>OX419760.1:8645149-9231996 GCA_948567375.1 Lunularia cruciata
ACTCCTACATCAATTACAAAGGATACTTGGGAGCCAGATCTGGGACCTAGGCTCACAAGAGAGGAAAGACAAAGAGTTTGGAGATTCTTTAGGAGTTACACGAGTTGTTTGCCTTTAGTATGAAGGATTTGGGTGCTCTAAAGGGACTTGGTATTCAGATTGAGCTTACTAGCAATACACCAATTTGTTGATGTCTTTATAGATATAGTGACATGGAGCAAGCACTCATTTAGAGCCGGACTAGAGACCTTTTAGAGGTTGGTTTGGTGGAGATTTCACATGGAGAGTATGCATCAACTACAATGATGCCAACCAAGAAGGATATTCATGGCAACTACATAAATAGGCAGATGTGTGGAGATTACCATCTTATCAACCAATAGACTAGGACAAATTGGTATACCATGCCTATACCAGAGGAGCTCCTTGATGTGATTGAGCATGCAAAGGTCTTTAGTATTTTGGATCTTTGAGCAGGATATCAGCAGTTGTCGATCAAGGAGGAGGATAAGTCCAAGATAGCATTTTGGGCTATTGTTCCTCATGGTAAGGATGTGTTATATTAGTAGAGGTTCTTACCATTTGGGTTAAAGAATACTCCCGCCAAGTTCTAGAGGGTCATGGACATGATCCTAGTTGGATTGGATTTTGCTCGGTGCTATATTGATGACATTTTGGTTTATAGCACTATTATAGAGGAGCATGAGAGACATTTGTTGCAGGTGTTTGACAGATTGAGATCTCATGGACTCAAATTACATCTTGGGAAGTGTAGGTTCTTCCATGAGTAAGTTGAGTATTTGGGTCACACTATCTACCTTGGAGGATTGGTGTTTAGTAGACCAAGGTGGAGGCTATTGTGCATATTCCTTGGCCTATGGATTTGAGTAGAGTGCAAGCATTCCTTGGGTTGGTGAACTTCTATCACCATTATGTTAGAGGTTGTAAGCTGACCAAGCTTACATATGAGTGGTGTTGGAGAGATGAGTAGGAAAGAGCTTTTTAGAGCTCAAGGAGAGGTTTACATTTTCTCTCATTTTGAGGAGATAGATCAAAGGATGACCATTTCAGGTTCACATTGATTGGGGTATGTTGGGGCTTGGAGTAGTGCTCATCCAACATGATGATGAGGGGAATGAGTTTGTGGTGGCCTATGTTAGTTTCTCCAACAATTTAGTGGAGTTAAAGTATAGTTCATATGAGAGAGTGTGTTTGGTAGAAGTTTGGGCAATAGCACATTTTCAATATTACATATTTGGTAACACTTTCACTCTTATTAATGATCATCAACCACTAAAGTGGTTGATGGAGACCAACAGGCTTTCAGCTTGCACAATTGGGCTCTAATTTTACAAGAGTATGATTTCATGGTAATTCACATACTTAGAGTGGTGAACTATGATGCAGATGGGTTGAGTAGAAACCCATATCCCAACCAATAGGATCAGACCAGAGCACGTTGGCATGATGAGACAGATGAGTAGATGGTGCCATTGGCATGACGAGACAGATGAGGAGATGGTGCCAGGTTGACATGTATTTGCCTTTTATGCATGTTTTCTAAGGCTTTGGTGGTATCTCTCTCAGCACATACACAGGGAGTTATTGAGGTCACAAATCCAAAGAGTGGAGATTGTGATATAGTTCAGCAAGACATTCTGATGATGTCTTAGTGATGGACTATCTTTGCATTGGTGTTATGGGTGGCACAGTTGGAGCCAAGGAGAGAGACCTTGTTCTTTAGCCAACCAAGTGGTTCAGATTGGAAGGCAAATACCTTCTTTGTGAATGGGAGGATGGTAGAGTGCAAGTAGTACCACTTCCATCTCAGAGACCATAATTAGAACATCATGTTTATGAGGAGCTAGGACATTTTAGAATAAAATATACATATAGCTTACTCTAGACTCATTATTGATGGCGTGGTATGTAGATAAATGTATAGCAATTTGTTGCTAGATGTGTGGTTTGTGACCAAGTTAGAGCATCATTTAATGCACCCATGCCACAATTACACCTATTACCTATCATGGGATTGGGTTACCGTTGGAGTTTGGACTTCACTAGACCTTTACTATTGATTGTAAGACATCATCGGTACATTTTGGTGATGTTGAAGCACTTCCCCAATTGAATTTAGTTGGTGGCACTTCTTGACAAGTCCAATGAAGGGACGGCTTACTCATTCATAGATCAAGTTCTCAATCATTTTGGTGCACCAATTGAGTTTTTAACTGATCAAGGTATAAATTTCTTGAGGGAGTTTTATGTCTTGTGTGACAAGGCTTTGATTGGTCATCATACTACCTCCCAAGATCACCTTGAGGGAAATGGCTTAGCAAAGAAAGTGGTTCAAACGGTGAAGAGAGGATTGCAAAAGTATGGTTTGTAGAGATGCCACTTGGGAGATTGGGATCTCTAGTTACCTTGGTTGGCCATGGGCTGTTGGTTGAGCCGGCAAGCCTCCTTAGCATCCTTCTCTCCTTACTTTCTAGTCTATGTATGGGATCCAAATTTACCTACAACCATTTGTCAAGATGCTACTATAGTTTTGGACTTGGATGATCCAATTATATGGATGAGCGCATGTTCTCAACGGGCAAAGATCTTTCGGAGAGTGATGCCAATGGCCTTTGAGAACTTGGCGGTTGCTCAACATAAGGATACCTTATACTATGATACCATTCAAGGAGGAGGTTATAGACCCTTGATCCGTTGATTTCATCCAAGTGACTATGTATATCTATAATAGACACACCATCAACACTTGATGTTTCTACAAGCCGCATTATCTTGAGAGCGCGTAAGGTTTTGCCATTTGGAGTCCTTGTGTTGGAAGGACATGATGGTGTTTTTTGGAAGGATCATGTGCATAATTGTGCACCATGCCACCTCCCAAAAATTTATGGTATTATGGACCCAAGCTTGGCACTTGTACGTGTAAGATTGAGGTGTATGTTATGTGGCTCTTCTAGTGGAGTTGCTTCTATGTTAGTGTGTGATAGCCATTTGAGAGGATGGCATATGGCATTTTTGACTCCTCCCCTCATGGTGGTTCCTCAAGGAAAATGGTTATATCTTAGATGTACTTGACCTATAGCTAGCTCATCATTTATATAGTATAGATTGCAAATAGGCAACAAATGATGGGGCTCGATAGCACCCGGCCTCTTAATCTTTTGCCCACCATAGGGTGTACTATATACTTGGAGTAGATGGCTATTTGGAGTTAGAGGAACCTAACTATCAGCTAGAGAGGCAATTGTGGCACTTGAGAGTCCATGTATGACTTATGTGTGAGTTGTGCATCTATAGTGTGTGATGTTGATAGTAATGTATATTGTGTAGCGATGTATATATGCATGATAGTTTTCATGACATTTGTAGCATCTCACCTAGATTGCTCGGACTCTAGAGTAGTAGTGTTGGTAGCCAGAGGTATTTTGGTAGTTACTCATAGACTACTTGTTGATGGTCAGATTTCCTATTTAGGGTACCGACTACTTGGTGGGGCCCATCATCACTTGTATCATTTGCACCATCAAGTGTATTGTCAGCAAGAATGTTAGGGTTTAGGGTTCCAAGTCAAAATTAGAGGTATACCCTAGAAGTGCAGCTCTAGAGAGCTCACTTCTTTGATGTTGAGCCTTTGAGTTCTTGGCTAGAGTGGATAGAAAACCAATCAGCATCACCTGGAGTCTCTTAGCTAGAGCGGGTGTGGCTTGATTGTAATGAATGCTCAGTTGTTGGCAAATTGTTGAGTGATAGATCAAGTACTGATCTGATTTAGTGTGATTTGAGTTGTGAACAAACTGATTATTGTGGCACTTGAGAGTCCATGTATGACTTATGTGTGAGTTGTGCATCTATAATGTATGATGTTGACAGCAATGTATGTTAAGTAGTGATGTATATACGCACAATAAACTCCTCTAATGACTCTATTTCTTTTTGCTTGCACCAATCTTACATGAAATTGGAATGTCTTCCACTCAAGCAACCTAAACTTTATGATCAAGGGCAATGTACATGACCAAATCCCTTCTTCAATCTTCTTGAAATTTTAGAACCACTCTCGTCTATCATCATGTGCTTTAAAGCTCTTCCATCAACATTTCAAATATCATTGTCTAGATGCTCATTGATACTTGTGGTGGTGCTCAAACTAGCCCAAATACAATACTTTGTGTTGTTAGAGCATTTTCTTGACTTCTATGATTAACCATATCGTGGTGCTCTTTTTTTCTTGGGAGCTTTTACTCACCTCTATATTCTCTTGTCCAATGTCCCTTGTTTTTGTACTTGTAAAAACTTGTTCTCATCCTTAGTTGTGAAATGTTGATCTTCTTTTAAGACCTCATCCTAGCTACCTCCATTGCTTGTTCTATCAACAACTAGAAAGGCTATCTCCCTTGAACTCTCTTCCTTGTTCTCTCCGCATCTATTCAAGGTTTCTTCCTTGAGCAATCTTGCAATGAGTCTCTCTATGGTACATTATCCCATGCTATTATATGGTGATAAGTTTGTGGCAAGCTGCAAATAATCTTGATTGTGATTGATGAATAGTCTACTTTAACACCAAGGTTACTCAATCAACTTGTGAGAGTTTCTACTTTACTAATAAAACCCTTTATTTCTTCTCTCTATTTCTATGTAATTGAAAATATATTTTTTTGGAGAATTTGCTTATTCTCTAGAGCACATTGCTCATACAATGTAATCGACCTACTCCACATATGATTTGTTGTTTTACAATTGATCAGTCTCTGTCAATACTTCTTTTCAATGGATTCATAAATGTACATTTTTGTAACATTATTCTTGCTCTGCCAATTAGTCTCTTTTCCATCTGCTATGGCTTCTTCTATAGTCTTTATCCCATTTATAATCCCTATAAATTTCTTTAACTTGAGACTATCATGATCTGGAATTTCCAAATCAGGAAATTCTCTTCATTCAATAACCTAATTGTCGCTATACCTCTCACATCATTCTTGTTTCCCATAACCCCCACTTCTATAATACTTGCCATTCAGTTACTACTATTTAGATATGATATCTAAAGTCTAATTGTGTTGTAATTTACTATGAATTTTGAAATCTATTAACAAATTTGTGCTTATAATCTATTGAAAATTGTAATAAAAATGATACAAATCTACATATATCAATCACAAAATACAAGGAACACTAAAAGATACTCAAAAATAATTCTATCAAAAATAATCTTCTATCACTCTTGATGCACTCAGAAATGTGAGCCTATAATCTATTGCAAATTGTAGTAAAACTGATACAAATCTACATATCAATAGCAAAATACAAAGAACACTAAAAGATACTCAAAACACCATGCAAACTTCCTCTTATTAGAAATCTAGTCTCATGAAATGGAGAATAGAATACCTAATACTAGTATGCAAGTTCTAAACCAATGGAACTGTGTGTTGTGTTGTTTGGCTTTCCCTCTCTCCATTGCTACTCTCATGACCTTGTTGCTCAAGCTTACTTGACTATGCAACTAGCATCTTGATTGAATGAAGAATTTACCTCACTGAAAGGCAAACCCTATATACTCTAACCCTATCTAATGCCACTCTTGGGTGATGGGTGCTATGCACAAACCTTTAACTACTATAGTATATGGTACAGGCTATATCAACTTTAATTGCCACCTGCCACATGTACTACAATCTGAAATGTAACTTCAACAGTGGTCAGGTTCACCTTCTATTCGTGAAACAACTTACAGCAAAGTAATACAAGTGTGTAGATCAAACACGACACATTTATTACATGAGGAGAACTCTGGCCCTTGAGCACCAACATTACTCGTTGCTAAATGTCTAATGAACCTCAACTTAAACCCTGAGTTTCAGGCTCCGGCTTACCAAACCAAAAGAGATCTAGAAATTGATACGTCAGGGAACTATAAACATTCAAATGCTCATATGTTAACAGTTGTCTAAATACTCAAACATTGTCTATTTAGAAAGTAGTAAGGTCCCTCCATAGTTAGTTACAGAATCTGCCCATATGGAATCTGTTGGGAACATAGTTCTGGAATCTTCAAGGCACTCATACGAAAACAATCGTGGTGGATCCTGAGATAATCGCTGAGAAAGACAAATGTAAGATCCTCTAGATGCGAAGTCCTTTGGGAGGCAGTAGCACTACAACGACAAGAAAGAAGACATATGGACGAGTTTAGGAGACGAGACATAAGGGCGATCACGAGGCAAGAGGACATGAAGTAAACGATGAGTGAGGCATCAAAACAACCGCGAAGAAAGTTTGGCAAGCAGTAGCACTACAACAACAAGAAAGAAGACATATGGACGAGTTTAGGAGACGATACATATGGACGATTGACTTCCACATGTCTTGGAAGGCGAATACCCCGGATTGAAGAGCGAAACAACCTGCTGTCGACAAGAAATTAAGAACATTGACGTTTCTACCAAGTACTTAGTGCGAGCCCTCAAATAACAAGTTTTCCAGCTTCAAAGCGCATGAGAAAAAAATATCTTTTCAACTTGGTGTTGTTGCTACTTCAGCAGAGGAATCAAACTGGTGAAGGACTAATCTTATCACAAAGACTGAAGTGATGACTTCTGAGACATAAGGAAGATTGACTTCACGAGGCAAGAGGACATGAAGTAAACGATGAGTGCTGCATCAAAGCAACCACGACGAAAACCATGTTGGAGACAGGATAAAGTAACTCCCCCGACTTTCGTGACTTGGCAAAATGCTACTGAGCATACCTCAAGAGAAATGTTGTAGAAGCACGGAAAGAGACTTGCTGGTAAACATACTATTGAGCAACCAAATATGAACAGAGGCTTTAGAATCCATCGTGTTTTATTGCTGCAAGGCTTTGAACTTGCTGAATATAGTCTTAGCGCAAAAGGACTGAATCTCAGTAGCATGTAAGTTTTGCCCTTGCTATATATCCAAATTTGCGCCTCTGGGTTTGTGATGCATCAAGACGTTCTGGAACTGGAGATTTGAACAAAATGAGGAACACCTACAGACTACTGCGGGCGAGAGCTGTGCTGAACTAGACACTTGAGATAACAAGCCAGGTCTATTTTGTGACATCAAAGCTGTGTTCGATATTCAAAATTCCAACTGACTCAGAAGCTCGTTCGTCGTACTCTGACCACTCGCCGTCTGTAAGATCAATGTTCTCAAATTTGGTTCCTGATAACTGCACATTCACATATTTGCACATTTAATAGGCATATTCATCTTTTATATAGATCATCCTTACTGCACTAAGGATATACGAAGAGGCTTTTGGTGATCAGGAGTACTTACGCAAGTAAACTATGCAATGAAGAAAGAATTCATTCAGCCAAAGATTGGGAAAGTTTAAACTTACTCCTTCTGCTGACCAACCATCTCTCAGTGAGATTGTTGCAGGTTCCATACCCCTACAGTCAAAGCACGCCACTGGTACAAACTTTCCAGCTTCGCTATCTTCAACTGTGTAGGGCTTCCCACGCCCATCGATCAAGGTGATATTTCCAGGACTGCCACAGCCTTTACACTGGGAAATGATACAACCACATCAGAATGTGCGATACATTGGATCACACTCAGAACAAACTCCTTTCTTTTTATCTCCTTTTCTTTGTCTCTTTGATAACCAATTTCATTTTCTGCTGTACCCAATTACAACCCTTACGTGATCATGGACAGGGCTTAGTGTAATGTGCATACCTTCTGCACAAGATGCGCAGTACCCCGGCTCTTTGGAATGGGATACGTTTCTGAGGCCGTGACGGTTGAATCCTTCTCGCTAATTGATCCACAACTGGTGCATTTCACCTGCAGAAAGCTAACTAGTACTCCAACTTTAGTAGTACATCATAAGGTATAACCGACAGCTAATGACAGATTCACAAGGAAGTTGGATAATTGTCCACAGTATTTCCCAATGGCTGGAAAAAGAATAGCGCCGGTTCATAAGTTTAATGGGACTGAACAAGGTCACTAACAACCAACACGACAGAAAAGTTCAAAACCTGTAAGCAATCACAGATTCGTATTCAAAGCACAGAAATGAATATATATCCATACACGGGAAAATAGAGGTCACATAGCAAGAACTACCTGGAAAACCGGAAAACCTGACCATTCTAATCAGTTCAGGGTATAAATGGTATGTTTCTCAGAATGTGGGACTCTGCTGAATCGCATCTACCAAGCAAAAACAAAGCCTGTTCGTGCCGAGAAACAATCTTTCTAATTTCAAATTTCAAATGCTTACTGACACAAATGTCACAATGAAGAACGAACCCACAAATCAATACACGTGAGAGCATGAGGAGAATTTCAGAGGTATCTCTCGTATGTGTAATCGAACCTTGAAGTAGTACGTGAATTCGGTACCATCAGAACCCCCTGTAGGTTTCAAATTTGTAATGTTCTCAAGATCGGCTTTAATTTTCAGCATCAATAGCACCATCCTGCCGCTTGCACTGATTGCTCTCTACTGCCTTCTTTCCCTCTCTTTCTTCTCCCTTCTACACAACCAACACGTCTCCTAAGCCTGTAAAATATCGTACACGATTCTTCTTACCACAATTGCCCGCTCCGCTCCTTCTTCTCCTTCTCCCCTCCTCCCTTCCTCCTTCCTCCAAACTTCCGCACTAGATTGTTCTACCCCTCCTCCCTCTTCTCCACGACCCACCTGCAATCAATCAACTTCTTTCCTCGCGAATTGCTTCCTCTTTGTGACAACAGACCTGCACAAGTCCGGTCGCCTTCGATGATTTCTATACTCTTCACCCACCAACACTGTACAAGTCCTCCCTTGTTCCACCTCCTCCGCTCGGTCCAGATATACTTTACGTTCTCAAAATTGCGTGATATTTGCTACAAGGATACTCACTGATATTCTATGATGTCACCTTGAAATTTACAAAGTTGAAATTTAAATTCCTGTTTAAGTTAAACTTCAAGCCTCGACATTTGCATAAATACGGGTCTTACATGACGTTGAGTCCTACGACAAAGCACAAGAGCTTATGATTCAAATCATAGATTGTGTCGTGCATCCTACTCCAAGTATCAAGCTTACAAAGGACTTGCTATCGGTTGGTGTGATACGTTACTACTGCTCTTGCATACTGTATGTGTGTTGGTTGAGGCAATTAACTACTGTATCACACACGAGGTGGATCCCACTAACGAGAACAGAGAGGCAGACTGTTACGGTTCTAGATGTGGTGTTGTGAAGTTCAACTCAACTTGTCTTTTGAGTACAGCACCGGGGGTTTCTATTGGGCACTTACGGAGTTCATGGCGAGTCCTTAAAACGATCTACTGCGGGTCCCGTAATATTTCAGGGGGTGTGTCCGACGTGACGCATAAAATTTTACGGAATCCATCCACTTCTGTAGGTTGTCGCGGTTCTTCGTTAATTACTCTCTACTGAATTTCCGAAGATTTCCTCGTTCAATTCCATTGACTCGTAAAAGTAATGCTTTCCCTCCGCTAGAATTCCCGTAATATCTGCTATTGAAACCCCCTACTGTACTGTCACTATGTCGGCTCGGCTGCACACTAACGACGTTTCGACTCTTCAGTACTCTTCATATTTTGGGCTTCTTTCACGGTGATCAGTTACCTCCTGCAGAGGTTTAGAGGTCTCAAAGATGTATACTCCTCCCTACCTTTATGACTTCCTACTCGTTAATCGTTTATCCCCTGTTGAATGTACACTCGTCTCTACCTTCCAGGACAATGAATCTAGGGTCTATGTCTTGCTTCACTCATGACATTGCCAGGCGGAGACGTCAGTCAACTTTCTAGTGTAATGCACAGTACGTCATGAATTGGGCAACTACGTTGCGTTTAATGGAGTTGAACTGTTGAAGCGCACGTTTCAAGGAGTAAAACTTGTGTGAAGAAAGGAGCCACAGGTGCATATTGCATGAATATTGAATATTAAACAGGAGATACTTGCGTGAAACCGTGTCCAGGATGTGCACAGAAATCCAGTCGTGCAGAAGTCAGATTGGGATAACCGACATACAGTAAACTTCACTGGCACAAATCATGTCAAATTCCACAAGGTTGTCCTATGCTTGATCTCCAAGCCATAAGATTTTCTGAAGAACACTCCACATTGCAATTCAGCTTTAACATGAGCTATGAAATGACTTCTTACCTCAAACGTCCAGCAATTCCTTGGATACATGTATGTGAGCTAAGCTCTTGCTAGCACAAATCTCAAACAAGAAAGTGGACGTAGGTTTCATTTCTAAAGAACCTACTATTGTTACCTTGCGGTGGTTGACCACTTTAACCAATAGAATATCTTAAATTTCTCGAAGGAACCAGCGTCAGTTCCCTCTAGACGGTACATAACAAGTTCTCCCTAGCTCAAGTTACGACTAATCGGCCCCGAGCTTCTCTCCAGAACGCAAAGCTGTAGACTGTCCATACTCCTCTTTTTCACCTTGAAGAACGACCACCTCCCACTAAGTTATCATCAGTCTGATCTAGGCGTGAGGTAACATTTAGAGTGCAATTTTTAGGCGTCAGATGAGGTCTGCTATATCCTTGTGTGTTTTTGACTGTAGGCTATTTGTCAAGGCGAGAAGCTCAAGTTCATGATCTGTAGGAGCGTGGCGGTCTGACCTGAAATGCCCGCTTGTGATCAATTGTAGGTACAGAGGTATTAAATATTGCAGCCAGATCGAAGGCAGAGATAAAGAATTAGATTGCTAGTTTGCCACAATTCAACTGGGTTGAGTGCAAGTAAGAAAAATCAATAAGCTAAGAAAAGACTGTTCTCGGAGTTTGTCGACTCCTGCTTCAGCTGGAGCAGCCGAGTTTCTATATTTGACAAAATTGGTTTGTACCTGTTCGAGACACCAAGTTATCAGAAAGCTACTATGTAAAATGTGATATAAAGAAGCCTTTCATACGAGAAGTACGTGAGAATGATGTGAAATAGATAGCAACACTTACAGTCTTCCCAGACTGTTCGACGTCAAAACGGCACGGTTTAAGTTAGCAGAAAGTTGAGCCACATGGGCAGTTTGCTCCTCGGCTAGTGCTTGCACCTCAGCTAAATCACGCTGAACATGTTACCAGTTCAAGGTTAAGTTCAAAGTCATTTGAAACAAGCAGCCCAAAGAACTGGTAGCCCACGGTCATACATGCATAATGCGGCAATTCGGTCATCTCGAGCTAATAATTGGCAAACTTGAACTATAATGCTAATACACTTTTGGTATGTATTCTAGTAATTGCGTTGTTTATGCCAGTCGTCCTAATAACTTTTGTTTATTTATCTTAGAACAGATATATAGAGTGGTTTTAACCGACCTTCAATTTGGAGTTCTCTCTTTTCAGGGCATCAAGACTCGCGTCAACCGTGCCAAGGTTGCTAGGTGCCTTATATGAAGATTTCAACTCCTCAGATTCAGATATCTCGGCTTGTTCCATGCGCAATCGGTTAAGCTCTGCTCTCAATTGTGCGTTATGCTCCAGACATTCTTGAACCTGAGAGACACCATGTATAACTAACTATGAACTCATGGCAACAGGTTAAACTACAGACAATATGTGGACTTTAAGTACGCATAATGAGTTCATCCTTATGGTAGAGGGATGAGTCGCTTAGAATATTAACCTGGCTCTCCCACTGAGCAGTCATGTCTGCACTCTCCTTGAGACTGTGCTCTAAATTAGAGTTCTCAACGAATAACCTTTCAATTTCCAGGGATTGCGCATCAATCTGCACGGAATGATATGACCAAGATTTGGGTTTAGTTCCCATAATTTGCCCTTCGGAGACCAGAGACATTCGATGATTGTGTAACTAGATTCAGACATTACTTCAACTTGAATGATGTGGTAGTAGAAGCTGGTGAGACCTAGAAATAAAAGAGAGATCTTTCTGTAGAACCTTGTAGATGGAAATATCAAACCCGCTGCCACAAACCAGCAGAAAGAAGGAGAATTTATAACAACATAAAGGCAGCAAAATTCAGCAATTATAAAACGGTGGACCTATTTTTGTCTGACAATACATATCCTGATCGAGTCTCTGAGAAGCTAGAGATTACGCTGACCTCTCCCAATAACTTTTGACGTCCTTTCTCCAGCCGTTCAACCATTGACGCAAGCTGACGGAGTTGCTCTTCATGCTTTGCCTTCCCCAGCTACACGAGAAGTTTTTATTCAGATCGAAGATGTGCACAGATTACTTCCGTTCAGCTTGAGGACATGGAGATCTCAAGGATTTGCAAACCAGAGGAACCCTCGAAGTTAATGTTATCTTTCCTCCAGAGGCTTGAACTTCTCCAGTGGAGTCACACACGAGAACATCACTGAGTAAGCTATCCAACTAACTTGTGCCAATGATCTGACTTATTACCTTTAAATTCTCATTTTCTGCTTTCATTGATGAAGCAGTCCATGCTTCCTGCAAAAAGGTTCAATTTGCGGTCAGAATCGATCACCCACATTCAGAGGATATTGCAGGTGAAGATGAGAGCCATTATATTCAAACTAAATTCCTTTCTGTATCAAAACGCTCTATTTGTTCGCATCTAACTTTTTGATCGACGCACAAGTTGATGAAATACCGATTGGCAAGCCATGAAAATAACTTCTCACCAGCTATCCTAAATCTGAAGTTAATTTGCATCTATACGCCAGATAGTCTTATCGTTATCGTAAGAATGATTCCGAATATTAAGGGCCACAACGACGATGGCTTCGACCAGAGTGCTTAACAGCTACTCCCAACCTATCCTCCTCAACCCTACTGCAAATTGAGGAGTAAAGTTCATGCATAACCAGGCGATGGACAGTACCTTAGATGCTGCGGTATCATCGAAGGACGAAGCTCCCTCTAAGGGTAAAGTGATGCTTGCAGAGGCGACATCGTCTTGTTCTGTAGAAGTAAATTAATAAGCAGAGGCTCTCCGTACCTAGATTGGCATGTACGAGTTACCATGTTTCTAGCAAAGGTTTCAAAACATCAAGGCAGATACTGCTGACGACTGACTGAATTTTCATTAAATAAATTAAGGAGTGAAGGTCCTGTAACCAAAGTGAGGAACTAAGGGTAACTGATGACTGGCAACTAACTGACGTGGTCATCATACCAGATTGCCGAGTCGTAGCAGCAGCAAGAGCAATTTCGATACTTTGTTTAGCTGTTTCAAGTTCATTCACTTTTGCTGTTAAGACTGCATTCCGTTGACGCTCAGTGGCAACTCTCAATTGCTCTTGTTGCAAACTTGTCCACATTTCCTGACCACGAAGACAAAGACTTTCGTGAAGAAGCACGTTACACGTCATTATACATCAAAAACAACGTAATTCATCCTGCCTCTGCATTCGAGGTAAAGATACTAAGTAATGGAAGATAGAACCTGTTGTAAACAATCCATTCCATATCCACGTCTGACCAGACTGGCTCTTAAATTTGACAGTAACATACGAAAGATCATAGTAACTGTCAGTTACATAGAAAGGTAAGCATGATTGAGTCCAAACTTGAAGTCTCTTAAGGATAGGTGTTCATGATTATCACCAAAAGAAACCATTTTATCTCAAGTACTTATGGAACTACGAATGAGAACTGAAACTTCTTCAAGTTGCTCACACTGACCTCTAATTCAGACTTCACAGCAGCTATCTCCTGATGTTCGGGAATGTAAGAAAACGACGATACATGTCCTCTATCTGCCTGCTGCAAGTTTTGTATTTCTGCCCTTAAAGCCCCAGCATCTTCTTCTGCCTAGCTGGACAGAAAACAAGTGGTGGTTAGAAACCTTCAAAACTTCAGGTATCGGATTCAAACTCAGACAATCTTTCTGTGGAGCACTGTCTACGCTCTTTAACCGTGTACGAAAGCACGGATGGTGTACATATGCTCATGAACAACCAAACTCAAGGCCTGCCACGTAACTCCAATATTGAGCCACATACATACAAGAGAAAGGGTTATCTTACCTTGTACTGTTCTTCTTCAGCCTCCTGGAGCCTTCTCTTTGTCACGCGCAATTGCCCCATCACGTCCTCCTGTCAGCATTTCAATCTCAAAGGTCAGTCCTAACTGGTGGTTTAGCCATGTATGTTGACGTATCTTGTCTTCAATTTATCAAGTTCGATGGCCTAGGCACACTCGCATTACAGGCAGTCAGTTTTACCTTCGCCACAATAGCAGCGTCTCTCTCCATGGTCATTTGATCCAAAGCTTTTTTTAACGCCTCCATGGCTAGCTTTCCCTGCAAACACCTAGAGTTTCTCTTCTGATGTCAGGCCAAATGGTTATGTGGTTTATATACTTTGTTGCTCTACCAACATGTTCGGTTTACTTTTACCTGGTGTATTGACAAGGTTAGATACACTTGTCCAGAAAAAATAAGAGTCAACGATCGATCGATCCATCTGAAAGGGAATGATAACAAGGTGACGGCTAGAAACAAATGATTTAATAAATAATTGAACAAATGATACCTGAGGGTAACTAAGGCAAGCGCAGACAAGTTCCTGGGCCGTGACTACAGCGAGCTCAAGTAGTTCCTGAACTTTAGCATGAGGTTTAGCCTTGCTCTGACACTCGATTCACTGCACCAATGCCCCTGGAACTCGCTCGCTGAAAGTTTATTAACCACCATCTTCAAATTGGAAAATATATTATATATTCATGCTTGCCTGTATATGATCCACACAAAGATGAACACGTGAATATCTTCATACCTGAGATAATAATCGGAGTGACGATTCACACAGAGAGAAAGTGATGAACTCTGAGAAAGTAGGCGAGGGAAATAAGAACTATCCATTGAATATATTCATCTAATCTTCACAAGCTGGACACAATATCCATCATTCAACTGAAATACATCCTGATTTTTCCTCAAGGACGACTACGCATCTACAAACTCTTTAGCCAAATAAATCTCACTGGGTCCCTAAACTGATACGTGAGCAAAATCAGAACGATGGAAGAAAGAGCATGTGAAATGAGGAAGAGTTTTTCATCTTGCACAAAACAAATCCACAAGGAATGTAACCAGAGAATCATACATCCCTTCGATGCTCAGACGAGAAGTTCGATAACATTGATTGTTAAAAAGATTTACGTCTGTGAAATTTGTATAATTATCCAATTCACGGATCAAATCATCAAGTAATTCTGGAAGACGCTTCCAGCAGCGGAGACGGAATTATAAGACATTTGCGTGAGGCCGTGCGAGCTATATATCCAGCCAAAATGGCACAATACCACCCGAGTCTAAATCAATCAAAGATTTACTGCCCCGAAGTCGTCATTTCAAATTCCCAACTCCCTTGCAGCTTCTGGCTAGAGCCAATTGGAGTCAGCTCTGAACGGAAAATAGGCGGAAAAAATACCTCGATCGTATGACACTCTCTTCGCTTCAGCAACTTGGTGATGATCAATCTTCCCCGTCTCCCCTCCTCCGGAAAATTTGTTTGACTACTCCTTGTGCATTCCAATTTTGCCCTTTCTGACCGTATCTGCTTCTCCACAATTCGCGTGTGTAGAGTACAGCACTGCTCAAAATGAGGAAACTCGCATTCCCCAACACAAAGAGGAGAGGAGGAACGCCCCAATTTCGAGTCTCAAGTCTTGAGATTTCATTTTCGTTTTCTTGCAAGCAATCTGTGCAAATAGAAGAACAGCAAGATTTTCCATGTATCGAAAAGTAGATAGTTCGGTATAAATGGAATTGCATGATAGTAAAAATAATAATAACAACGCATAAATAGCAAGTAGATGAGCACGACAGTTTAGAACATTGGATAAATTTAAAGAAAAAAGAGATTAAAACGTTGCTATTTTATTACTTGGGAAGCAAGAAGCTTTCTATAGAACTTTTTGTCCAGTGGGAATTGAAATTTGGACGATGAAACAACTTTCAATCTTCTTTTATTACTTTCCAAATAAAGAAAATATATTTAATATTTATATAAATAGATGATAGAAATTAATGAGTTACTATTTAATGAATGAGTATTAATGAGAATAATAGGAATAATATACCTTTCACTGAGTTTTAGTTTAATGTTTTACAAGACTACATTGAACTTCATACATTGATTATAATTCTTTGATCACTTCCCAATATTGACACTAACTATGAATAAATACTAAATATCTCTAATAAGTGAGAACATCTATCAAGTAATATCTAATTTTCTAGAGATTAAAAAGGTTTAATATAAAATTAAAAATAGAAAAGTGAAATTAAATTAAATGGTGAGTTTTGCCTTGGAGAAGAGTTATAGGGTTTGTTTGCAGTACACATCCAAACAAGAAATAGAAAAGAAGAAAAGGTTTGGCATTGAATACAGAAAGAG
This sequence comes from Lunularia cruciata, assembly GCA_948567375.1. Lineage (NCBI taxonomy): Eukaryota > Viridiplantae > Streptophyta > Marchantiopsida > Lunulariales > Lunulariaceae > Lunularia > Lunularia cruciata. The sequence continues at coordinate 8,661,518 of OX419760.1, forward strand.
AGAAAAAGGCTAAATATAAAATCATTGAAAAAAGATATGAAGAAAGATAAAAGACTAGAGTATATGACTAGAAAGTTCTAGCGAGGTGCTAACTAGTTCGTGGTTGTTATAATGTTAAGAGGACAAGAGAAATACAAGATTTCATTCCTCAATATTCAAATACCCAAATAGAGCACTTTGACTTTATTACATAACAAAGAGAATACACTCAAAGTGAGTTACACACTTAGATCAAATACATGGATTTGTGACATGTCTATTCTTGTCCTTTTTAGTTGATCAAACAAATTTAACTAAAAAAAGTCTTCTTATAGCAAACTCAAAACCACATTGATGAGATACCGTTGAAGAGCTCTCGATGAGACAAACAAAAGAAGAGAATGTAATACTCTATGTCCCAAAGGAAGAGATCTTTTATTTTTTGCTTACTAATTCATCCATTTAGGTCTCCGAGTTTGCTCTATAGTTTTCAAAGTATTTTCAACCTCTACCCTATTGGTGAAAATATTCATTTTGTGACACCTCTATCTGATCTACTTAGACCATTATATATAGTATCCCTCAAGATATTACAAAGTCAATTTCTATCTCTAGATAATATGTTTAACTAATGGTATTACAATTGCAAATTGGCCAATGATTTAAAGGTCAAAGTATTAAATGGAGCCACTTAGTAATATTTATATTAAATTTACATATCTATTTGACTGGTTAAGCTTATATATAAATAAATAAATACATATGCAATTATTATCACTTAAATAATAATTGAAATTATTGATCAACCAATATCAATAAGAAGATAAACTATTCTAGTTGAAAATCATAGAGTTTAATTAAAACATCATTTAATATCCATTAAATTTAATTAAATTTAAAACATGTAATAAAAATCCTCATTCAGAAATAACATGGATGCAATATTGAATTTAATAGAAGAACTACATTGTTATTAAGTTAGTTAACTATTCTTTGACTAATAGAGTTATTTCGTTCATAGGAAATTTTTATTAAAAAATTCTAGCAACTCAATATCAACTATATTTAAAATTTTATTATTTATTACTAAATATAAATTGTTGCATTATTAGATAGTAATTTTAGTCAATTACAAATGGCACCTATTTGCTAAACATCTATGACATGGCAATAGCAAAAAACCCTTTACATATACAATTGATTCAATTTGCGGATGCTAGACTTCACATCGACATTGATGTCAAGCCTTTCCATGTTACATTTCAACAACTTGAGTGCGTAAGATACATGTTCATAGGTTGCAATAGCAAAATTTGGGTGGCAATAATAATTCTCTAATTGTAAATAACATCATAATTAGATATTATTATTAAATCAAATATGAAATAATGATATTATGGAGTTTAAAAATCTATGTTGTTTGCTTCTTTGAAATTTAAGGACTCTTTGAAGAAATTGGTATCTTATTAAACTATGGTCATTAGGGAAACGTTTGCTTGTTTCTCATTTTAAAATAGGATGTTTTGAATGTTTTAAAACACATTTTAAAATAGCAAAATTTTGATAAAATATTTTTTTTAATTGTACAGAGAACATCACAGTTCACTAGGAAAAAAGAATGATATACAACTACATTGACTCGGGTACATAAAAGAGACCATTATCAAGATATCCAGTTGCACAAAGGCTTCTTCAAGCATTTTGCAGGATGCATTTTCCAATTATTTGACATAGATGAAACAACTGAGCTTCAGTGCAAGTATTGAATACACATTGATTTGAACACAACATCTTCAAACTCCTGACCGAAATGTTCTTGATCAGCCCCTCGCCTTAGACCTTTGCTAGTGACACTTATATTTGACAAAACAAAGAACTATCAATTTGTGGAGCACTCTGGTCAGACAAAGCCACATAGACCCTGAAAACCCTAAAATTCCTTGTATGCTAGGATAATGGGACTACACAGGTGACAGACCCGTGTGCACCAAGAAAAGAACGAGAAAAATGTTTTGAAAACAATTAAAAACAATCTACAACATTTTAAAACATTCTATTATTTGTAGAAGTAAAAAGAACGTTTTCATAATAGTCATATCAATTATCTTAATTACATTAATTAATTTTTTTAATTGAAGTTGATATTTAATATTTAAATCATTTGTATGCTTATACAATAACTCAGCAATCATCCTTCATAAATTAATACATGGATAAACTAAGACTTTTCAACAATCATCCTTCACACACTAATATACTAAGATTTGTAATGTTTAGAAATAGACTAAGATTTTTGATGTAAAAGATGTATCCATACTTATGTTGCAAGGGTGAATAATTTTATAATTTATTCTTCAACTTATTCATTTATAAATATCAAAAATATTACATTTGAAGTTTGAGTTTATAGATTTCACTTCCACTCACTTAAATCTTTAAATCTCTAGCTTAAATCTAGAACTTACTCTCTCTTCTACTTGTGGTACACAATTTTTATACACAATTTTTTTTAAATTTGTATCTTTTATTAATTTCAGTCTTGTTTGTAAATTCCTATTTTAGAGTGAAAACTTCTTAGTTTAGTTTCCTTTGGAGTTGTATATGTACATGTCACAATGCTAAGGGAACAAGTACAAAGCCAAAGGGAATCTAAAGGAAGAAAGCAAAAGGAGTCGAGATTGAAGGATGATCAAAGGCAAAAAACTTAAGTACAAAGGATCTCTAGACCCAAAGATTATACATCAATTTGAATGCACCATGACTTGGCTAAAGAATTGCCGCCAGAGACAATTTGGATTCAAAGAGTAGCTTGCATGTGAGAGAGTGACAACTCATTGACTATTTAGCCACTAAAGAATGATTATTGAATAAACATGGCTATAAAACTAAGTGTTTACTAATAAATTTCACTTTTTGTTGATTGATTTTAGTCTCAAATCCAAGTGAGCTTGAAGATTTCAAATCTTAGCAAGCTTTTGTAGTTCTTTACTGCCTTTGACATTGTCTAACATTTGACGTTGTGCCCAAACCATCTTTGATAGGAAATATGCCATTCATCCAAACACATGACAAAGACCATCAAAGCCATTCTTTGTAGCCAAAAAATCCAAAAATGTTCAATCCATTGTAGGAGTGAAGTAATTCAAAGCAAGCACCTCTTACTTCTTGCTCTAAAATTGGAAGTTGAGTGACTTTGGGATTATCCACAAGATAAAGGGAGGAAGGAAAGAACAACAAGGGACATAAGAGGAAACTCATATCACTAGACCAAAGACAATTGGAAAATAGTTCTAGGTGAGATGCAAGACCAACGGAGGCAAAGACATTGGACACAAAAGTTGGAGCAAATAGGAATAATGTTGGATGACTGCATTAAGGTATCATTTTGTAATATTCTAAGGACAAGAGAACACCCAAGAGAAGAAACACAAAGATTTAGCCCTCAATATTCCGATGTCCCAATGGAGCATCTTGTCCATATTATATAGCCAAGAGGATTCCTTCAAAGCAAGCTCCATCCTTCAATCAGATAAATAGATTGGTGACACGTCAATGAGCTTCACCCTTAGATTAGTTGTATGGATGGATGACATGTTGGTCCTTGTCCTTTCTGGTTGGTCAAACAAGTTTAATCAGGAATCTTCATGTAGAAAGCTCAAAATTGCATTAGTAAGGTCCCATTGGGAAGTTCCCAACAAGACCAAAAGTAGGGGAGAAAGGCCAATCTTTTTTCCCAAAAGGAAGTGAGAATATTTCTATTTTCAAGGTCTAATTCATCCATTTAGACTCCAAAATTGACTTTGAAGTTTTCAAGATGTTTTCAACTCTTGTCCTATTAATGGAAATACTCTTTGGTAACACCTCTATTTGATCTATTTAGTCCATAATATATAAAATCCTTCTAGATGTTACCAAGCTTATTTCCACCTCTAGATACTATGTTTAGCTATTGGTATTAAACCTCCCTAAACAAGAGGTCCAAGTTACAATGATCTATCCCAAAAAGTAGTTGTGGAGACAATTTTGAAGTTTTTCAAGCCAAAGAGAATAATTTAGCTCACCAATAGCTAAACCATCTTCTTTGAATACATTTACCAAGAAGAGCCTATGAACCAAAAAAATATGTTTTATTTCCAAGTGAGGAGTTTGCATTAGGATTTTGAAGAAGATGGTGGGAGGAATTTATCTAGCACCTTTTGCCATATAATTCTACATTGGGTTGAATCTATGGACAAAGGAAGAGTAAGAATTTCCCCAATCACTACCATCCAATGGGATACTTTGCCTTGCAATATGAAGGGAAGTCTATAATCAAGAAATAGTGATTGGTAGATGCAAAGTATGTATCAACTAGAGAATTTGGTACCGGTAGAAGAAGAAAGAACAACCACAATAAAGATAAGAAGAAGAAGAAGAAGAAGAAGAAGACACCTCTAGTGAAGTCTCAAACACAAACAAAGAGACCAAGGAGAAATCTCAATATCATAAATGTAACTTTGGAGAGGGAAGAAGAAAACCCAAAAGAAGAAGACTGCAAAGAAGAATACCAAGAAGAAGAAGCCTTTACCTTGTAAAGGTCAACATCAAGATTAGCGTGAAGAGAGCAGTATGACAATGCACAATTTGCTCCAAACCCAAAGCAAAGTGAATCTCAAAAGGAGCAAGCCAAAGAATAAGGAGAAACATCACATTGGCCCAAATTACCTCCTAGCTTGGACCAAGAAGCAAGTTCCCTCAAAGAAGAGTAGGTGGAGACCAAAGAAGGAAGAGAAGAAGACCTTTGGAGTGAAGGACAGCATGAAACCAAAGATTACCATCAAGAAGTAAAAGAGAGTAGAAGTGGAGGAAGAAGGCAAAGATACTCTAAGTGAAGCAAATGCTAAATTAGGAGGAGAAGCAACCCAAGAAAAGTAGTACGGTTGAAGGCAAGGGGAAATTTAAATTTATTCAATAGGATCAACATTATAAATAATGGAGCTCCTTCCATTACAATATCAAGAAATATATCCAAATGTGGTTGATTTTTATACCACACTTGTCCTAAGGCTCCACAAGAACATCTACACTTAGAGTGCAAAGGAGGCAAATGGAAGGAGAAGATGGAGAGGATGAGAAACTTGTACAAAAAGGAGGTTAAGAAGGTGAATGCACTTCTATAGGAAATTTTTGATGTGAAAAGACAAAACACCTCACTTATAACAGATTACAATCAATATGAAGAAGACATTTGGAAGCTGCAAGGCAAATTGAGAGCCCTTTGGCTAGAACAAAAATGGAGGCAACTTGGATACAAAGACCAACTAAAGGCCAAAGACAAAGAAGTGGTAAGTATTTAAAAGAAAATAGAAATCACCAAGATCCAAGTAGTTACCTTAGAACAACATACATTTGAGTATCATAAGAAGATGGTAATCCAATTAAAGCACTTAGTTGAGGAATTGTAGAAGGAGAAAGAAGAAAGGGAAGTTGATTGACCCCAAATGTTGAAGGAAGTAGAGATCTTGAACTAGTACTTGGAGGAGTAGAAGTTGTAACAATATGGAGTTAGCAGATGAGTTAGTAGAGGCTAACAAGTTTGCAAATAGGCCAAATTAGCCAAGAAATCTAAAAATGTTCTAAAGCATCTAGAAAACTTTTTGGTACTTTCCAAGTATCAAATAACATGTATGCCAAGTAGACAACTTCTAAGAAAGAAATTTCCTCATAGAAGCTATCGAGTGGCTTCTAGAGGAAATTTCTTAGGAAGTTTCTCGGCAAAAAGTTGCATGCCAAGTAAATGGCTCCTAAGAGGAAGCTTCTTTGGAAGCTTCTTGGCTCACTTAGCTTGCACTCCAAGAAGGTTGCTTGTAGTAAGAAGCTTCTTGTGAACTTTCCAAGAGCCTTGTATGTTTCATATAAATACCAAAGCCCAAGTTCATGCTAGGCATTTGGAGTTTCCCCATTTGATAGTCCCAATGTGATCTTCCACTCTAGTCTTCCATTCACATATTTCTCTCCTTGGTCTTCTACATTGGTATCAGAGCAAGAATGGGATGGATGGAATTTATGGACCACTAAAATCCATTTCTTCCAGACCATTAGGATTTCTATGTCAATGTACTATCCAAGCATCATTTCACACAATTCATCATTTTATGCTTTGGGTAGAATTTTTTGAATGCGATCATCTTGTTTGATGAACCTTGATACTTCAAATTGTAACTTACAGAGAGTGGTGGATGTGTTACATCTATGTGTTAACTATTTCAAGTAGTTTAATGGAGTAGTAGCCATGACAATGATGCCCAAAGTTGTCATTGTTATGCAGCAACAAATTGAGCATCTTACTCCATTGTTGGAAGAGAGAGATCATCAACAATAAGAGCATATAGAGAGAGCACTATTTCAAGAAGGAGAAGAGCAAATCTAATTTCCAAAGCTCAAGGTATTTGAAGGTAAAAATCTTTCTAGGTGTAAAAATATGGAGTTTATTGATGAGTTAGTCAAGACTAAAAAAGTAGAAAATATGCCAAATTAACCAAGAATTATAAGAATATTCTATAAGTATCTAGAAAATTACTTTGTAACTTCCAAGTATTGGGTAATATGCATGCCAAGTGATGATTTCTAGGAGAAAGTTTTTTAGGAAGCTTCTTGGCTAGCTTAGCTTGCATGCCAACTAGATGAAATCTAGAAGCTTCTTGGGAAACTTCCCAACTAGCTTAGCTTGCATGCCAAGTAGATGGCTTCTAGAAGGAAGCTTCTTGAGAAGCTTCTTGGTTAGCTTGGCTTGCACTTTAAGAAAGTGGCTTTTAGGAAACTTCTTGAGAATCTTCTCAAGAGCCTTCTATGTTTCTCTATAAATACCAAAGCCCAAGTTCATGCTAAGTATTTTGAGTTTCCCTCATTCTAGAGTCTCAATGTGATCTTTCACTTTGATCTTCCATTCTCCTAGTTCTCTTCTTAGTCTTTTACATTGGTATCATAGCAAGAATAGGATGGATGGAATTTATGGACCACCAAATCCATTTCCATCAAACCATTGGGATCTTTTTGTCCATGTACTACCCAAGCATCATTTCACATAGTTCATATCTCATGCTTTGGGTAGAAGTTTTTGAATGCGATCATCTTGTCCATTGAACCCTTAGTACATTTGATTATAACTTATGGAAAACAATTGATGTGTTGCATCTACGTGTTAACTTAGATAAATTATAGGTAGTTTGATAGTGTAGTAGGTATAGCGGTAATGCCCAAAGTTATCATTGCTATGCACAACAAATCAAGAATCTTACTCAATTGTTGGAAGAATAAGATCATCAATAACAAGAGCATGTAAAGAGAGCACCATTTCAAGAAGAAGAAGAGCAAATTTAATTTCCAAAGCCCAAGGTATTTGAAAGCAAGAACCTCTTAGAAACATTGAAGAATTTTGTGTTCAATAGTGAATGTTATTTTGAAGCTACAAATCTTCAAGATGAACGGAGATAGATTCTTTTGGCTTCAAGCCAATTGGATGGAGTGGCAAAACTATGGTAGCAATTTTGAGTGGAGCAAGTTGAACAACAATTTGTTATGCCAATCTTGACATAAGAAGAATTCAACAATGCAATAATTGGGCAATTTTGAGCAACAAATGTCAAATGAGCCGCACAAGATAGGTTGGCAAAATTGAAACAGATTGGTTCTATAAGAAGCTATATCACTCAATTCTAAAACACCATAATGCAAATTCTAGATATATTAGAAGATGAAGCTCTGGATTGAATTGTGAGGGGCTTGAAATCATGCATCAAATTGGAAGTGACTATGTGAGAGCCCAAACTCATCTTTAATCATGATTCTCAATTCATCAAAATCTTTTGGCAAGCGCTTTTCCAATACTTGACACAAAGCTTGCTTTATCCACGGCCTATCATCCTCAAATTGATAAACAAACCAAACATGAAAATTGCACCTTGAGGATATGCTTCATGCCTTTGTCAACATTCACCATACCAACTAAGATGAATATATTTAAATTTTTGAGTATATTTATAATAATTCCAAACAAGCAAGCACTAGATTCTCTCCCTTTTTCCTTAATTTTGGCTAAGACCCACTTGTTCCAGATTCCCTTGTTTCTCTTCCTCCATCTCATGTCACTCATACTTCCACCTTCTTGACCACAATATTCTAATCCCTACAACAAGCAAAATCTCATCTCCTTATTGCTCAAAATCATAAAAAACAATATACGGACCAACATCATGATCTCACCTTTCAACTTGGTGATAAAGTCATGCTTTCTTCTAGTAACCTACCCCTCCTACTTGATACACAAGTCCATAAACTTGCTTCTAATTAGATAGGTACATCTGATGTTACCTAAGTCATTCCTCTAGTTGCTCATTGACTTGCCTTGCCTTGTCATATGCAAATCCACCCTATTTTCATATTTCTAAGTTTTCTTTGTTTCTAATCCATCTTTCTTTTCCTCTTGTGTCCAACCTTCTCCTCCTCCTCCTATACATATCAATGATCATGAGGAGTATGAAATTTATTTTATCCTTGCATGTTGCTAGACTATAATGTTCCAAGGATAGGAGAACCCCCAAGACAAAACCCAAAAAAAGAAACACAAAGCTTCACATTCAAAACTCCAATGCTCCAAAGGAGCACCTTGTCTTTATTATATAGCAAAGGTGATTCACTCCAAGGAAGCTCCACCCTTGGGTTAGATATATGGATTGGTGACATCTTAAGAGCTCTACCCTTAGATTATTTGTATGTATGGGTGATTTGTCAGTTCTTGTACTATTTGTTTGGTCAAAAAACTTTGATAAGAGGAGATCTTTAGGGAATCTTCTTATAAATCTTAAAATCACATGAGTGAGGTATTGTTGGAAAGCTCTTTCCAAGAAAAATAGAGGATAAGGAAGGCCAACCTTATCTTTTCTATGGGGACAAATATTTCACATCGCTTAGGCCTAATTCATCCGTTTAGGCCTTCAAAATTGGCTCTAAAGTTTTTATGCTATTTTTGGCTTCTACCCTATCTGTAGAAGTGATTTTTTGGTGATATCCCTATATAATCTACTTATTCTATCATATATAACATCTCTCTAGATGTTTCCAAGCAAATTTTCACCTCTAGATAATATGTCTAGCTATTAGTATTATAGATCTTCCCCCTTTTAAGACGTAATGTCCTTGTTGCCTAGTTGTTGCTCAAAGGATTTCACTAACATCAATGCATGGATCAAGTTGGCTATTGGCTCCCGTATCACCTCATATAGTGGGTAACCTTGTCACTATACAACATATTCCAAATGTGGATGGCGAGTACCACGGGTGCATTTTTGGAGAATGCATTTGACTTCACATTCCTCCATGCCTTCAATGAGTGTTAGACAAATGTCTTAGATGGAAGGAAAGTAAGGCAATAAGGGTCATATCTTCATTGTAAGGAAACATGGAATACTTGATGGATGTTCATGTGTGGCGGTAGCTTGAGGTGATAGGCCAATATGCCATTTCAATAAAGAATAGAAAAGACCCAATAAAATGAGGTTTGAGCTTACAAGGGCCAACTAACATGAGGTTGGTTGTTGATAGCCAGACTTGATCCCCAACATTAAACTCCATATGTTGATGACATGTACTTACATATTGCTTCTATTGATTTGGGGTGATTTGCAACCTATGCTTGGCATTCTCCACACCTTATTGGATTCTAGAAACAAAAGCGTTGATAGTGTCAACCTTGGTAGCCACCGGACGGATCTTCATCAATCTCAAAGGTGTGAAAGGATGCTCTCTATACATGAGGAAGAACAATATGACTTGTATGAGTGTGTCATTGAATTGTTGTAAGAAAATTTGACCAATGGAAGTAAGGTATCACACCTCTCTTGCTCATCTAAGGTTAAGCCCCGCAACATGTCTCAATAGTACAATTAGCCCACTCTGTTTGTCTATTGATCTATGGATGGTAAGTTATGGACATGGCTAATTTGGTTTTGAAGAAACCAAAGAGTGCTCTCCAAAACAAACAAATGAATTGAGTGTCTCTATAAGTGATGAGTACTCAAGACAAGCTATGATGAGAAAGGACTACAACTAAGTACAATTGATCTAAATGTGGAGCAATCACATCCTTGGTGGTGGGACGCATATGAATCATTTTGCTGAGTTGGTCGACAAAGACTACTATGGAGTCAAACCCTAAGGTGGTCTTGGGAAATTCACAAACCAGATCCATGTTTACATATTCCCAACATTGTATAGGAGTGGAGAAGGTTGAAGGAGTCATGTGGGAGCTTGATTAGAAGCTTTATTTTTGTTGACAAAGTAGCCAGATTTGAGCATATTCATCACATTGTTGCTCATCTTGGGCCAATAGTAATGGCATTTGATTGCATCCAAGGTCTTGTCCACTCCAACATGACCTACAATGGCAGATTCATGATATTTTGATAGGATTGTGGTTCTTATGTCCATAGCATCCAAGATTCATAACCTACCATCACAAAAGGTGAGTCCTTGATTGCTAGTGATGCATTTGGATGATGCAACTCCTACAATTTGTGGATCAATTTTGTAGCAGCAAGCATCCTTGGCCAAAATTTAGGGTTCATCTTGACCTCTACCACTAGATTTTTTACCATTGGCATTCAATTGAATGTATTTGCAAATTGCTTCTTGCCTTCCACATAAGTGATTGTCATGTTGAACCGTTGTCTCTACTCTATCCACCAAATCTACCAATGAGATAGATCTTTCTGTGTCTTGAAGTAGACTAGAAGTTGTGGTCTGTCTCTACTACAAATGTCTTCTTATTAGGATAGTGCTCCCAATGCTTGGTCGCAAGGACAATGGATAACTCTTCTCATTTGGTGGTGTGATAGTTGCATTCTACTGGTGTTGTTAGGAAAACAATCTATATGTTACATTAGTGCTATTTAGTATGTTATGTAACTTAGTAGAAAATTATTTAGATTTAGTAAAAATTTTGGTTGCATGCAATAACTTTTGGATTTCAATAGTGAATTTTTTTTATTTGCAGAAATTTAGAATTTTTTTTACATAAAATAGTGTCACCTATAGTAACTTTTTTTCACCTCTAGTAAATAGTAATTTCTAGGAAGCAACTTCTATAGTTGCTAAAATAGTAGGCTAGAACAATGGGCTACTATATGTTATGGGTAGTCACATCTAGAATGGTGGGCAAATTGCTTCCTGATCGGAGGTGACGAGCGAGTTGGAGAACGGAAGAATGGCAAATGTCCGAGAGGATAAGATATGACAAGTTTGTGGGCTATGAGCACAAAACTTCCTCTACTTGGGCAAAAGGAATTTGGGAGATATGGCTATGCATACCAGATTTTTGGAGGACAATTGCAATCACCTAAGAGAGAAAATCCAGAAAAGAACAGCCACAAGGAAGAGTCTCAAAGTGGAAGAAGAGGAGAACAATGCAACAAAAAGTGTGGGAGATATAGCAAAGGAAACATTAGGAGTAGTGAGTAGTGATAGCTGGTCATGAGTAGTCAGGGAGGAATTTCAAACAACCTAAAGACACCAATAGCAATGAAATTTAGGGGCACCAAAAACTATGTAGAGTAACTTGAAGAATGCCGGCAAGCGATAGGAACAAGGAAGGATCACTCTAGTGAGGCCGCTCAATATTTTAGTGAGGAACAAGAGAGGAGAGTAGGGTGGACTTGAGTTCAATGGGGTGATCAAGTATTCTAAAGGGAAATAGGTAGGCAAACAAGGATTGTTGTGGTGGCTAGATTTTGGGTTTGGTGATTGGCTTATTGATTGATATCGTTGATTAATTAGGAAGGGTTTTGAAAATAATGGCAAGGAGAAGGAGAACTAAGTATCACGCAAAAATTAAGATCATTGAAGGGTAAATGCCACAATAAGGGGTTGTAGAGGTTCTCCGCATAAATTTCAAAGAGTAGCCAGTCAAATTCGTGGTCGTTCTTATGAACAAGCACTTATGATGTTAGAATTTATGCCCTATCATGGAACTTATCTTGGAGACTTCAACAGATTCTAACCACCAAGAATCCATAGAACAAGTTGTTGAAGATCTACTTTGAACCATTGAAGGGTATTTACAACTTCCAACGACAAGAATTGAGGAATGAACCTTTTGCAAATGGGATTTAGGGTTTTCTTTGGAAAGACAGAGAAGAGAAATTGAAAGTTTGGAAGGATTGGTGAAGTGTATGGAGCAAGGTCTCTTCAAAGAGTAAGATATACCTTGTACATTCCTTGGTGGGGTTTGAGGAGGAAGTTGGATGTTAGTGGTGTTAGATACTCAAGCCAAGCTTGGGATAAGTCTTGACAACTTAATGTCACATTCATCCTCATGATGCATTCAAAGCGGCATTGTTGGAAATAGAACCTTTTGTTGTAGCATTCCCTACAAAGTTTTTTCTTGAGAGAAGAGTATCTTTGCCCGTTCCCCAATCAGGCACATTGGATATTTTTCAAGGGACTATCCCAATGCTTTGGTTGGTAGCAATTATGGTGTATCAAGGCACATAGCTGCTGGATGTCCAACGGAGCCACTATGCGATAATTGCAAAAAACTTGAGCACATTGCAGCAATTGTTGTAGCCAAGAAGAAATAAGTGAAACTCAACAATAGATTGTCTTCATATGGGTTCAATATTCATTGAAAGCTCACAATTTCCAACTATCTGGCTTTATGCATGCTACTTATGCCAATACACAATCATGGTAGAATACTATCTTTTGTGCCTTTAGAGAGTACTCCAATGTGAAGTCAAAAAGTGCTTATCATAGTATGACATGATAGTGTGAATCTCCCTTGTGAGATTATACAAAACTTGCTTCCTAGACGAACCTCTTCACTGATTTGGTTAAAAAAAATGTTAAAGTAGATCTTCTACCAAGCTCTCAAGTGAATTCATTCTAAGCATGAGGTTCTATGGAAATCAATTAATTATGAAGTCTAAGTGTGACCGTGCATTCTTGAGACCATATGATCCCAACGACACCCATAACAACTTTCAAGAGAAATATGCAATTAGGTGCAATCAATCATACCACTCTTGTTGTAAGATTGATTCTATTGCTATGCTTGATGCATTTGTAGCCAACTTGATAAAAAAATTTAGATCATACCATTTCAAGATTGGTGCTTGTCATAATGCATCTTTCAATTCCTAAAAGGTCAATTCTTGTGTAGTTCACACATCCACTTCTTCCACTTGCCCAATAGTGCTATTAGAGGCTATGTAACCTTGGAGAAGTCCTTGAAAAATTGATAATAGAACCCCATTAATCCCAAGAAGCTCTTGAGTTGAGTCTGATTTTCTAGAGCACTCCATTTCTTAATGACCTTTATTTTAATTATTAACACTTTTGCTCTTACTCTATGCCCCAAGTAGTCTACTTCTGACTTGCCAAACTTGCATTTTGAGATTTTGGCATATAATTGATTATATCGTAGAATCTAAAGGACTTCTTGTAGATGTTGCTTGTGTTCCATCACCATCCTACTATAGACTAAGATGTTGTATAAGAAGATAATAATCAATTTCTCTAAGTATCAACAAAATATGTCATTCATCAAACTCATGAAAGTGGTTGGTGTGTTGGTGAGGCCAAACGGCATCACTAAGTACTCAAAGTGGCTATACCTTGTTTGAAAAGTAGTTTTGTACAAGTTTTCCTTTGCAATTTGGATTTGCTTCTAACCACTATGTAGATCAAGTTTGGTGAAGTGTTTTGCTCCCATGAAGTTGATCAAATAGGTCATCCATGTGGGGTAAGGGAGGTACTTGTTCTTCATTGTCTATTGATCTAGGCCCCAATAGTCATTGCACATGTGCATTGTACTGTCATTCTTATTCATAAACAAGACAAGAGCTCCATATGGTGATACGCTAGGTTAGATAAACCCTTTTTGTAACATATCCTTGATTGAGCATTACACTCCTCCAACTCATGAGGTGATAGACAATATGGATGGGGCCTGACAAGGAGTTATCTTCCCTAGAAATATCTCAATTTTCTAATCTACTCTCCTTTTTGGTGGTAATCTTGAGGGTAGATCATTTGAGAAGACATCTTTAAACTCATTGAGTATATTTTTCAATTTCTCATGAATTTATCCTTGAATTGTGCACTTTGGACTTCTCTTACTAGACCTATAAAATATCTTATAGATAGTTGTTATCCCTATGTCATAAAGAGGTAATTCTTGCTTATATGACTTCTCTTTGACCCAATAATCTTCCATGTGCAAGTTCTCACTACTTTCCCCTTCCAACCAACCATAGGGTTGTAATGCTCCATCCACAACATGCTTAAGATTACATCATAACAAGCTAACCATATCACTCACCACTCAATTGCTTCCTAATACTCTCTTATAGAGAGTGCTATCTTTCTAGGTAATGACTCAATCCTCTTTGTTTGCTTATTAAGTAGCTCTACTTCTGCATTCTCATCCTTCCCTAGATCCATCCCCAATCTTATTGCAATAGCACGAGACAAGAAATTCTCTATTGCTCCAAGGTCTATCAATACTATAACAATATGGAGTTTAGCGACAAAGTTAGTTGGGCTTACAAAGTAGCACATAAGACAAATTAGCCTAGAATATTCCAAAAGTATCTAGGAAGCTTCTTGGGAAGCTTCCCGGCTAGCTTAGCTTGCACTTCAAGTAAGTAGCTTCTAGAAGGAAGCTTCTAAAAGCTTCCAACTAGCTTAGCTTGCATGCCAAGTAGGTGGCTTCTAGAAGGAAGTTTCTTGAGAAGCTTCGTAGTTAACTGGCTTGCACTCTAAGAAAGCGGCTTGAGGAAACTTCTTGAGAAGCATCTCAAGGGCTTTGTATGCTAACTATAAATACCAAAGCCAAAGCTCATGCTAGGTATTCAGAGTTTTCCCTCATTCAAGTGTCCCAATGTGAATTTCCATTCTCCTATTTCTCTCCTCGGTCTCGGTCTTGTACAAATACTCTCATCTGATTGCCTTCTAGGACTCCAATCATGACAATCAATTGTGCATTTTTCTTCCTTGATGTTTGCATACTTGTCCTCTTCTTCCCCTTGCTTTTTCACTTCTCCATTGAGCCAATAAGTTTGCAAGGTATATTTACTAGCAATCTTTGTTTTTTGATGTGATTTTTGTTATGAATAATTGGAAGTATTGATTCATTCTTGAAATTCAATTCTCCACTACTCTCATGGAATGTTACCCCTTCTAAGGCTTGATATTGCATTCTTCTTTTGTAACAACAATGTGGCTTCATTGGTGATTGAGGTCAATGTCATTGGCATGAGTGACTCTCCAAATACTTCAACCACTAGTACTGGGTTTTGAGATGGTTCCTCTTCTTGCATTACCTGATCATTCTTGAAGGTACATACTTGACTTTGCAATGCCTCCATGGTCATCTTGATATCCCAAAACTTGTTCAACATCCCTTGCATTCCTTGCATCAAATCTTGTTACTGCCATTCTATGTTTCCTACACATAGTAATGCTCAAACGCTACTTCCTACTTCAATAGAGAGTTAACATGAGCATTTAGGAAGGGGCATGGACTATTGAGACTACCTTTAGGACTTTGAAGGTTATCACTTGTTGATAATGTTCCTCACTAAAATTGTTGACGACAAAATCCCTAAACATCACTTTTGGTCTAACCACACAATATCTCTATTTGAATGTTGAAAGGGAGAGGATTTGGTACATTCAAATCCATCAAAAAAGAATGTTGATTATCAAATCTTACTCTCTATCGTAGATCATTGTAGATAGAATCACCGGTTTTGGTGAATTCCTCATTATATCCATGAATTCTATTCCAAAATGGTACACAAGATATACTTTCACTTGCTCTTGTTTGATATACATAATCTTGATGTTGAATGGATTCAAGAACAGAAAGAAGAGTGTAGGAAATTGTCCTTTAGGTGCCTCCATCCCATCCTTTCTCTAAAACACTCATTATTTATAGATTTCATTATGATTTTTCTCCTCAAAATTACTCAGTCTCAATAGCCCATGTTCTTCCAAGAAGGATGATCCATTCTCTTGAATTGAAACAATTTCTCTGATACCATTGTAATTTTTTAAGGACAAGAGAACCCCCAAGAAAAAACCTAGAAGAAGAAACACAAAGCTTCACACTCCAAACTCCGATGCCCTAAAGGAGCACCTTGTCTTTATTATATAGCAAAAAGGATTCTCTCTAAGGAAGTTCCACCCTTGGATGAATTACATGGATTGGTGATATGTCAGCAAGCTTTACCCTTAGATTAGTTGTATGCATGGGTGACATGCTAGTTTTGGTCCTATCTAGTTTGTCAAATAAGCTTTGACCAAAGGGAATCTTTAGGGAATTTTCCTATAGGAATCTCAAAATTGCATAGGTGAGGTACCTTACAAAAGCTCTTGCCAAGACAAATAGAGGGAAGGAAGGCCAGCCTTTTCTATCTTAGAAGACAAATGTGCATATTTTTAGGCCTAATTCATCCATTTAGGCCTCCAAAATTAGCTCTAAAGTTTTGACTATTTTTGGCTTCTACCCTATTATTAGAATCACTCTTTTGGTGATACCCCTATCTGATCTACTTAGTCCATCATATATAACATCCTTTCAAATGTTACCAAGCCAATTTTCACCTCTAGATAATATGTCTAGCTATTGGTATTACACACATACAATGTGACCGCCAACAACATATGGAGTATAAAGTCCTTTGGAAAGGGTAACAACTTCATGATACCACTTTGGAGCCTCTTTGTCATCTCTAGAGTGCACAAATGGCCATCCAAGAGTTTGAATCTTCCATGGTGCCAAGGACATCACTAACTAGCAATGGTGGAATATATAGCAATATAGAGTTTACCGATGAGTTAATCAAGCCTAACAAAGTAGCAAATAGGCCAAATTAACCAAGAATTATAAGAATATTTTAGAAGCATCTAGAAAGCTACTTAATACCTTCCAAGTATTGTGTAATATGCATACCAAGTGGTGCATTCTAGGAGGAAGCTTCTTGGCTAGCTTAGCTTGCACACCAAGTAGGTGGCTTCAGAAGAAAGCTTCTTGGGAAGCTTCCCAACTAACTTAACTTGCACACCAAGTAGGTGACTTCTTGAAAGAAGCTTCTTGGTTAGCTTGGCTTGCACTTGTGGTACTATATGCGGGCATACCATGTGATGCATATTTATGAAAATGGTTCTATTTAACTTGCATACCTATAGTGCAATCCCTTTGCCACTTGAGTGAATGGGTGGAGAGTCAAAAAATATTGGACCATGGACTCAGACTTGTATAAAGAATCCAAAGCCGATGTTCATGAGGACGCTCACATTTAAGGAAGGGGGTATGTGGTACCTAATTTTTTTGTTTTTAATGATTTTTAGAGAAGGAGTGCAGTGTTAAAGCTAAAGGAAGGCTAAATAGGGAAGAAACAAGAATAATTGTGTGTATGGCCTTGAGTTAGAGTCAAAAGGGCTTGGGTCGGATGAACAAAAGCATGAAGCCAAAGATAGAAGACTTTGTATCAAGATGCACAACCTGATCCAAAGAATCTATAATAAATTTTCCTTGGGTTCAGCCAATCAAGGAATTGGGTGTAAAGAAAGCAATTACCTCGGGATCAAGAAGACATTGAGAGTGATAGAAAACCGACACCCAAAATTGCCATGTCAATTGAAGATCAATGAAAGAATGACCAATAAGCAAAAGACTATAAAATCAAGATGTCATTATGGGTATCCTTAAATGTCATGGCAATATTCTATGCCTCTCAATTGTTGTCTCAAGAGAGTTAGAATCTTAGGTTTTGGGGAGGGTTTGATCTTTCATAGACAGAGAGTGAAGAAGCACACGATGGCCCCAAATGGGAATAACTATAGTGCAGTGAGGGGATTTACAATTTTTTGATTAGATGTAGTGGTAAGGATCAAAGTCTTGAATAGACTTTGCATCACATTTCTGGCCTAGAACTAGAATTTGAGCTTTCCAAGTTTCATGGCAAACATTGCTGCCATCAATTGTAGAGACGGGCCCAAGCATGAAGGGAAGAGAGGAAATCTGGCTTGATGGACTAAGTCAGATTGGAGATTATTCATGAGGAGAGAAACAAGAGAAGTAGGGAGAATCACCTTCTATAGGAAGTGTGAGTCTTCAAAAGAAATTGGCGAGGTGAAGAATTCTTTTAGCAAACCTTGCACCAAGAACGAGTACAAGGTGGATAGTTATAAGGACCCAGTACAAAGGGAGATCATAAGTGCAATGATGGCCAGAGAAAACCACCTATGTAACAATACAATAAGTGGTGTTCTTCCACTAATTGTATGCAAGAGACGTGGTAGAATGGGCAAAGTGTTTGCACCAATATGTTGGGCAGATGATTACCAATTGGAGAATAGATATGCCGCCCCATTACTTTTTACCCTTTGCAGCCCACTTCTACTTTGGATTAAACTTACTTAGCACGGAGGAGAGAGGATGGATGATGTCCTACTTTCACCTTGACTTACAAAGAGAAGCAAATGGAGATGAGCAATATTATATCAATCTGGTTTGAGAAAGCAATACCTACTACTACCTCAAGAGTGGAAGGAGAGGATAGTATTAGTGGACATCCCCATGCAAAGAAAGAGAAGTAGATTCAAAGGAATAATAATGTCAATATAGCCGTAGAAGATAAGGAGGTTGAATCCAAAGCCAGTGCCAATAGAAGCAAAGGAACCACCTTTCGAGGAAGAATCACAAGGAGAAATTGAGTCAAAATGTGAAGACTTGGAAGTAGAAGAAGAGTTCACTCTATAGAGTGGAAATTCTAACAGCAAGAGTGAAGGAGAGTCTGAAGTTCAGCAATCAAGGAAAGAGGTTGTTGGAGAGGAAGAGCAAGAGTTCCGCAAGGTGATTGACCAAATGAAGGAAGGGGACAAGCCTTGTTTGGAGTTGCTTGCATTTGAGTTAGAAGATGAACAAGAAGGAGAGGCTACCTTGGTATTTCCAAGGGAAGCAAGATCAAAACAAAGGGCTCAAGTTGTAGTTGCAGGTCCAAGCAAAGCCAAAGATGAAGGAGAGAGCTTGGATGAGGTGACATTGAAGGTACAAAGATCATATCTTTGGGGTAACGCACCAGCCAAAGAATTGCCTACCCAAGGCAAAGATATGAGAGATGATGAAGGACAATATGTTGGAGTTGAGTATCTATCAAAGATTGTGTGTCCTTTGTTGGTGCAACTATAAAGGAAGAAAGTGGAGTTGAAGAAGAATCATCCTGGAGTGAAGGATGAGTTGGAAGTGGTAAGTGTAAAAGACCAAAACCAAGGAGAGAAATAGGAGAATGGAAACTCACATTGAGACACTTGAATGAGGGAAAACTCCGAATGCCTAGCATGAGCTTTGGCTTTGGTATTTATAAGTAGCATACAAGGCCCTTGAGAAGCTTCTCAAGAAGCTTCCTCAAGCCGCTTTCTTAGAGTGCAAGCCAAGTTAACTAGGAAGCTTCTCAAGAAGCTTCCTTCTAGAAGCCGCCTACTTGGCGTGCAAGCTAAGCTAGTTGGAAGCTTCTAGAAGCTTCCTTCTAGAAGCTACTTACTTAAGGTGCAAGCTAAGCTGACCGGGAAGCTTCCCAAGAAGCTTCCTAGATACTTCTGGAATATTCTAGGCTAATTTGTCTTATGTGCTACTTCGTGAGCCTAACTGACTTCATTGCTAAACTCCATATTGTTACATATTCCCCCACCGCTAGTTGGTGACGTCTTTGTCGCCAATGAAGCTTCGAATTCCTGGATGGCCGTCTGTGCATTGTGGAGGTGAGAAAGAGGTTCCCATGTGGCATCATGAAGGGGATACCCTTTCCAAAGGACCTTGTACTCCGTATATTGGCAACGGCCTTGTTGAATGTGGCGACGCGCAAGGATACAATCAACTTCATACTCCTCATGGTCATTGATAGGGATAGGAAGAGGGGGAGGTTGGACTCAAGAGGAAAAGGAAGAGGGGTTAGGAACAAAGGGTTTCAACTTGGAAACATGAAAGATAGGATGGATACGCATGTGACAAGGCAAGGCACGACGATAAGCAACAAGAGAGACAATTTGGGTGATATCAAAGGGTCCTATCCAATTAGGGGCAAGTTTACGAACTTGAGTATCAAGTGGGAGAGTGAGGTTACTAGAGGATAGCATGACTTTATCACCAACTTCAAAGGTGAGATCTCGACGATGGTGGTCTGCATATTGTTTTTGGTGATTCTGAGCAACAAGGAGGTGAGACTTGGCTTGTTGGAGAGATTGGGATATAGTGGTCAAGAATGTGGAAGTATGAGGAACCTGAGATGGAGGGGGAGCAAGAAGAGAATCTGGAACAAGCGGATCTTGGCCAAAATTGAGAAAGAAAGTAGAGAATCCGGTGCTTGCCTGTTTGGAATTGTTGTAGGCAAATTTGGTAGCGGCAAGACATTCATCCCAATTGGTATGGTGGACATTGACAAAGGCACGCAACATATCCTCCAATGTACAATTTGCAAGTTTAGTTTGTCCATGAGTTTGAGGATGATAGGCTGTAGACAAAGCAAGCTTGGTGCCGAGTATCTGAAAGAGTGCTTGCCAAAACTTCCCGGTAAAGCAAGGATCACGATCGGAGATGAGTACGTGTGGCATTCTATGATGCTTGAAGACATTGTTGAAGTAGATTTGTGCTAAGGTTGGAGCATCCACGATATCACAGGTTGGTGTTTGTGGATTTGCTTACTAAGCTTATCCACAAACACCACAATGGCGGTGTGTCCTTGTTTTGTCTTTGGCAAGGATGTGATGAGATCCAAGCTCACATGCTCCCAACGAGCTGATGGAACAGCAAGCGGTTGAAGGAGTCCACCCGGCTTCTGGTTACTGGCCTTGTTACGTTGGCAGCTCTCACACGATTGGAAAAATTCTTGAACATCACGTGTCATGTTGGGCCACCACCATTGACGTTGGAGGGTACCCAAGGTCTTGTCCACACCCATGTGACCAGCGATGGGTAAATCATGGTCTTCTTGAGGCGCACAAGTCAAAGATCACCTTTGGCTGGAACATAGATCAAGTCCGCATGGAATAGAAGGCCTTCCTTGAAGGTGTTATACTCCTTGTCACCTGTTGTTAGCCGACCATGTACCATTTGGAAGAAGGGATCTTGCTGTAGAGCTAACCAAAACTTGTTATGAATCTTGGGATCAATTGACACCATTGTAATTGCTGCCGCAATGAGAGGAAGAGTCTTCAAATCAAGTTGTTGTGATAGAGCATCAGGGATGACATGGAACCGACCTAGTTTGTACTCAAGTTTGATGTCAAACAATTGGAGTTGCTCTTCCCATCAATGAGGTTGACTCTTCATGTGCTCTAGGTGTAAAGTTTGCAACAATAGCTTGTGATCAATTTGCATGATCACTTGTTTCTCCAAGAGATAATGCCTCTTTACCTTGGTGGCATATATCATTGCAAGTTGTTCTTGATCTTGAGCAGAGTAATTTCTTTCAGCTACATTGAGTCGGCAAGACACAAAGGCAATAAGATGTAGTCCATCTGGAAATTCTTGTTGCAACACAGCTCCAATTGCAAAGTTAGAAGCATCAAAATCAACCACACAAGGTAGTTGAGGATCATATGGTTGAAGAATGGGTCTTGAAGACACCATATGCTTTAACTTCTGGAATGCTTCTTCATGCTTGGTGGTCCATTGGAAGCTCGAGTTCTTTCCCAAGAGGTCAATCAATGGTGCAGCCACGTGAGCATAATAGTGGATGAACCATCGGTAAAAACTGGCCAATCCATTGAATGCTCGTACTTTGGTAGCACTCTTTGGGTAGGCCAATCAGTAATGGCCTTAATCTTCTCTTCTTCCATCTTGATCCCCTCTGATGAGATCTTATGACCCAAGAAGGTAACCTCCTTCTGCCAAAAAGCACACTTCAACTTGTAGTAAAATTTCCATTGTCGTAGTTGTCTTAGGACTTCTCGCACATGATTCCTATGTTCTGCCTCTGCCTACTATAGATTAAGATATCATCTAAGAACACTACCACGGACTAATCCAATAGTCTTTCCAACACTAGATGCATCTGATCGATGAAGACTGCTGGAGCATTAGTGAGTCCAACAGGTAGAACTCTCCACTCAAAATGTCCATACCTTGTGCAAAAGGTAGTCTTTTGCACATCCTCTCCTTCAATAGGAATTTGCCAATAGCCTCTACGAAGATCTAGCTTGGAAAAGTAGCGTGCTCCACTTAATTGATCAAGCAGGTTATCGATCCGAGGCAAGGGATATGCATTCTTCACGATTTGCTTATTGAGCACACGGTAATCAATACAGAAACAAAGTCCTCCATCCTTCTTTGGAACAAATAGTACCAGTGCTCCCCACGAAGAGGTACTATGTCGTATGAAATCCTTCTCCAACAACTCTGTAAGTGTTGTTTGCAACTCCTCCAACTCCTTTAGTGAGAGCCAATAGATTGGACTACTCACTAGAGTATTCCTTGGCAATAACTTGATCTTGAAGGGCATACCTCGATTAGAGGGTAATCCCTTTGGCAGATCATCCGGAAACACATCTACAAACTCCTGAACTATCCGATCAACCATTGCTTGATGCGGCACTTGGCCCTCCTCAGATTGTTCTTGTGCAATCGGCTTGATCCACACCGTGAATATAGACTTATCTTCCTCCAAAGTTTGCTCTATGGCTGCTTCATTAACAAACTTCCCTTCTAGGGACTCATCTCTCTTCCAAGCTTGCTCCATGGTTGCCTTCTTGGCAAACTTCCCATCTTGGGACTCATCTCCCTTCCAGATTTGCTCTATGGCTACCTTCTCAACAAACTTCCCATCTTGGGACTGACTATTCTTAGGTGTCTTACTCAAAGGTGCTAGACAACCTAATCAGAAATTCCTACCCTGGTGTTGTACTTGAATTTGACGTCAAGTCCAATCGAATTGAACCTTATAATGTTCAAGCCAAGGTAGACCCAGAATGATATCATAGTGTAGGGGTGCCACTACAAACCTCATACACTCCAAATACTCCTTCCTAATCTTGAAGGTAATAGGATGCGAGGTGCAGAATGCAGAACCTTTTCTACCATCCGCCATCATCAAACTACTTCCAATCACTGGCTTGATAGGAATACCCAATTCCTTTGCTACTTTCATAGATATGCAATTCGCTGAACTTCCAAAATCAACCAAAATCCTACAACCCCGATTAGATATCGTACCTTGCAAGTGAAGCAAACTTGCATAGGTCGAGCCTTCAATCCCATTGGAATTAATCAAGCTCCCAGTAGGCGGCTCAAAATCTCCTATAGGGATTATTTGTTTCCCTGATCATTCTGTTCCACAAACTCCATCTGGGCAACTTGTCGAGGTCGCCCATTCCTAAGTGGACATTCAGCAATGCAATGTCCAACTTGGTGATAATAAAAGCAACCTCCATTTTGCCGTAATCTTTCTCTATCTATTGTGCCAAGTGGTCTTTGTTAGATAGCATCAATCTCCATTGGTAGCAGTTCTTCCACTCGTGGTACTGGTAGGTTTTGTGTAGGTCGAGGTCGAGACAAAGTTGTCACAATTAAGGAATCAAAATGCTCAGCCAATTGCATGGCTTCTTCTACGTTCTGTGGCTCTCGCATGGTCACCTCCAATCTGGTTCATGACTTCAATCCTTGCACAAATCAATCCAGAACTTCACCTTCTTGGATATCTAGAATTTGCATGATGATATTCTGAAATTGTGTGATGTAGCTTCTCACTGAGCCAATCTGCCTCAACTTCGCCAATTTATCTCGTGCAGCTCGGGTGGCATTTATAGTCTAAAATCGACCAAGTATTGCATCCTTGAATTCTGCCCATGTCAAAATTGGTGTAACAATTTGTTGTTTAGCTCTTTCTACTCGGAATTGCTACCAAAGTTTTGCCACGCCATCCAACTGGCTAGAAGCCAAGAGAATTTGTTTCCGCTCGTCTTGAAGATTGGTGGCTTCAAAGTAACATTCACAATCAAACACAAAATTCTCTGTTGTGCCTAGAAGATTCTTGCCTTCAAACACCTTGGGTTTTGGAAATCGAATGCAATCTTCTCCATCTCAAACTGGCGTTGTCTATCTGTTCTCGTTGTTGCTAGTCTCGTTCATCCAACAATCAAGTAAGATGCTCGATTTGTTGTTGCATTGCAATGATAACATCCGATATTGCCGCCATTGCTACTACTCTATTTCACTACCCTCAATTTATCTAGTTGATTAACACATAGATACAACACGTCCACCGTTCTCCATAAGTTACAACTAGAAGTATCAAGGGTTCCTCTGACACGGTGATCATATGTAGAAAATCCTACACAAAGCGTGAGGTGATGAATTGTGTGAAATGATGCTTTGGTAATATCTGGATATGAAAGTCCCAATGGTTTGGCGGAAGTGGATTTGGTGGTCCATAAATTCCATCCATCCCATTCCTGCTCTGATACCAATGTAAAAGACCAAAATTGAGGAGAGAAATAGGAGAATGGAAACTCACATTGAGACACTTGAATGAGTGAAAACTCCAAATGCCTAGCATGAGCTTTGGCTTTGGTATTTATAAGTAGCATACAAGGCCCTTGAGAAGCTTCTCAAGAAGCTTCCTCAAGCCGCTTTCTTAGAGTGCAAGCCAAGTTAACTAGGAAGCTTCTCAAGAAGCTTCCTTCTAGAAGCCGCCTACTTGGCATGCAAGCTAAGCTAGTTGGAAGCTTCTAGAAGCTTCCTTCTAGAAGCTACTTATTTAAGATGCAAGCTAAGTTGACTGGGAACCTTCCCAAGAAGCTTCCTAGATACTTCTGGAATATTCTAGGCTAATTTGTCTTATGTGCTACTTCGTGAGCCTAACTGACTTCATTGCTAAACTCCATATTGTTACAATAAGGCATTGGAGTGAAGAGATCTTGGAGTTGAGGAGCAAGTTAATTTGAGGAGAGAAGGAAGCCAAAGAACTTTGGGTTGAAGCAATTGTTTGGAAGAACAGCCTTGATACTTTGCATGAGATCTAGATGAAGCACAATGAGGAGCTGAAGGATTAGAAGGCATTGGTCAAGAAGATGAAGCATGAAGTTGTTGATTCTAGGGTAGAAGTCATACACTTGAAAGCAATTGTGGCAATAATGGAGCAAGAGTTGGAAAGATTGAGGAAGAGGGCAACAGAGAAGGATCAAGCTTAGCAACAAGAGTTAGTAGATAGAAATCAGGAGGAAGATTGATTGCAAGGGTTGATAAGAAGTATAGAAGGTCAACTAGTCAAGTATGTGGAAGAGAAGGAAGCATTGAAGGCCAAATTTGAGGACAAGTTGATGATGTGCCGGAACAAATTGGAGGTAGAGCAAAGTAAGGAGAAGGTAGTTTTGAGTATGGAGTCAAGGTCCTCAGGAGTAGTTGTTGAGGAGTTGAAGGTGATGCTAAGCATTGAAGCTAAGGGTAAGTTAGAAGAGGTAAGGCTGCATGAATTAAAATTGATGGTGCAAGAAACGAGAAGAAAGAAGGCAAAATATATCAACTTGAAAAATCTTCTAATTTGTCTAAGAGATCAAGTAAATAGGAAGATGTTAGAGGTATGAAACAATGTCTATCTTAGATTAAATTTAGCTAGATCAGATTTAGAGAGACTTTGTAGTGAGATGAAAAAAAAGAACTCCAAAGTTGTTGATGTAGGAGTGCAAGTGTCTTTCGGTGAGTTGCTTGAGACATTAGGAGATATTGAGTAAGTTGATAAAGAAATAGATAGATTACCCATGGTTTCAAGTGTAGGTCAGACTAAAGAGATTATAGAGGGGAAGATTTGGTAGTATTAGATAGACTTAAAGAAGGGGAAGTATTTGTAGATACATTGGGTTTAGAAGTCAAAGTTGAGGTTGACATTGGATCAGACTAGTAACAATGTTGAGATAGGAAGAGGTAGAAATCAAGAAGTGGTTTGTCATTTTGGATCTATAGGTGGGTAAAGTTTTTAGGAAATGGTATTTTTGTTAGTAACTATCAAATACAAAGCCTATTTAAAGGGCATTTGCAGTGTATTGTTGTTGAATATTCATATTTCTGAAGTTGAGTAAAGCAAAGTGTTGTAACTCAGTGCTTGTCGTTTTAGCTTAATTTTTGAGTATCAATCCTATTTATGTTTGTGAGTGTTTGGAGAAATTTGAAGTGAAAATCAATGAGCTTCTTGGATGTTGGATTCCACAATGTTGATTTCATTATGTTTGCTTGATCTTGAGTGGATAGCAATTGAAGCAATGCCTTCACGGATCTATGAGGAGTTGTAGTGTTGGTAGTATTTTGCATTGGTGAGTGCAATATGGGGTTGATGTGAAGCAAATTTGATCAAGGAAGTTGTGCCTTTAGTGTAAGGGTGAAACAAAATTCTGAGGTGAAGTCATTTTGTATTGAATTAGCCTTCTTTAGAAGAGTCTAAATCATCACAATTGAAGATTGTTTGGAAAGATTTGAAGTATTGTGATTATAAGTGTTGTTAATTTGTGATGAGACTAAGATTAAGTGCTTGTTACTCTCTTATGGGTGTGGTTTCTACTCGAGAAATTAAAGACATAATCAAGAAGAACTATTTTGTTACTATTTTACTTTGTATTTGACCATTTCTGATTAGTATCTTTGTGGAAATGAACTTTACTTATTGATTACCACAAAAGTGATATTTGACGGGTTGTCATAACACTCTAAGAAAGTTTCTTTTAGTAAGCTTCTCAAGAGCCTTATATGCTTCCCTATAAATACCCAAGGTCATGCTAAGCATTTGGAGTTTCACTCATTCAAGAGTCTCAATGTGATCTTTCACTTTGATCTTCCGTTCTCCTATTTCTCTCCTTGATATTTTACACTAGGTGTAGTGGAGAAATTTATGTTTGATTTTAAACATTATTTTGAAGCTACAAATCTTCAAGATAAACAAAGATAGATTCTCTTGGCTTCAAGTAAATTGGATGGAGTAGCAAAATTATGGTGGAAATTTTGAGTAGAGCAAGCTTAACAATATTTTGTCAGGCTAATCTCAACATGAGGAGAATTCAAGAGTGAAATAATTGAGATATTATAAGCTTTAAATGTTACACAAGTTGCATAAGGTAGATTAGTAAAATTGAAGCAGATTGGTTCTATGAGGGCTACATCACTCAATTTTAGAACACCATAATGCAAATTGTAAAGATATTAAAATATGAAGCTCTGGATCAATTTATGAGAGGCTTGAAGTCATGCACCAAATTTGAAGTGACCATGAAAGAGCATAAACACTTGGAGGAAGCCATGTAGTTGGTTGAGAATTTTAATCTCTTGGTTGCCACAACTTTGTCTCAACTTTGACCTTTGCAAAAGCTACCAACACATTACATGTGGGTGGAGGAGTTGGCACCAATGGAGATTGATGTTGTCCAATGGAAACCATTTGGTCCTACAAACAAGGAGAGACTAAATAGAATGGTGGTTTTTTTTTTCACCAAATTGGACATTGCATTGCTAAATGACCACTCAAGAATGGACAATCCTAACAATTTGCCCCAATAGAGTTTGTGGAGTGTGACAATCAAGGAAACAAAGAATTCCAATAAGAGATATCAAACTACCTATTGGGAACTTGATTAGTTCTAATGGGATTGAAGGCTCAACCTTTGAAATTTTCCTTTACTTGCAATGTGTGATGTTTGATCGTGGTTGTAGGATTTTGGATGATTTTAGGATTTCAAAAAATTGCATGTCCATGTAATTACCAAATCAATGATATATTCGTATTGAGCTTGTATTTGGAAGTAGATTGATGATGGCGGATGGTAGAAAGGTGTCTACATTATGTATGTCATATCTTGTTATAGTCAAGATTTGGAATGAGTATTTGGAGCATATGAGATTTGTAGTAGTGCCTCTATACTATGATATCATTTTAGGTCTGCCTTGGCTTGAACATTATATTCAATTTGATTGGACTTGATGAAAAATTCAATTACAACACCAAGGTAAGAATTACCAATTAGATTGTCTAGCACTTTTACGTAAGACATCTAAGAATAGTCAATCCCCTGATAGGAAGTTTATGCGTAAAGAAACCATAGAGCAAGCTTTGGAGGAAGATATTTCAATTTATGTGATGTTGTAATCTTCCAAGGACAAGAGACCTTAAGAGAAACATAGGAGAAGAAACACCAAGCTTCACACTCAATACACCAATGCTCCAAAGGAGCACCTTGACTTTATAAAATAGCAAAGAGGATTCCTTCAAAGGAAGCTCTACCCTTGGATCAGGTACATGGATAAGTGATATGTCAATAAGCTCTACCCTTAGATTAGTTGCATAGATAGATGACATGTTTGTTTTGATCCTATTTGGCTTGTCAAACCATCTTTGACCATAGAGAGTCTTCCTATAGGAATCTCAAAATCATGTGGGTGAGGTACCATTAGAAAGTTTTGACAAGATGGACAAGAGTGGAGGGATGGCCATCTTACTTTATCAAATGGAGAGAATTTGCACATTTTTAATGCCTAATTCACCAATTTAGACCTCCAAAATAGACTCTAAAGTTTTCAAGTTGTTTTTGGCTCTTTCTCTATTAGTAGAAGTATTCTTTTGGTGACACCTCTATCTCATCTAGTTAGCCCATCATACAAAACATCCTTCTATATTTCAAGCCAATTTTCACCCCTAGATAATATTTCTAGATATTGGTATTATAGACCTTCTTACTTTTAAGATGCAACGTCCTCATTGCAAAGTTTAGGTTATTGTTGATGCAAAGTTGTTGCTCAAAAGATTTCACTAATACCAGTGCATTGGTCAAGTTTGATGTTGGCTCCTATGTTGCCTCATATAGTAGGTACCCTTTCCAATGTACAAGATGTTCCACACACTGATGGCGAGTACCACAGATGCATTTTGGAGAATGATGTCATATTTCTTTGTGTCATCAATGAGTGTTGGACAAGGTCAAATTTCTTGTATGGAAAAAAAGTGGAGTGGTAGGGATGCATATCTATGTAGTAAGGAAACATGGAATATTTGATGGATCTTCATGTGTGGTAATAGCCTGAGGTGATAGGCCATTGCACCAATTCAACAAAGGATGGGAAAAGACCCAATACAACAACGTCCAAGCTTGCAAGGGCCAACTAACATGAGGTTGGTTGTTAATAGCCAGACTTGATCCCTAACATTGAACTCCATGTGTCAACAATGTGTATCTGCAAATTATTTCTATCAATTTTGGGCAATCTACAACTTGTTTGGCATTCTACACTCCTTGTTGGATTTTGGAAACAAAAGTGTTGACAACATCCACCTTGATATCCACCAGATGGATCCACCAAATAGATCTTCATCAAGCTCAAGGGTGTCAAAGAATGCTATCTATACATGAGGAAGAAGGGTGTGGCCTATATGGATGCATTCACTAAATTATTGTATGAAAATTCCACCAATAGGAGTAAAGTGTTCCACCTTTCTTGCTCCTCTAGGGTGAAGCCCCATATCATGTCTTCAATAGTGTGATTATCTTGCTTTATTTCTCCATTGGTTAATGGATGGTAAGTTGTGGATATGGCCAATTTGGTTTTGAAGAAACCAAAGAGTGTTCTCCAAAACACACTAGAAAATTGAGTATCTCTATCAATGATGAGCATTCAAGACAAGCCATGGTAAGAAAAGACTATATCTAAGTACAATTGAGCTAATTATGGAGTAGTCATGTCTTGGATGGTAGGATGCACATGAATTCTTTTGCTGAGTTGGTCAACAAAGACTATGATGGAATCAAACCTTGAGGTGCTCTTGGGTAACTTGCAAACCAGATCCATGCTTACTTGTTTCCAATCTTGTGTAAGAGTAGGAAGGGGTTGAAGGAGTCATGTGGAAGCTTGATTAGAAGCTTTCTTTTGTTAACAAAGTAGGCAACTTTGAATTTACTCCATGACATTGTTGCTCATCTTGGGCCAATGGTAATGGTATTTGGTTTCATCCAAGGTCTTGTCCACTCCAACATGACCTGCAATGATGGAATCATGACTCCTTCATGATTCAATCATAAAGTGGTTCTTATGTCCATGTCATTTAGGATCCATAAACTACCATCAC
This sequence comes from Lunularia cruciata, assembly GCA_948567375.1. NCBI lineage: Eukaryota > Viridiplantae > Streptophyta > Marchantiopsida > Lunulariales > Lunulariaceae > Lunularia > Lunularia cruciata. Next base: position 8,691,628 of record OX419760.1, read on the forward strand.
TAAAAGTGGGTACTTTGGTATAGGTGATGTCTTTAGATGATCAAGCTCCTATAATCTATGGATCAATCTTTATAGCATCAAGAATCCTTGACCAAAATTCAGGGTTCATCTTGACCTCTACCACCAGATTGTTTGCCATAGGCATTTGAGTAAATGCATTTGCAAGTTGCAATTTGCTTCTTGCTCCTTCCACGGATGTGATCATCATGTTGAACCTTTCTCTCCACTTTGCCCATCAAATCTATCAATGAGATAGATCTATTTGTGTCTCAAGGTAGACTAGAGGTTTGTGGTCTATCTCCACTACAAATACCTTCTTGCCAAGATAGTGCTCCTAATGCTTGTTGCAAGAACAATATGCAACTCTCCTTGTTTGGTAGTGTGATAGTTGAGTTTTTTTGATAATAGCTTTTGAGAGAAACATGCAATTGGATGTCATTTGTCATGCAACTCTTATTGTAGGATTGCCCCTATTGCTACACCTAATGCATCTATATCCAACTTTATAAGACATTTTTGGTCATACTATTTCAAGATTGGTGCATGTAATAATGTATCTTTCAATTCCTAAAAGAAAATTCTTTTGTGGTTCCTCATATCCACTTCTTCCCCTTTCCAAGTAGTGCCATAAGGGGTTGTACAACCTTGAAGAAGTCCTTGATAAAATGACAATAGAACCACATCAATCCCAATAAACTCTTGAGTTGAGTCTAATCTTTAGGAGTGCTCCATTTTTGAATGACCTCTATTTTATTTGTTAACACTTGGATTCCTTTTGCACTTATCCTATGTCCTATGTAATCTACTTTAGACTTGCAAAACTCACACTTTGAGATTTTGGCATACAAATAATTTTGTTGTAGAATCTGGAGGTCTTCTCACAAATCTTGCTTGTGTTCCATCATTGTCCTACATAGACAAGGATTTCATCTAGGAAAATGATAATAGATTTATCCAAGTATGGATGAAATATGTCATTCATCAAACTCATGAAAGTGGCCAGTGCGTTGGTGAGGCCAAATGGTATCACCAAGTATTCAAAGTGACCATACCTTGTTTGAAAGGTAGTTTTGTGGATGTTTTCCTCCGCAATCCAGATTTGGCTATAACCATTCTGCATATCAAGTTTGGCAAAGTGTTTTACCCCATTGAGTTGATCAAATAGGTCATCCATATGGGGTAAGGCATATTTATTCTTCACCGTTTGTTGATTTAGGCCCTAATTGTCAACACACATGTGCTTTGTACCATCCTTTTTTCACAAACAAGACAAGAGCTCCATATGGTGATACATTGGGTTGGATAAACCAGTTCTATAGCATATCATCAATTTGAGCCTTATACTCTTCCAACTCATGAGGTGATAGACAATATGAGGCCTTAAAAGGAGGTATCTTCCTAGGAAGTATCTCAATTTTATGATCTACTCTTCTTTTTGGTAGTAATCCTAAGGGTAGGTCATTTGGGAAGACATATTGAAACTAAATGACCACATCTTTCAAGTTCTTAGAAACTTGTCCATTGAGTTGTGCACTCTAAACTTCTCTTATTGGGCCCATGAAGCATCTATCTATCTTATAGATAATTGTTATCCCTATGATATAAAGAAGTAATTATTGTTGGTGTGCTCTCTCTTTAACCCCAATGACCTTCCATTGGCAAGTTCTCACTACTTTCTTCCTCCAATTAACCATGGGGTTGCAGTGCTCCATCCATAGTATACTTAAGCTTGCATCATAATGAGCTAACTATATCATTCACCACTTAATTGATTCTTTATACTCTCCTACAAAGAGTGCTACCTTTCTAGGTAACACTTCAATCTTCTTTGTCTACCCATTAGGTAATTTTACTTCTTTTTTCTCATCCTTCTCTAGATCCATCTCCAACCTTATTGCAATAGAGCAAGACAAGAAATTCTCTATTGGTCTAGAGTATATCAATACTCTCACTTGATTGGCTTCTAGGACTCTATTTATGACAATCAATTGTGAGTTTATCTTCCTCAATCTCTATACACTTGTCTTCTTCCTTCCCACTCTTTTTTGACTCTCCATTGAGCTAGTAAGGCCCCAAGGTAAATTTCCTGGCAATCTTTGTTTTTCAATGTGATTTTGGCATCCTCCTCTTTGATTTGTTTCTCCATGTTGTTCAAAGATACATGTATGGAGGCCAAGAGCCTTTAGCAAAACAAGTATGACAATTGATGGCTAGGTGCCCAACTCGGCCACAATTGTAAAACAATGATGTTATTTTTCTTGAGTCTCTTCCCCCGTGTGACCTTTCTTTGACCTATCCTTGTTCCCCTTGGAGCGGTCGTGCTCCTTGTTCTTGAAACCAAATGTTGTCCAATTCCATATGAACTAGTCTACCAAAGTGTTGTGTTTTTAGCCCAATAATGTTGATTTGGGACTATGCCTTAACCTTCTCCATGCACCCTTGTTATTCTCTTAGCACAAGCAATGGCTTCAAAAATTGTGTGAGGGCTTTGTACCATTATTTCTTTGTTCTTTTGACACGTATTTGCAATTATCTAGGGATTTTATTGGACTCATGTTGGTAATTGAGACCTATAGATTCATGAATGCCTCCACTTACTCTTGTACATTGTTCTTCTACTTCAACTCCCATATTCAGGTTTGTGTTATCTGCATAAAATCCACAGATTGGAAGTTCTTCAACAGCCCTTCCAACATGGCTGTCCAAGTGACCTCTCTTCCTTTTGCCAACATTGATCATTCCCAAGCATTGTACCATGTGAAGGTTTTATTGGTCAATTATCCACATGCAAACATGCTTGCAAAATGATCAATGATTTCAATTATGAACAATCAAAAGTATATATTCACTCTTGAAATCTAATTCTCCATTACTCCCATGGAACATTGTTCCTTATAAGCTTTGATATTACATGTCTTTTTCATCCACAATAACAATGTGGCCTCATTGTTGATAGGTGTCATTGGCACGAGTGAATCTTCATGTACTTTGGTAGGTGGTATTGGGTTTGGGGACGACTCTCTTTTGTGCATTGCTTGAACATTCTTGAAGGTATGTACTTAACGTTGCAATGCATCCATGGTCATCTTGATCTCCCAAAACTGGTGCAACATCCTCTGCATTCCTTGCATCAACTCTTGCAACTATAGATCCATGATTCCTACACACGTCAACTACTCAATTGCTACTTCCTACTTCAATAGAGAGTTAATATGATCACTTGAGAGGAGGCACAGAATATTGAGACTACCATGGGCCTTCAAAGACTATCACTTGTTGTGACTATCACTATCACCAAAATTGTGGATTATAAATCCCTAAACATTACTTTTGGTCTAACCACATAATGGATTTCTACTTGAATATTGAAAAGGAGAGGATTTGGTATATTCAAATCCATCATAACAGAATACAGATTATCAAATTTCACTCTTTATCATAGATCATTGTAGGTAAAATCACCGGGTTTGGTCAATTCATCATTATATCCATGAATCTCTACTCCAAATTAGAAAATGAGATATACTCTCACTTGTTCACACTTGATGTAGATAATCTTGATGTGGAATGGATTCAAAAATATAGAACAAGGTGCCAAATATTGTCCTCTTGGAGCTTCCATCCCATCTTCTCTCTAACACTCTTAAGTATTGATTGTACTACCATTTCTCTCCTCAAAATTACTCAATTTCAATAGCCCGTGTTCATCTAAGAGGGATGATCCACTCTCTTGGATTGAAACACCTACTCTAATACCATTGTAATATTTTAAGGATAAGAGAACTTAAGAGAAACACAAGAGAAGAAACACCAAGCTTCACACTCAATACTCCGGTGCCCCAAAGGAGCACCTTGATTTTATTATATAGCAAAGAGGATTTCTTCCAAGGAAGGTCCACCCTTGGATCAAATACATGGATAGGTGATATGTCAATGAGCTCTACCTTTAGATTAGTTTCATGGATGGGTAATATGTTGGTTTTGATCCAATCTGGTTGGTCAAACCATCTTTGACTATAAGCAATCTTTAGGGAATCTTCTTATAAGAATCTCAAAATCACATGGGTGAGGTACCATAGGAAACTCTCAACAAGATAGACAAGAGGTGAAGGAAATCCAACCTTTTTAGGCCTAAGGGGAGGAATTTGCACATTTTTTAGACTTAATTCATCACTTTAGGCCTCCAAAATTGGCTTTAAAGTTTTCAAGTTGTCTTTGGCTCTTGCCTTATTAGTAGAAGTATTCACCTCTATCTGATTGAGCTAGCTCATCATATATAACATCCTTCTAAATGTTACAAAGCCAATTTTAACCTCTAGATAATATATCTAGCTATTGGTATTTCAAGTGTGGATCAACCCAAAGGTGCAAAGAGAAGTTGATGAAGGCCAAAAGCCTCATCAAACCATGGTGACTAGATAGTTCAAGAGTTTGTAGATGCATTTCTAGATGATTTGCCAAAGGAATTACACTCTAATTGAGATATACCCTTCAAGATCAAGCTATTGCCAAGTAGTACTCTTGTGATAGACCAATCTATAGGCTCTCACCAAAGGAGTTAAAAGAGCTTCAAACAACACTGAACAAGTTGTTGGAGAAAGATTTCATATGACATAGTACATCTTCTTTTGGAGCACCAATACTCTTTGTACCAAAGAATAATGGAGAATTTTGATTTTGTATTAACTACAATTGCCTTAATAAAAAAAACCTTGAAGAATGCCTATCCCTTGCCTCAAATTAATGACTTGCTAGATCAATTGAGTGGAACATGATACTTCTCCAAGTTGCTATTGGTAAATTCCTATTGATATGGAAGATGTGCAAAATGCTACCTTTTGCACAAGGTATGGGTATTTTGAATGGAGAGTCTTACCTTTTGGGCTCATTAATGCTCTAATAGTTTTCATGGATCAAATGCATTAGGTGTTAGATGGGCTATTAGATTAGTATGTGATAGCGTTCTTGGATGATATTTCAATTTGAAGCAAGATGGAGGCAAAAACCAAGAATCATGTATGAGAAGTCCTAAGACAACTACACCAATGGAAGTAATATTGCAAGAAGTCAAAGTATACCTTTTGGCAAAAGGAAGTTACCTTCTTGGGTCATAAAGTCTCATAAAAAAGGATTGAATTGGAAGAAGAGAGAATCAAGACCATTACTAATTGGCCTACTCCAAAGGATACCATGGAAGTGTGGGGATTTAATGGATTAGCAATTTTTTATTGATAGTTCTCCATTGCTATGCTAATATGGCCACACCATTGATTGATCTCTTGAGGAAGACCTCAAGCTTCTAATGGACAACAAAGCACAGCAAATCATTCAAAACTTGAAGTATATGGTGTCTTCATGACCCATCTTCCAACCATATGATCCTCAACTACCTTGTGTGGTTGATTTTGATAATTCTAACTTTACCACTGGAGATGTGTTACAACAAGAATTTCCAAATGGATTACATTCCATTGCCTTTGTGTCTCACTAACTAAATATTGTAGAAAGGAATTTACTCTACTTAGGATCAAAAACAACTAGCAATGGTATATGGCACAAAGGTATAGAGGTATTATCTCTTGGAGAAACAAGGGATCATGTGAATTGATCATAAATCTTTGTTGTAGATCTTATAGTTGGATAATGGACAATCTTTTCTCAAATCTCCCATGGTAGCAACAATCACCACGGTCTCCTACTTTGCTTTTCTCTCTTTGTGAACAAATAAGTTGCCTAAATATGGATCTTATGGATCAAAAGTTGTAGGTAAATCTTCCACTACTAGTCTGAGCATGTGCATCCGACGATAAGAACACTCCACCCTTGTTTCTAGTATTCTTGGTATTGAGTATGGTAGTAACGAGAAACCTAACCTGTCATTATAACATACACTCCTAGTTTGCGGGTCATCTCTTCTAGCATTACCAAGGAGAAATACACAACACTCCTAGAAGGAAAAAACTTAAGCTGGAACACTCGCATACCAATCCAAGCCAATTGGGTGTACAAATTGGCATGCAAGCATAGAGAGGATCCAATCACAAGAATTCAACAACTCTTTATGTTTTTTGTTGGAAATGAGCTTCAAAGCCTTCTTGCTCTATTCTCAAGCTACTTTCAACATGTAATCCAAGCTTCCTCTAATATGTACTTCAAATTTCAACCAATTTCTAGTCCAAGTGGAGAAATTCAATGTATTTTTTATGGGGAGAAATCTATGCAACTCATATAGACATAACTTTTTCTTTGTGACTTGGGTCAAGTGTTCTAGGATTTAATGAAATTCATGTAGAATAAGCTTTCTAATGATATGGAACAAGCTAGAATATGACCATTATAGCTCCCTTGACAAGGTCTTAAACTTGGCCAACTTTTTTGTAGGTTTTCACCCTAATTTTAAAATCCCTAATTGAGGGTTTTCTCTTGGGTCTTAGCAATTTCTACCAGATTTCTAGATCAAGGATACACATGGTCCTCAAAGCCACTCCAATAACCTAAAATCTTTAATCATAGTCACAAAAATGGAAGAGTTGGCATATAGTAATGATTAAAGGTAGAAATGCTCCTATTGAGCATATGATAGTATTTTTAGTGGAACTTATAATATCAATTGTCACTCTTTATGAAACTAGAACTAACCAAATTTTCCACAAGAGCTATTTATGCTCTTGTCTAAACCCTAGGAATTTTGTGAGCTCAATTCAATCCCAATCTCTAGATATGGATGAATTCTTAAGTTGTGCTAACTTGTTTTGTGAGCTGGCTTGTTTCTCACTCAAGATGAACCTCTGATGGCTATTATGGTAGTGCATCATGGACTAAGAAAGCAAGAAATCCCAACTCCATCATACTCCTCCAAGGCTAGCACTCCAAGACTCAAGACATTGCTCACTAGAGAACTCAATGAAAGAGAGATAGTTGCAAATGAAAGGATGATGAGTACCTCACCACCTCTTGTTTATATACTTGTGAAATAGTTACACACCAAAGTTACTAATTACTGGAATAACTCAAGTTACTAGGCTTGAAGTCAAGTAAAGTCAAAAAGTATAAAGGAATATCCATCCACATGGGCATATTTCACTAAGCATGTGATCTTATCTTGACCCAACCACTAAGTCAAGGATTCCTTCACATAGGCTATCCTTGGACTATAGAAGAATACAAAACAAAAAGGCTTGCGGACCCAAGAGTTCTCAACTCTTTCCTCAAAGCCAAACACCTAGGAATAATATCAAGTCAACACACTAGAATCCAAAATAGTGGTGCTCATCTTTTCTACTTCCTCAAAAGTAAAGTCCCCTCTATTTTAGCTATGACTAACTTTAGCTAACCATGACTAATGTAGAACTATCCTTTATCTCTATATAAATAATAGCTCTCAAGTATTTGTAATACCAAGCTTAATATCGCAATATCAGACACATGCATAAATGGGTGTTACATTTATCCCCGGACTAAGTTTTCACTTTGTCCTCAAAGTCAAGGTCTCTCTACCTTCTATGATACATCTTCAACTTAGCATGGTTAATCCTATCAAAGTATCTTCCTCCCAAATCCTTGAGATCATAGGTGTAATTGCTCCACACCTTCTACACTATGAAAGGTCCAAAGTACTTAGGCAAAAACTTCTTTTGCACTCTCTTGAATCAAATAGAATCAAACAACATCACCCAATCACCTTCTTTGAAAGGCTCTACCTTCTTCTTGCCTTTCCTCTCTTCATAGCTCTCCTTTTTTTCCTTTGGGCTTGCTCCACTTGAACCATAGCAATTGCTCTTGCCTCTTCCAACTCCATGAGTTGTTTCTTCCTTGACTTCTCTGTATCACCTCCTTGTGCTTTCTTCAATCTCCTATGAATGCTTTGGAAGGTAGGAAGATCAAAGTGAATAGGTAAGGTAGACTCAATACCATATACCAATTGAAATGGAGAATACCAGGTGGAAGTCTTCATGGTTGTCTTATACTCTCAAAAATTTGCATGAATCCTCTTGTCCCAATGATGTTTAGCCCTCTCTATTTCTGCATCTTTGGCCAACATCATGCACAAGGTCTGATTGGTTCTCTTTGCCAAGCCATTGGAATTTGGCTTATAGGATGTAGTTACTCTATGTGTGATAGAGAAATTTTGTACCATGGCTATAGTAATGTTTCCTATAAACTCTCCTCCTCTATCAAAAACCAACTCCAAAGGGCATCCAAACCTAGTGATAATGCGTTCATACAGAAATCTACCAACTTCATCTTCATTCTTGTCCCTCAATGGTCTAGCCTCATCCCACTTGGTAAGATAATTAGTAACTATCACAATATACTGATTGTTCCTTGGGGTTCTATTGAGAGGACCTACAAAATCAATTCCCCACTTCTCAAAAGGTCCGAGCAATGGAATTGATCTAAGTGGTGGAGTGGATGTAGACTTTCTAGCAGAAGCTTGACAAACGTGACAAGTTTTGCAATAATCAAGATAATCCTTGAAAATCCCTCTCCAATAGTAACTTGCATCTAGAATCTCGAAAGCAATCACCTTTCTTGTAAAGTGTCCTCCACACACTAAACCTTCATGAAACTCCTTTATAAGTAGGATAGACTCTTCCTTACCCATTGCTCTTCAAAGTAGACCATATGCTTCTTGGTGAAAAAGAATATCCTCCACCATTGTGTAAGGTCTAGATCTTGCTGCATGGGCCTTCCTCTCCCTAGCATGCATCCCTTCTGGATAGTTCTCTTGTCACAAATCCACAATCTCCTTGTACTCCATTGGAACCTCTTGAGTGATTGAGATTGTCATGAACTCCTCATCCGGGAAGGAATCATTTATTGACTCATCTCCATCATGATCATAGGCTCTAGATAACAAATCAGCATTTGCATGTTTCTTTCATGGCCTATCCTCAATGGTGTAGTCATACTCAGACAAGAGTATCATCCACCTTGCTAGTCTCCTTCAACATTAGGCTTGTTGAAGATGTACTTCAAAGCATTGTGATCCATGACAATGGTGGTTTTCCCTCCAATCAATTAGTGTCTAAACTTCTTGAGACCAAAGGTCATTGCCAACCCTTCTCCCTCCATGATATAGAAGTTATTTTCTACTAAAACCATCTGCCTACTAACATAAGCTATTGGATGATCATGCTCATCTTGGTCTAATGGACTAAGAGTGCATCTTATAGCTACATTAGAAGCATTAGTGTAGAGGATGAAAGGCTTACTCCAATCAAATTTAGCAAGAATTGGAGCTACAACAAGATTGCTTGAGCTCCTCAAAAGCTTTGAGAGCCTTCTTGTCCTTCAAAATCACCATGTAATCTACACCCTTCTTCATGTAGATGGTCAATGCATAAGCATTGTTGTAAAATTAGAAGATGAACCTCCTATAGTAACTAACCATCCCCAAGAATAGGCGTAACTTTGTCAAGCTTGAAGGGAATGGAAGGTCTAAGATTTTTCTCACCTTCTCAAGATCAATTGCTATTCCATCCTTGGAGATGATGTGCCTCAAAAGTAGATCTTCTTCACATCCAAAAGTGCACTTCTCTAGGTTGAGTGATGCATTTGCCTCATCCAAGTGTTTCAAGACCTTGATTAGGTGCTCAAAGTGCTCCTCCTTGCTCCAATAGACACTAAAGTCATCAATGAAGTCTTTAACAAATTTCCTAATGAAAGGTTCAAACACCTTGTTCATGAACCATTGGAATGTGGCTGGAGCATTACAAAGCCCAAAAGGTATGACCTTGAAAGCATAAGTCCTCCAAGGTGTGGTGAATATGGTGAGTTGTTGATGCTCTAGTGCAATCTTGATTTGGTTATATCCACTATAACCATCTCCAAAACTATACCTCTCATGACATGCAACCTCCTCCAAGATCTCATCAATGAATGGAAATGGGTAGTATTTCTTCTTGGTAACAACGTTGAGCTTCTTGTAATCCACACATACCCGGAGCTTGCAATTCTTTTCGTCACAATGACAGTTGTAGACACCCATTCTGAATTCTCCACCGCAAAGATAAATCCAGCCTCCTTGAGCTTATCAATCTCTTCCTTCACAACCAAAGATATTGGTGGGCTAATGCAACATTGCTTTTGGTGGATTGGTCTTGCATGTGACTCCACCTCTATCTTGTGCTCCTCCAAGGTGAATTTTTTCAAATCCTTATATTTGGAAGCAAACACATGGATGAACTTGCAAAAATCTCCTCAATTCTCACCTTCTCCTCCTCATTAACATTTGGGCCATACTTGAGGGTAGCTAACCTTCTCTCTACCTCCTCAAGTGTCAATGGTGATTTATTTGGGTCCTTCAAAACCTCTAGCTTAGGTGCAAAGTCCATAGTACACAAGGGATTCACATCTAAATCTGATTCAGATTCATCCTCCTCTGTGGAAGTCTCCTCCTACATGCTTGTGTCCTGTGAGCCGGCCTGTCTCTCACTAAGGATGAACCTCTGATGGCTATTATGGTAGCGCACCATGGACTAAGAAGGCAAGGAACCCGAACTCCATCATACTCCTCCAAGGCTAACACTCCAAGACTCAAGACATTGCTCACTAGGGAACTCAATGAGAGAGAGATAGTTGCAAATGAAAGGATGATGAGTACCTCCTCACCCCTTGTTTATATACTTGTGAAATAGTTACGTACCAAAGTTACTAATTACCGTAGTAACTCAAGTTACTAGACTAAAAGTCAAGTAAAGTCAAAAAGTAGAAAGGAATATCCATTCACATGGGCATATTCCCCTTATCTTGACCCAACCACTAAAGCAAGGATTCCTTCACGTGGGCTATCCTTGGACTAAAGAAGAATCCAAAACAAAAAGGCTTGCGGGCCCAAGAGTTCTCAACTCTTTCCCCAAAGCCAAACACCTAGGAATAATACCAAGTCAACACACTAAAATCCAAAATAGTGGTGCTCATCTTTTCTACTTCCTCTAAAGTAAGGTCCCATCTATCTTAGCTATGACTAACTTTAGCTAACCATGACTAATATAGAACCATCCTTTATCTCTATATAAATAATATCTCTTAAGTACTTGTAATACCAAGCTAAATATCACAATACCACACACATGCACAAATGGGTGTTACAGTCCACACTTGAAGCTCCTTCTTCAAAATCTAATTCCCAATAATCAGAAGATGGTGTATTTGAATGTGAAGTGTTAGTGGTGTTAGTCACAAGAATTGTGACTCTATGGTTTGGCCCAATCCTCAAGTACCCTTTGTGCCGTCAATCAGTTGTGCATGTTTCTCTTAACCATGGCCTCCCAAGAAGTAAGTCATAGCTTGAATCCTTCAAGACTTGGAAAGTCATGAATTTTTAAACTCCCATAACTGAAACTACCACCTTGTCCATCACCCCTACTGGTCAAACTTGTTATTTGTTTGCTATGCTCACCAAAAATGTTGAAAGTCTTGTGAGTATCATACCCAACTTCTTCATCAACCTTTTTGACATGGCATTCATGGTTGATCCTCCATCAACCAATGCATCCTTGATGTTGTGACCATCCACTCTCACATCAATCTTGGAGGCATATTCACAAGCCTCCCATGGTGCTGGTTTGGCATCCACCACCCCCATTGATTAGGCTAGTAAGGTCCCTTCTATTTTAGCTATGACTAAATTTAGCTAATCATGACTAATGTAGAACCATCTTTTATCTCTATATAAATAATATCTCTCAAGTACTTGTAATACCAAGCTAAATATCCCAATACTAGACACATGCACAAATGGGTGTTATAGTTCCTAAATTGGGCTAACTAGCTCTACATACCTAGGTATACTTGATCCAAGATGTTGAATCTTCTATTTGAGAAATTCACATGAAATTTTAACACAAAGGTATAAACTTTAACCACCAACAATGCAAGGAATGTTTGTAGCTTGATTCAAACTACAACCTGAGAAGCAACCAATATCCCAAACCTGATCATAATCTTCTCCTCAACAATTTGATCTCTAGTACTCCAACTTCAATTAATCAGTCTAATTTGAGATTGACCCAAAAATAGAATTTATTCAGCTCAATAAAGTGAGCACTTTATCAACTCATTAATCCCATTGACAAATCATGAAAAAATATGTCACAACTCTCAGAATTATTTTGTTTGCTCATTTGAGTGAGAATTTGATCTCTCTACTTCAATTGACCTTAATCCACTCAAAATTTGCTCACATCCCTTGGTTTTAGTCTTTAGATTGCACCTTGTCAGCTTTTCTCTCCAATCTTGATCTCCTCTCCTTAAATGCCCTCCTCTAACTCTTTTAGTTTTTGAAGAAGTCCAAGCTTCTTTTGTTGGGACCCAAACTCTTGCAAATTTGTCATTTAACCTCTTCACTTTTTGACAAATGGACCCCACAACTCCACCTTGAAGCTCATGAATGAATTTAAATCCTCCTTCTCCTATAAAAGCACATAAATTGTTAAATCCTAAACTTGCTTGTAAGTAAGCATTGGATGGATGACAAGATTTGGGTTTTCCATCATCGGCTCCATGAATGCACCCCCAAAATGTGCCACCCTCTAGTCTTGTAAGCTACCACAATGTAGAATCTAAAGCCTAATGAGAAAAGAATTTGAGAGTGGCAGTTCGGGAGCATAGGACATCTCTTGCTCAAATGTTTCCTCCGACACCTTGGTGTGTCCATGTTTTGCTAAAACTTTCACTCTCAATGTCCTCTTCCTATATGAGACTCCTAAAACTAAAACACACCCCTTTCTCTCAACTCTTTATCACATATGTATATATAAGAGCCCTTGAAAAGGATAAGATCATACTCTATATGACCAACCACTTAAATGTACATTAATTGCTCACATGGCAATAGCTCAACCATGGGATCTGTCATACAACCTACTCCATCTTTATAGAGATAAACCACACTAGTTTTCTTTTTCATGAGCTACACAAACCACAACATGAAAAAAATATCAACTAACTCAAAGGTATACATAGCATTCAAGATTGCTTTACAAAATGACCACTTCTTTCAATTGGTGCAAAGTCATCTTATAGTGCTTGACAAGAAATACAAAATTTTTTCCTTTAAGGAGGGCTTTTTATTTTGTGAGAATCAAATCTATATTCTAACTATGGGTGACGTCCAACTTATGTGGTTTCAAGGAGCCCATAACTTACCAATGTTAGTCATTTGGGTATGGATAAAACTTAAGTACACTCCAATGTCAATGGTGGTGGCCAAACATGGCATAAGAAGTTTAAGAGTTTGTTTGATCTTGTGAGAGTTGCCAACACAATAGAGTCAACAACCATAAATTGGGTGAACTCCTTCAACTACTTCCTATTCCAACTACCCAATAAGAACATGTAAGTCTTGACTTCATCACATCCTTACCCAAAATAGATTAGAATCATACTACCATTTTGGTGTTTCTTGATAATTTAGCAAGGATATTCATTTGACACTTGCACTCCTACTTCACTTACTTTGCATCTGGTTTCTACTTTCATGCTACTCCAAATTTCATCTAACTTTGATCTAGCTAAATCTAGTCTAAGACATACATTGTCTCCTACTTCTAACATCTTCTGATCCATTCTAACATCAACAATTTATTCATGTCTATGTCTTTTGCCTTTCTCTTCTTTGTCTCCTCCACTAACAACTTCAACTTGTGCAGTTTTACTTCTTCTATGTTAACTTTTACTTCTAGCTTCAACATTGCTTTGATCTTCTTGACTACTTTTCCTACTTGCTTCAATGTATGATCTTGAGTTTGCTCCACTTGCAACTCTTCATAGTACATCTTCAGTGCATCTTCAAACTTGGTTTTCAATGCTTTGTTCTCCTCCATGTATTGGGCAAGTTGGGCTTCTACATTGATGACAAGTCCTTGCAATTGCTCCTCTTCTCTATTCCTTCCAGCTAACTGGCTAAGCTAACTTCCTTCCTTCACCCTGCCAAGCTTGATCCTTCTCCGTTGCACTCAACTTTAGACTCTCCAATTCTTTTTCTATTATGGTTGCAATTGCTTTTGAGTGTATGACTTTGATACAAGGTTCATCAAATTCTCCTTCCAACTTTTCAAAAGTTGTCTTTTGCTTACTCAACTCTTCAGCTTGACTTTCAAGCTCACCTCTTTGCTTCTCAAAAGCATTCTGCAAGTTCTTGAACCTCTTCTACTAAAGTACTACATCAACCTAAAGCTCTTCATCTTGCTTCTCTCCTTAGGTTAACTTCTCCTTCAGTTGCACTATCTCTTCACTTAGATACTTCACAATGTGTAGTTCATCCCTTACCTCCGAATGATCCTTCTTCATCTCTTCCTTCTTCTTCTTCTTCTTCAATTCTAACAATAATGGACAAAAAATCTTTGACAAGTACACCAAAATCTCCATCTTTTTCATCTTTTTACTCTACCTACATTGGTGCTTCTTCAACCGGTGCCTTACCCCATAATCTTGATCTTCTCACCTTCAGAGTAACCTCTTTTGAGCTCTCTTCTTCTCCTTCATCTTCATTTATTGTACTTGGTCAAGCAATGGCAAATTGTAGAGTCTTCTTTGTTCTTGTTCCTCATGGGAATACTAACCTTGGTTCTTCTTCTTGCTGCTCTTCTATTTCAACCATATGCAACTCAAGAAAAGGAATATTTCCTCCTTCCATCCGGTCAATTGCCGCATGGAACTCTTGATCTTCCTCCTCCGCTGCTTCCTCCCGCTGTTATTGAAACCCTACTACTCCTTCACTCCACTCCTATTCCTACTCCTACTCCTACTCCTACTCCTTTACTTCTTCTTCTTTAGCCAAGTCCTTTGACTTGTACTCAATTACTTCTTGAGACTCTTCTCCCGGCGATGAGTCTTGCAAGACTACTTCGTGCCTTGGGTCCAACCTTCTTGTCTTTGTGGTTGTGTTGGTAACACCAATTCTTTGGATCAATTCCGCTTCTATGTCTTCAGGATGGTCACCTCCACTCTCTCTTGTTGTCCCATCCTGGCAAAGTGGTCATAGCTACTTTGGATTTGACTGATGTATTGCTACTCTTTTGCATCTGCTTCTCTTTACAAATCTGAGTGAAAGTGAAACAACATCTTCTATCTTTTGGCCGCACTTGGAAAATTCAAATTGAGTTAAAAGTGCACTGCAAATGACACTAAGTAGTGTGGTGGAAATTTTTCTCTCCAATTCTAGATCATTTGCCTTTTTTCTTGGTGAATATACTTTGCACAATTCACCAATTCTCTTGTAAACATTTGATGGAAGAATACCGCTTGGTGCTTCATTACGTAAGTTGTTTGCTCTAGCTTGAAGATTGCCATCATCACTCTAACAATACTTTGCCTTATCGGGTCTCAATATGTATCCCTTTTGTATCCATTCTTTGTACATGGAGCACTAAAGGAATTTTTCACTTTTGTGGTCTCTTTTGCAAATTCTTCCTTTCCATAGAATGTGACTCTTGACTCCTCACCAGCCTCTTTCCCAATGACTAGTCTCCAATCTGACTCTATCCATTGAGCAAGATTGCCTCTCTTCCCTTCTTCCTCAAGACCCTCCTCACAGTTACTTGTAGCTATTTCTACCATGAAACTTGGAAAAATCAGGTTCCAATTCCATGCCAAAAAGGTGATCCAAAGTCTACTCAAGACTTTGATCCTTGCTACAACATCTAACCTCCAAATTGCAAGATTCCTCACTATGAGTGAGGGACTCTTCGTTCCATCCCTTGTCAGCATTGTGCAATCTCTAACTCTTTAACTAAATATCTAACTAAATATCCCTTCCCTTGGATGCAAGATCCTCACTCCTTCAGGATTCTTGAAAGTCAAACTCTTAGCTCGCTTTGTAACATGAATTCCTTCAAGATGAATACTTAGTGGCATAGGATACTTGTGTGAAGTTTTGAAAATCCCTTGAGGAAGTATCAATCTTATAGTTCTTTGCTACGCGGTCATTCCTTAGTCACTCATCACTTGAAAATCACACATTTTGCATGTGTTTTTCTTGTCACTATCAATTTTATCACACTCACAACTTAGCCTTTTTCTTGCTTGTATGTTCTTGACTAGCATACCAAAGGAAAGTTGTTAGTCTGTCTTTGCATAGAGTTGATCATCCCAAGGCAAAGTTTCCTTACTTTGGGTTTCTCACTTGACTAGTCTGATCGAAGTTCTTTTTTTTCTTGACATGAAGTAAGTGACTTTAGGTTTGCCCAAAGACATGATTCTCCTTCTTTCTTTGCCATTTAGGTTCAGTTTGGCTTCAACCATACACTTCTTCTTCAAAATAAGATAAAACCAAAATGTGGGTACCACATACCCCCTCCCTTAAATATGATCATCCCCACAAACATCGGCTTTAGATGCTTTGTGCAAATCTGCATCCATGGTCCAATATTTTCTAGCTCTCCACCCATTCACTCAAGTGGCAAATGGATTGCCCTCTAGGTTGGCAAGTTTCATAAATGTGCATTGTATGATATGGCCTCATCTACCTTAAGTGCAGCTTACCTAGAACCAGAATTTGGCAATTATCATATAACAACACCAAGTCTCCTTCCTAACTAACAACAAGCTTTATTCTCTTATCATGCATTACTTTCCATTGTTCTTGTACTTTCCTCATGGTTTGCATTGCATCATCTCTTTTCTCTTCTAACCACATCAGTTGATGGATCCAAAAATCCTGAATTTCTTCCTTTGACAATTGTTCCTCACAAAGGATCCGATATGATGGTACTTCAAACTCAACTAGTAGTATGGGATGAATTCGTATGTCAAGAAATATGGAGTCTATTTTTGGTCGTAATCTTTTTGGTGGTTTTATATGCTCACAAAGCTGCATGTAACTTTGTGTCCTAATTGTAGGCATTGTTGACTATCACCTTATTCAAAATTTTGCACAACAATCCATTTGCTTTCTTTGTTAGTCCATTTGCTTTTGGATTATAAGGAGTCATCTTTTGATGTTTAATTTGGAAATACTTGGTTAATGCTGCCACCATGGAGTTCAAAAAATGAGTCCTCCAATCACTAAGCAATTCTAGAGGACATTTGTAACATGAAATGATGTTTCAAAAGAACAATTCTTCAACTCTTTTTGCATCATCTCTCGAGTTGCTTGGGCTTCAACCATCTTGGTAGCATAAGCAATGCACACCAAGATGTATCTCTTCCTTGTGAATCAGGTCACGAGTTGAATTGGACCCACAAAATCAATTCCCCATTTCTCAATGGGACCAATGGCAAAATTGGTCTCAAAGGCCACTGGGAAGTAGTCATCGACTTTCTTGTTCTTTGAAAAGCATCACAACTTCAGATATGGGCATGAGTGTCCTTGTACATCATAGGCCACAAATACCCCAATGAAAGGATTTTCTTTATAGTATTCTTCAAGACATAGTGTCTTGGCAATGCTTCCAAGTGTAAGGACTTAATTACTCTCCAACTTTGTATGCTTCCAAGCATCTCCAAAGTACTTTGTCTTAACCCATCTTAAATATAATGTTTTGTTTTAGATGGTCTGGTCCCATTTTTTTAAGGAAGACTGCACTCTACTCTAGGTCCAGTTTACTGGACAGTTATAGCCCTCAAGACATTGGCAAGTATGCGGATAAGGATATTTGGCCGCATACCTTATACTTTGTATTGCCATCAAGTGATATGGCTCTTTGTTAGGAAACTGATCATTGACTTCCAATTCTTGGTCTTGATTTTCTAACCTAGATAGGAAGTCTGCATTCAAATGCAAAGCTCCCTTCCTTACTTGTACAGTGTATGTAAATTCTTGTAACAAAAAAATCCATCTCACAATTTACCCAAAAAAATATACCTTCTTTACCAAATGTTGCAAAGCATAATGGTCTACATAGAAGACAAACTCATATCCCAAAAAATAGTGACAAAACTTCTTGCATGCATACACCATTCCAAGTGCTTCTCTTTCAATCATCAAATAATTATTTTCTACAATTGAAAGCTACCGGTTGGCATAGTATATTGGATAGTCTTTCTTCTTCTCATCCTTCTGACTTAAGACTCCTCCAATTGCCATGGACAAAATGTACACATACACATGAAAAGGTACATCCCAATTTGGGGCTCCCATAAATTGGTGCTTCAACCATTTTCTTCTTCAACACTTGGAAAGCTTCTTCTTGTTTTGCTTCCCACAAGTAGTCTTTTGACTTCTTTAGAAGCTTTGTTAGTGGTGCAGCAAGCATCATGTAATTTGATGCAAGTGTTTATAATATCTGACATGTCCCAAGAAGGCTCTCAGCTCCTAAATGTTTTTAGGGGATTCCAAAGTTGAGATGAGTTCCACTTTCTTGACATTGACTTCAATATCTCAGCTTGAGACCCAATGCCCTAAAAGAATCCTTCTTTTGTTGCAAAGAAGCATTTCTCCAAGTGTAATGACAAGCAAAAAAACACCTTTCAAAAGTTTGGATCAGATGCTTTGGGTGTTGGATGGACTATTGGATTGATATGTGGTAATGTTCTTGGATAACATTTTAATGTATAGCAAGATGGAGGCAAAACACACAAATCATGTGTGAGAAGTCCTAATGTGACTATGTCAATGAAAGTTTTATTGCAGGAAGTCAAAGTGTACCTTTTGGTAAAAGGAAGTTACCTTCTTGGGTCACAAGATCTTATTAGAAGGGAACAAGATGGAAGAGGAGAAAATCAAGGCCATTATTGGTTGGCCTACTCCAACAGATGCCATCGAGATGCAAACATTTAATGGATTTGCAAGTTTTTACCAAGAATTCATCCACTATTATTCACATGTAGCAAGACCATTGACCAACCTCTTGGGGAAAAACTCAAGCTTTCAATGGACCACCAAGCATAAAGAAGCATTCCAAAATTTGAAACATATGGTGTCTTCAAGATCCATTCTTCAACCACATGATCCTCAACTACCTTGTGTGGTTGACTTTGATGCTTCTAACTTTACCATTGGAGCTGTGTTGTAGCAAGAATTCCCAATTGGGTTACATCCTGTTGCCTTTGTGTCTTGTTGATTAAACACCATAGAAAGGAATTACTTTGCATGAGATCAAGAACAACTAGCAATGGTATATCATGTGAACCATGTGAACCAATCACAAACCCTTGTTGCAAACATTACATTTAGAACACATGAAGAGTTGACATCATTGATGGGAGGAGAAACTCAATTTTTGACATCAAACTTGAGTACAAACCTGGTTGGTTAACATGTCATCCCTAATGCCTTATCACGATGACCTAATTTGAAGTCTCTTCCTCTCATCACGGTGACAATTATGATGGTGTTAGTTGCCTCCAAGGTCCAAATTGAGTTTAGGATAACTCTACAACAAGATCCCTTTTTTCAAATAGTACAAGGTTATCTTGCAACATGTGACAATGAGAACAACACCTTTTCCTTCAAGGAAGGCCTTCTATTTCATGAGGACTGGATATATGTTCCAACCAAGGGTGATCTCCAACTTGTGTGCCTCCAAGAAGCCCATGACTTACCAATTGTTGGTCACATGGGTGTGGACAAGACCTTGGGTACTTTCTAATGCCAATGGTGGTAGCACAACATGGCACAAAATGTTTGAGAGTTTGTCAGATTGTGTGAGAGCTGCCAATGTAACAAGGCCAACAACTAGATACCAACTTGACTCCTTCAACCACTCCCCATTCCATCTGCTTGATAAGAACATGTGAGCTTGGATCCCATTACATCCTTGCCCAAGATAAAGTAAGGTCACAAAATGATAGTGGTGTTTGTGGATAAGTTTAGTAAGTATTTGGCACCAACCTTTGATATCGTGGATGCTCCAACATTAGTGCAGATCTACTTTGACACTATCTTCAAGCATCATGAGATGCCTTGTGTACTCATCTTTGACCATGATCCTCAATTCACTAGAAAATTTTGGCAAGCACTCTTCTAGATACTTGGCACTAAGTTTGCTTTGTCCATAGCCTATCATCCTCAAAATGATGGAAAAACTAAACATGAAAATCATACCTTGGAGGATATGCTTTGTGCCTTCATCAGCGTTCACCATACCAATTGAGATGAATATCTTGCAACCACAGAGTTTGCATACAATAATTCCAAACATGCAAGCACCAGATTCTCTCCTTTCTTTCTCAATTTTGGCCAGATCTAGTTGTTCCAAAATCTCTTCTTTCTCCTCCTCCATCTCATGTCCTTCATACTTCCACCTTCTTGACCACCATATCTCAATCCCTAAAACAAGCTAAATCTCATTTCCTTGTTGCCCAAAATTGTCAAAAATAATATGAAGGCCACCATCATCATGATCTCACCTTTCAAGTTGGTGATAAGGTCATGCTCTTGTCTAGTAACCTACCCTCCCACTTGATACCCAAGTCCGTAAACTTGCTCCTAATTGGATAGGACCCTTTGATATCACCCAAATCATTTCTCTTGTTGCTTATTGACGTGTCTTGCCTTGTCATATGCGTATCCACCATGTATTTCATATTTTCAAGTTGAAACCCTTTGTTCCTAATCCATCTTCTTTTTCCTCTCGTGCCCTACTTCCTCCTCCTCACATCCCTATCAATGATCATGAAGAATATAAATTTGATCAGATCCTTGCATGTTGCTATATTTAACAATGCCATCAACAACATATAGAGTACAAAGTCCTTTGGAAACGGTATCCCCTTCATGATTCTACTTGGGAGCCTCTTTCTCATTTGCAAAATGCACAAACAACCATCCAGGAGTTTGAAGATTCAATGGAGATGAAGATATCACCAACTAGTGGTGGGAGAATATGTAACAATATGAAGTTTAGTGACAAAGTTAGTCCAAGCTAACAAAGTAGCAAATGGGCCAAATTAGCATAGAATATTCTAGAAGTATCTAGGAAGCTACTTGCTACCCTCTCAAGTATTGGGTAACGTGTATGCCAAGTGGCAACTTCTAGGAGGAAGCTTCTTGGGAAGCTTCTTAGCTAGCTTAGCTTGCATCCCAAGTAGGTAGCTTCTAGAAGCTTCCAACTAGCTTAGCTTGCACGCCAAGTAGGCAACTTCTAGAAGGAAGCTTCTTGAGAAGCTTCTCGGTTAACTTGGCTTGCACTCCAAAAAAGTGATTCAAGGAAGCTTCTTGAGAAGCTTCTCAAGAGCTTTGTATGCTCTCTATAAATACCAAAGTCAAAGCTCATGCTAGGTATTTGGAGTTTCCCACACTCAAGTGTCCTAATATGATCTTCCATTCTCTTATTTCTCTCCTTGATCTTAATCTTTTACATTGATTATAAGTGAGATGCTTTGGCCTTGTTATAGACTTTTGACTAAAGTATTAAGGTACTACTTTTTATTTATTTAAGATGAGGCTAGTGGAATTCCCTACTAATTAACTATAGTCCTCTAAATTGCATGGCAAATCTTAATGAATATGATTGGTCTAAAATCCCATTCTAGATTGATTATTGTCATGTTAATATAGCTAAAACATCATAGAATAAGACTCAACTTCTAACTTGAAGCTATGTTTCTAGGCCATATAGATCTTAAGTTCAAACTCTAACTCGATACAAGTAAGATCAATCTTACTTTTCCAAAGTCTTACAACTATTTGAATACGAGGTTAACTTGGGTTGGTATGCAAATGCATACCAACCCAATTTTCTCTTAAAAATCACAAAAAATATAAAATAAAAATAATATTTATCTAGAGCATACAAAATTCTATATTACTATGTATCTTATGATATCTACATTGAACTTCTCTATTATGTTAGCTAATGTTCATCGATTGTATGTAATTTAACATCTAATTTAGCTATATTGGACATATAAAACCTTAAGTTCTACTATGCACCAAATAGTTGTGAAAAATAGAATAAATAAATAAATTGATTTATTTATTTTTATAAAATGATATTACTTTATGATTGAATCTACTTTATACTTATTGTAAAGCTTAAGAAGGAATTATTCACTATTAAAAGGTAACTAAATTATAGATAGAAAACTAATATGTGAGGACTATGTACTATGATCATGAGTAGTATACTTTCCATTCATGATAAGAAATGTTTGGAAACCTTTATGAAAGTTATACTTCATATTTCCAATTTTTGTATATTGTCTTTGTAGACTTAAAGTTGTTTACATTAACCTTAATTATCTTAGTTGTATCCATCATAGATTGTTGTTTCCTTTTTGTCATTAAATAATTATTAAATGACTTTTTCTTTGAGTTAAATTATTTTTTGATAGATTAATCATATTATAATTATATAAATTTCATTAAAATAAATATTAAATTAACTATTTAAAAATTATGTATTTAATATATTATTTTTAAATAAATATAGCATGTAAAATTTTCAAATTATGCCCATATATAAAAATATAAAGCACTAGACAAATACAAATATCCTTTAATGTAGCTATTGACTATGGAATATATAAAAAAATCTACCTTAATTACTATCTTACTTTACCTTTCATGGATAACTTGTGAATGATCAATTGTAACTCCTCTTGTCACCTACTAAACACACATGCAAAACTATCATGAATCTCTTTACCTCCTAAGTATAGTAAAGGGTTGGAGCTAGTTTTATTATTTTCACATAGAAAAGAATCCAACAATCTAAGACTAGAAAAAGAATTGAATATAATTTTTTGCAAAATTTTTGCATAATAATTATGGCTTTGATACAATTGCTTATCATTTCACACTAATATATCTCATATATGTGTAAAAGAACAAGGAGAGAAATGGAAGAATGGAAGGTCATGTCACATTGAAACTCTCAATTGTGGGGAATTCCAAATCCTAGCTTAAGCTTGGCTTGGGTATTTCTAGGCAACCTAGGTGCAAGACTCCAAAGGAGCTTCCAAGGAAGGTTCCTTCCAGGTGTCATCTTATTTGGAGTGCAAGATAAGCTAGCCGTTTACTTTGCATACGAGTTAAGCTAGCTGTCAGCTTGGCATAACAAGTTACTCTCTCCTTGGAAAGTATGTAGAAGCTACTAACCAAGAAGCTTCTTGTGTGCTTCTAGAATATTCTACCCATAAGCTTTTTAGATGCTTCTAGCAAATTCTTATGCTAGTTCTACTTCTTTTAATTTAATTTAGTTTGGACTACTAACTCCTTAGCTTCTACTAACTCGTTTTCTTACTCCATACTATTACATGTGTGTAGGGAAAATTCTCCAAAATATATGAAAATAATTCATATTTATATTCATGATAAAAATTAACTTTGAGGTGCTATCTTGATATAATATCTTAAAGTAACATTTTATCTCTTCATTTATCATTTTTTCCATCAAAATAATGCTTAATAATTGTTTCATCTTATATTGCTCCGCCCTCAATGACCACTGTCATGAATATTTAAATATGTGCAAGAGTTGAACAAGTAGGCACATTGAAAGGGATCTTTTTCTATCCAAGTGTCATTGCAGCAGAATAGAAATAATATATCTCTACAAGCATGAGAGGAGCTTCACTCCTTTGCTTCCCTACCGTTTATAATACCATTAGCAAGATATATTATCTAAAGGTGAAATGTGGCTTGGTAATATCGAGAAAGATGTTATATATGATGTACTAAGTAGATCAAATTGAGGTGTCACCAAAAGAATACTTTCACAAATAGGGCAGGAGTCAAAAACACCTTGAAAACTTCAAAGTCAATTTCAAAGGCCTAAACGGATGAATTAGGCCTTGGAAATAAAAAAAGTCCTCTCCCTAAAGGAAATTGGGGCTTGCCTTCTCTTTGCCATTGTTTGTCTTGTCAAGAGCTTTCATGCAATACCTCAACCATGTGATTTTGAGCTTCTTATAGGAAAATTCCTTGAACATTCCCTCTAGTCAAACTTGTTCCACAACCAAATAGGACAAGAACCAATATGTCATCCATCCGTACAACTAATCTAAGAGTGGAGCTTGCTGACATGTCACCAATCCATGTATCTGATCCAAAGATGGAACTTCCTTTAAGGGAATCCTCTTTGCTATATAATAAAGACAAGATGCTCCTTTGGGGCATTAAGTATTGAGTGTGAAACTTTATGTTTCTTCTCTTATGTTTCTCTTGAGGGTTCTCTTATCCTCATAATATTACACCGTTGGATTGGACTAGGGGTTGTAGTCTTCCTTGATAGAGCGATATGTAATCATACATTACATTCTCTCTTAGTTGACTCATCCATTCCTCATGCTAGTAGTAGGGTACATCTTTGCTCTTGTTCTAGCAAGGATGCAAGCTCTTGGATCCTAGCTTGACCGTGCATTAGGGATTTCCAACTCGCACAAACTACTTTATATGTAATGATGGGGTTCTGCCTAGGTTTGGTCCACCCACATGCATCTTCTTGTAACTATGGTTCTACACTAGATACAATAGCGGTACACATAGCATAGTGTCCTTTTGGATGACAAAGTATAGTTACACATGATGCTATCAAGAATATAGTGTTTTCCATGGCATAAGAAAATGGATACTTTGCTTGGAGGGAGCATTGGTATGCTTTGCAGATGATACAAGTTAAGGCAGACTTATACCCGGGTACGATATGTCACTCCAATATACTTGGGTGTCCATTGCTCTAAAGAGAGCATTGGCTAGTGGAATTCATAGGAAAGCAATCAAACTAGATTCATTGGATGTTCTTGTTGGTTGTAGATTATTCCGACTTGCATAGTTTAGATATCTCAAGTGTTGTAGGGCAAATTCCTCTATAGGGACTTGGTCCCATTGTACCCCTTCCCTTTCCCTTGTGAGCGCTTGATGGTATCTTCCCATCCTTCTTGTTTTCGCTGCTCACCTAGTAGGTGCCCTTTACTTTAGTAGTTTTCTCCCTCAATGTTACTACTCAAATTTACTACTATCTATTGCTTGTGTAGAACAGGTTATCCTCTTTAATAATCATCGTTGTCTCGTGGGGATGAATTGCCATTTCATTTTCCATGATTATAAACTTTTTACTTCCTTTCCAGATTATCTTGTACAGTCCCATGAAGAGATTCTCGTAAGATATCATAGTGGAGCCTCTTTGTTTCTTCTCTGCTTCGGCTGCCTGTTTCTTTCTCCTCCTCGTTCTTTCCTTTTGGGCTACGCTGGCCTTTTCTCCGGATACCCTGCTTACCGTGCTTTCCAGGTGCGTCTTGGCCTGCCTGCCTCCCCAGCTGTGTCTTTTGCCGGGCGTTCTTCGACTCCTCTTGGACCTTGCCTTCTTTGGCCGGCCTTTGCTTACAAAGTCCATGCACTGCCCTTGCCGGGAAATGTTTGTAGAACGTTGATTGTTTCCCAGAGCTGCGCAAGACCTCCAATTGTGTCGGTATAAATAAAGTCTCCCATACAGACGGAAGTGAGACACGCCCTTGCTGTTCCGGCATGGAGGTACCGCGCGGACATGCGGCATTTGATTGATGTTGACCGTCGAGAAATTGACTGTCTCCAGGATTACTTCAGGGACCGAGAAATCCAACAGGAAAGTTACGGTACACGCTATTGCGGCTTTTCTCGACAAAAGTGCAACAGGGCTTAAGAGGTCTAGTGCCAGATCGCAAACCCTTGTAATCAGAGAAGCATCAGGAAGTAAATAACTCGCTGGTTTATGACCAGCGATTCAAGACGATTCAACCATAGAGATGTGAGCGACAGATATCGTAAAAGAGTGACCACTGCGCGGTATCTTGTACATACACGGCAGGTCTGCCATTATTAATCGGCAGGCGATTTGCAGGGGAAGTCTCCTTCCATCGAGCACCATGCAGGAGCAGGGGGTAGACCCTGTGCAGTCCCTTCCGATTGACATCAGCTACTCAAAACTTGCTGGTGAGCTTAATCTTTAGAAACTGATTGAACTATTTGCAAGACATGCATGAACATCTAAAATGCATACTCTCGTTAAATCAATGTAAATCAAACTGCGCTTGGTTTATATAGATTAATTTCTTCGGTGTAATTTCCCCGACTATAGTAATTTGCGCCATACACGAATAGTTTATTTAGGTGCAATCTCATTTCTTCCTAGGTGACGGGAGCTTTGAATTTCGAAAAGATGGAAGCATCTATTTGTGTATCCTGAACAAATCTTTAGAACTGGCAATTCGCGTACAAGTCTTCCTCTCTTACATATACATTAGGTTTAGGGCGATATTTTTCGAAATATGAATGCTGATTGTGTAATCTCCACTAGATTGGCTGGTGGATCGCAGAAAGATCCCTCCAGATTGGCGGAAGAAGTTGGCAAGCGTTCAAGCACGGGTCAGGACAGCTATCTCCACTTTGCCACGCAACTTGGATCCCTGGTTTCTCCATCTTGACGCAGATGGTTAGTTACGTTGCTTTATTGGAACTTTTGGACTGAAAATTTAAAACTATTTCAAAGTTTTAATGTGACATGAGCGGTATTGTTGAGTCGACTATGTTTTGGACTAGTGATTGGAACATCTCTCAATCTGACTTGAAATTTCTGCCGAATTGCTTGACCTGACTTCCACAGAATTATGGTACCACTGTTCCGCGCACTGATATCTCTGCAAATTGCTTGCCTGTTATCATAATTGTTTTCAGAAGTAATACTGCGTTGTCACCAAAGTCCTCTGGTGCTTTGAGATTCATAGTCACGATCTAGCTTTCAACCTAGCTTAAGGTACAAACCTAGATGTCTCGCTTACACATTCAGTTTCTGGGAGAATAATAACGTCGCAACCACTGTAGTATAGTGTGACCTTGTCTCTTAGTATTGTCGTCAATGAAGTCTGGTGCCATGGTTAATTAACTTCATACGTTCCAATGATGGTTTTGATTGCACCTAAATGCAGGGGTTGGATATTTGGAGGCTAAGCGTATCAGGGATGTTCTTCTTGCTGCATCCCCTGATTCCCGTAACTTTCTGGGGAGGGCTACTGGAGCAGCGGTATTTTTCGCTGACTGTGATTTCGTCAAGCACCATAAATTCGTTTTGAATGTTTTCCACTCAAAGCGGCCATTACATATACATATGCAAAGCAGTTACATTGTTTACAACGGGTTCTGTATTTCATTACACCAATATTCTACTCGCTCTGTCACGCTTCGCTCCAACCCAGCCAAGTTACCATCCACTCCTCTCCCACTTCGCTCCACCCCACGCATCTTACGAATGGGTCTTCCTACGCGCTGTGTTATTCTTCTCTGCTTTCAATCTCAGATTTTCCTCTGTTGCTGTTCGAAAATGTTGTCTCTTTCTTCTTACATGATGTATATTAGTTCCAGGTGCTGCTTAAGAAATGTTTCAATTTCCGTCCCTGCTCTGTGTCACGTTCGTTTGTCTTGTACGTTCATGCTTGCATATCATATGCACGTTCTCAGTTCCCTACTAACTGGGTTCTGGATCTCCCGTTCTTCGAACGACTTCTGCTTCCGTTGCTCAAATATGCTACTCGCTTGA
The DNA here is from genome assembly GCA_948567375.1 of Lunularia cruciata. NCBI lineage: Eukaryota > Viridiplantae > Streptophyta > Marchantiopsida > Lunulariales > Lunulariaceae > Lunularia > Lunularia cruciata. Next base: position 8,719,026 of record OX419760.1, read on the forward strand.
TGATTCTCCCGTGCTTTCAATTTCAGATGCTTACTCTGTCGTTGTTCCAAAAGGTTGTCTTTTTTCTCTTATATATACTAGTTCACTGCAGGTGCTACTTATGAAATGTATCAAATTTCCATTCCTGCTTTCTATCACTTCCGCTTATCATTCGCCATGTATTTCCTTGCTTACATTAACTTCAATTTCATCCAATTTGCACACGTTCGTGCTTGCATTTCATATGCACTTCATATCCGTGTTCTTGGCTCCCTACTAAGTGGGTTCTCGATCCCCCGTTCTTTGAACGGCTTCTGCTCCCATTGCTCAAATATAGTTAGCAGTTATAATGTATATCACAATGCTGTTGCAATGTGTTGATGCAGGGTGAGTGGGACGCGATAGTGTCAGCATATGAAAAAGATTCTCTTTATCTCGGGGAAGCTGCACAAATAATGGTCCAGAACACCAATTATGATATGTAAGTTGCCCCTTGTTCATAAACAAGAGCGAGGTAATTATACTCCAGTGAGTAGAACGTTAACTAACATTGACTTTGACCCAATTTTTCATCATGAAGTGTGACATCTTATCAGCTTGCTAAGTTTGACTATGTCTACTTGGTTGGCTTGGTTGTACTTGTAGCCCAGATCTGAAGAGGCAGGTTGTCAAGTTGCAACACCTCGTGACAGACTCAGAGCGCAAAGAAGCTGAAGTGAAACGAAGCGCCGCACAATCAGCTATTAAATATCAACAAGCGTGCCAGGAATTGGGAGTTCCAGTAAGTTCCCTGCAGGAAAATTCAATTTTGCTGTCATTATGACGGTGTTTTGTCAATATTGCGTGTAGACCAATTTGTCCTGATTTCTGCGAAGAATGATTGTCACATCTAAAGAAAGAGTGATGGCAGGGTGTCAACGTCAGGGCAGAATTAATGTCTCTGGGAAAGACACTTCCAACCATATTTGGGGATGTTGTCGAGGGGCTATGTAGCGGTATGGTAGGGAGTGCCCTGGACTACTATCAGGCCTTCACCAATTATGCACATTCGGGAGAGAAGGTGAGTTTGATTCTGCTGTTGCGCCTTAGCAGCTCGTTTTTCACTGGACTTGTAAGATGGCCACTAAAAGTTCGTGTTAGAACGTTAAACTCTATGAGAGATCCCTGACTGCCAAGATGCAAACTTCTGCGTGAATGGATTTAAAAGTTCATGAGAGCTACTAGTTAAGTGGACTTTAAAGAAGAAAGAAAGCACCTTATGTGTTTGCTGTGACACCCTTCACTGGACTGGTTGTGCTCTCTTATAGGATGTGTCCAGACTTGTACTCCCAACTCTGAAAGAACTCCGCGACAATCCTCCTGACGTTCATGCCTCAGTGGACCTCAACCCCAAGGTTTTGCACCAAACTGAAGAGAAAGAAAAACTAGAGACTGTGAATCAACCCGATATGTTCACGACCGAGATTGACTGGGGAATAGACACAACAAATGACGCTGAAGCCGACGTCCCAGTCGATATTGATTGGAATATTGGTGCTGTTGAGCCAGAAGTAGACGAGGCCGGCAATGAAGGGGAAACCGAGGGTGCCATGGTGGAGTATATTCAGTCAACTCCTGGGATCAGCTGGGATATAGAAGTACCCGACGGGAATGCCACAGAGATAAATTGGGACATCGATGTTGAAGAAGATGGTTTGGTTTCCTCGACAGATGTTCCGCCAACCGCAGATCAGACACCAAATGCTGCGTGGTCCGATCTGGAGTACGGTGCCGGAGAGGAAGTCGGACAGACAACTAGCCTTGCGGAGACTGAGTATAGAAACAGGTTGCTCGATGATCTTTTTGAGGTAACGTAGACTGTCTAAGCACGACCGAAAGCAAATTGGCTTCCTTGTGGTAATTAGCTTGCTTCTCTTTTCTAATGAACGTTGATGAGATTCTGATAGAAACTAATTTGTCCTGACTAAGTTTTTGTAGAGCAGGTGTTACCACAGACTGAATGCAACCTATGTCGACAGCATATGTTGCGGAGATAGTTTCTTGGTGATTTCTAATAGTTCCTTTTGTCATTTCTCCTGATAGCTTAAAGCGTTTTTGAAGCAAAGGCTGGAGGAAATTGGGAGTGAAGATACAGCAGCTTTGCAAAATCAAGTACAAGCTGTTGCCCCGTCCTCCATCCCACAGCATGGCTCCGAATCATTGATGACAATGGTGTCAAGTATCGCTCAGGTCCTCAATTTGCTCACTAATCGGAAGACACGCGATTTAATTCTTATTTCAACTTCTATGCGGTAAGATAATCAATCCTACTTTCTTGTATCAAGCAAATCTTGGCATTGGAGTTGTTCCTGAGACATTTATTGCAAAAGATACTTAAAGTTGGAGATGATGGAGATTTCTGCGATCTTAACGTGTGATGGAATGGTGTTCCATGTTGATTTTAGTTACCTAGAAAGACTGGAGGCTTCACTGGTCCAGAAGAAAGAAAACGAGTCAAAGCTCCAGCAAACCATGAGAGACTTAAGTAACAAGAGACTTGAGCTACGGAACAATTTGACCATGATTTGGCCCAAACAGGTAGGGATACTATTCACGTGGATCTAGCCCCTACCTTCACGTTCTCAACTTCAACTGATCTGATGACAACCTTTCATGCTGCTAGAAAGTTCATATGTATTTGATTTAGGGTTCTAGTATTAGCCGGCTCTTCTCGTGTCAGCTTCCCGGGGATGCCAGGGTTTTCCGGACGAAAACCTCAGTCCTAGTGATCGAAGTGTACATCTATCGTTGGAAACACTCCTACGTGAAGCGATCTGATGTTGACTTCAAATTGCTGTTGTGATTGTGAGCAGGAGGCAGTTGTGGAGCGAACAAGGTCGATTAAGCAGCTTGTTGAGAAAACTCTATCCACGCAGTATAATGGTCGGAAGGTCAACATCATAGGAGAAATCAATACAGCATTGGGTAACGTGTAGTGTACTTTGATCTTGAATTTGTTCGCAGCATCATGTTTTGAGCAGCTTTCTCTCCCAAACATCCTAGTTCGTTGTTTGGTGAAACCTCTGCTCATGAACTTTTCATATCAACAAATTTAAATTCAACACATCAACCATTTTCGAGCATTCAGTCGAAGTATCTGCTGCTTTGAGTTCTTTCCTTATGGTCTTTAGCCGGGTTTTTTGGTCGCCAAGCATTGAAACAGCTATCATGATCACGGAAGTGCAGTGAGAGACAAAATTGACTTGCTCTAGGATGATTTTCTCCGGGTATGCTGCTTGAGTCGTCGACGGATTCAACTCTAGTGCGATTTATAGAGATGCCCTTCTCAAACGCAGTCAGAGTTTGTTTCTTCTGCAAGTAACTCAATAAGCTGCCAACTCTCGACACCAAGAACGTCGGGCCACCATAAATACAGTGGTAGTGGGTAGGCCGACATGTCTGTTTGAGCGCTAGTTACTGATCGACCCACTTATCCTCATTGTGCGAGATCAGCTTGAGTAGCAACTCTTGTATTAGGTACTAGAGGGGCTACAAGAATCATCCATCGTCTAGATTGCAATTTCTAAATTCCGTCGCGCTGTGGTCTATCTATACTATCCTGCATCTATCTGCTTGTATCTTGTGTCCGACTTGGAAGTTCAGCACACGTAAGGTGCTCTCTGCATGAGGAACCCAGCATACGGATATCCGCAGAGGTAATTCCTGGACGAGACATGCAGTCCAGACTTGAACAGGAAATTCAACATCTTCAAGGACTACACATCCTACTGAAGCCTAGGAAATGATTTCCTCGAGGACAGATTCCCATCTTCTGTTCACACGGGGTCTCCGAAAGAGAGCCAATGGATTTAATCTTGGTGAGATAAGTCCTGATGAATCAAGACAGATAAATCTTCTTTTGTTCAAGCTGTAGTCATATATCCTAAACCGTGACGAGTAGAATAGGTTGAATTATTCTCAACCTATTCTCTTCAATATATTCCACCTTCGTTACACATTAAAGAGAACTCATCTTCAAAGCCTGTTAAAAATCAGGAGAATTCGTTGGCTATTCAATTCGGATATAACAACTCTGGATTGCATCCTTTATCACTCAACAAATGTTCATTATGTATTTAGCGATTGAGTTTCAAAGTTTATGTTTTTTATGTGGTCGCAGCATCAAGAAGAGAATTCTGAATTCTCCACAGCAGCGTACGGAACGCGTTCAGACTCGTTGCTCATCTAGACGTTTACTTTTTCTAAATATGATGGGAATGCAACCATTTCGATAGAAGAAGAGTGTGTGCTACTCGATAGAAGAGAAGCGAGTAAAAAGAAATAGAGACTAGTTCGGCTCATAAATCTGGACCCCGAATCAATTCAGATTAATAATTTTTGTCTACTGCAGCAGTCTTAACTCTCTTAACTCTCTTAACTCTCTTCGTCCCCATACCCACAATTTGATTTATAATAGCGTTTGGAACCTTTTTAATATCCACTAAAACGGAGTTCGTTCCTTAAAAATTACGTTTCACAGTCATGACGTGATTGCAACTTCTTACTCTAGTTGAGAAAGACGGTCCGTAGTTCCTCAGGGCTAGACACGTTTCTGATTTGGAAATATGCGGCAGCGACGAGAAGCGGCCGTCCGGCTATGTTGACGGAACGTGCCGGATCTTGTCAACGAAGTGAATTCACAGGCGTCCACATTTTGACGAGGAAAACTCGAAGTGCCTTGCTGCTTACCTTGCATTTTTGCTTGTTTTCTGTCCTGCTGCATTAAGTGCTCGAGTTCGTCGTCTGGCTCAATCTGGGGAAGAAATCCTCTGCCCGCGCCTTGAAGGGAGGGAAGGGAAGGGAGAGACCTCCTGCCGTCCGGAGCGAGTGAATGACCGCAACGATTGATAGATTCGATCGAAGGATTTGAAGAAGCAGGGGAAGGGAAGATGACAGCGGGTACAGGAGTCCAAACGGTGGAATCGGGCCACCAGGATGTGGTCCACGATGTGCAGATGGATTATTACGGGAAGAGACTGGCATCTAGCTCTTCTGATCGGTCTATCAAGCTGTTCGCAGTGACAGGGGGATCAGATCCGCCGGCAGCATTATGCACTTTGACAGGTCATGACGGGCCCGTGTGGGAAGTCGGGTGGGCGCACCCGAAGTTTGGATCGATATTAGCGTCGTGTTCTTACGATCGGAAGGTAATCATTTGGAAGGAGGGAGCAGAGAATGAGTGGTCTCAGGCACAGGTATTTTCAGAGCATGAAGCGTCCGTGAACAGCATTTCTTGGGCCCCGCATGAGTTCGGTTTGGTGTTGGCAGCCGGATCTTCCGACGGGACCATTTCGGTGTTTACTCACAAGGCGGACGGGACATGGGAGAAAAGTAAGATTGAGCAGGCCCATCCAGTTGGTGTTACCTCCGTTTCTTGGGCCCCGTCTTCAGCTCCAGGTTCTCTGGTTGGTGAGAATCCTGGACTAGTGCAGAAGCTCGCTTCCGGTGGTTGTGACAACACAGTAAAGGTATGGAAGTGTAATGATGGGCACTGGCGTTTAGATTGTTTCCCTCCACTCTCGAAACACAAGGACTGGGTTAGAGATGTTGCCTGGGCTCCTAATCTAGGGTTGCCTAAGAGCACCATAGCGAGTGCTTCCCAAGACGGAACTGTGGTGATATGGACTCAAGGAAAGGAAGGGGATCAATGGGAAGGCAAGGTGTTAAATGATTTCCAAACGCCGGTTTGGAGAGTGAGCTGGTCTCTTACTGGGAATATTTTGGCTGCTGCCGACGCGAATAACAGGGTAACCTTGTGGAAGGAAGCTGTCGATGGAGAGTGGTCGCAGGTTTCTACGGTGTAACCGGTGAGTCCAGACATGCTAGAATTTATTCATCTCCCTCGATTTAGTTTCAGGTCAATTAGTTTACGAGAAGGCCAGTGCTCGCCACCAAATTTTCCGTCTTCCAATTGCACTAGATTAGCACGTTGATAAGTAGCTTTAAGCCGACTTGCTTGCTTCATCGAGCCTTGAGCCCTATCATTCACGAGGTTCAAGTTACGGAGGGAACTTAGTTGGTAAACTCTGTGACATTTGCCGGTTGTCCTGAACAATTTCCGCCTGTATTGTTTTGTTGCTTTTCGTGTAAATGAATTGAATTAGGGTAAGTGGTCTTTAATCTGCCGGCGGTCTTCGTATGCCTCTTCTTCTATCTGCTGTCTGTTCACAATTCTTGTTCTTGAAGTCAGGTCATGATAATCCACACCAAGCACATGATGAAACATTCGTCAAATAAACATATGTTCGTGAAACAAATGATCAAAAGGTCAACCAAAGATCAATTTCCATGGCAATGATGAGTTAGCGGGCCGAATAGATCCATGCATGTTCTTTCCTTCTACTCAAATTACTTGTCTGTGGAAGCAGTCGTGCTCTTAAAGGGCGTTTGACAGCCTCACGGAAGAGATTGACAGAAAGCAACTCTGAAGACTCCACAGATGTTGCAACCATATCTCTGTAGATAGTGTTGGATCCAATAAGCAGTAGATAGGAGAAGGTGAATTCCTTACCATATCCAGGAGTCCCCTCCCATTCCCTAGATAAGCATAAGGAGGTCCACGGAAAAAAATTGATTTTGCTTTTTTCTCCTTTTCTTAAACAGTACATAGCGTCAGGCAGATCTGCAAGGGCATTCGTGACGCCTTTCCGCAACACGAGATAGAGCTCTAAATTTATAGAGTCTATCGTGTCGGTTTTCCAGATCTATTCTTGATGTTATTTAACCTTATGAATGCGTTGGTCATAATAGAAGCTGGAGATTTCAAATTACAGGATGCTCCTGGTGGCAAGCACAAGAGCTTGTGCCTCGCTCGAAAGCCACTCAGCTGGCCACTCAGTTGCATTGCAGCCCGTCGTTGTTTTCCACCGCTCTGGTGGTAAGCTTGAACACTCTTTACTTGTTACTGGAAGAGACTTCACATATCCATTCTTTGTGTTATGTGTTGACTAATTTAGAGCAACTGTCAGTCTCGCCTATTGGATGTCGTGACATCAACATCTCAGAGAAAGACATCTTGATCAACCATGAACGCAAGTTGATCATAACCTTCAAGTGGAGGGCGATTCTATTCTTTCGGGTGCAGAACAATTCCATCTCATTACGAAGGAGCGAGATCATGGAAACGGATACGAATCAACTGCTCAGAGTAGTTAATCCGACTACTCCACATCGGAAACGAGGCTCGAGATTGAGACTCCAGCCGATTCTAGCCAAGCGCTCAACATAATCAACACTTCAAACACTTTTCTTTTTTGTTTTGACGTCCATAGCCTTTGATTAGAAATCAAGAGAAAGGATCCGTTGTTTTGTACGTTCGTTCTCTTCCCAAGACGCAGAATAATTTCCTCCGTGGGTTCCTTAATGCGCACCACCGGAGTGGTGCTGAAGTTTCTTGGATTATTACTGTCTAACACAGTTGATTCTGCGCGCAGCTTGTCTTGATAAAAGAATTTTATGCGGGTATCATTTCAGCATTTGACTCAGTTTTCTTATATGTTCATTGTTAATCTCCCTCACACCGGTAGCTCATCGTCTCCTTTGCACAAAAACCTTTCGAGTTCGTAGTTTGCCTATTTCTTGTTTAGTTTTCCACACCCTCAAGGGTAAAAGACTACTCTCGGTGCCCAAATTTGAAAGATTGCAGGACGAAGTTGTTATTGCTAAAGTTGGTGCACATGAAAATGTGGAAGGACGTTTGCCATCTCTCAAGTTTATAAGGAGTAAAAAGGTCTAAATTCACGCAATTCTTGATATCCTTGATTCTTCAATATATATATGTATGATTATTCTAGAACTTGGGTGTGAATTAGCAAGACTTCGATCCATATGAAAGAAAATGGAATTAATCCCACTTTGAATGCAGGATTATAACTCATACTAAAACTCAAACAGTCTAGGGCCATATATCATACAATTTTCATGTAAACAGGATGCCCTTCTTTACACAGTCGGTTGATTGTTGATTGTTGATTACACAGGTTCGTTGATTGTTGAAGCTGAAAACCAAACGGGTGTATAATCGACCATAATCATGGAAATTAAATCGAAACCGTTTTTCGAGTGCGAGGTCCTACTCTTGTAAAGTTCAACTCACAAGGATCGATACAAAGTTTAATCTTTCAATTGGAAGCCGGAACCGAACTCATGTAAAACCCAACTTCTTCATAATACCGATACCATTGGGGCTTAGGCCCATTTTACCTTTTATGTCACATTCTTGCAAGGCTTGATGGGATCTTTCTTGTTATTCTCCCACATGGTCAGTTTCTTCTTGTAAAAGAGACCAGAGCTTTTGTGAAACTAAACGTGTAAAAACTGGATCCAAGTAAAAGATTAATTGGTTGTGCTGTTGGTTAATGAAAGCTTTACAAAAGTAATTTATCAGGAATTTATTTTCTGAAAATTTAAACAATGTATTAGAGAACAGCAATATATAATATCTTGATAAAAATATTTAAAATTTTAAAATTTTGAATCTTGTTATATATCTTATTCAATATATCTATAATTCAAATACTATTTAATATTTAATTGGTGATAATAACTTGATACATGATAATGTTATAAAAATATACAAAAGTCAGTAATTATTAAAAATATTATATTTAATATAATATAAAAATTTAGAATAATACTAAAATTTAGAAAAATTTAAATATTAACAAATATTAATGAAAAATATATAATGAGAAATAAAAATTATAAAATAAAAAATAAAACAAGATATAATTAAATAAATATTTAATTTTATTTTTCTTAAAATGTTATGAATTATACTTATTAGATGTTAGGTTTATCTTTTATCTAGTAGAAAAACTTTCAAACCATAACTTGGCTACTTGTTACAAATAAATAATAGATTTCTTGTCATATGTGTATCTAACAATATGAAATAAAGATGGGAACACTTAACAAGAAATTAAATTAATCATTAAATTAAACTTAGGTTTTCCCTTGATTATAAGGTTCTATTTACAAATATACCCTTACTTTAGTTGATTAGAAGGTCAAAAATAATTCTACAAATGATGGTTTGTAATTTGTCCTCCTTTTTTGTGCTCCATTGCTTCACCATTTATATTGTGTCCAATCACATCATCGTGCACATCAAACAACACCACTTCAATATTGTGCATTTGCAGAAATACCCTTACTTGGTTAGGGGAAAAATGGTTTTGCAAATGCCTATTTGCAATTGTTCCACCATTTGCCTGCTTCGTTGCTTCACCATCTAAGTTGGGTCAAATTGCATCATCATGCATAATCATGAACATACAACAACTCAATGTAAACCTTGTGCAAAGCTTAATATACAAGTGACATAAGTGCAATAAGTTCAATGCTATGCAAAAAGTGGACACTTTGAATTGAAGGTATGCTCATGAAGTCCCAAAAAAAATGCAACTCATTGAAGACTATCTTCAACAACCTGGTAACTTGTTTATTTTCTTTTCTTAATAGGTTATGAAGTATGTTACAGGTATGAGCAGTTTATTATAATCCCAAAGGGATAAACCAATAAACTAGTGTAAGCTGACAAGAGAACCTCAAAGAGAAACACAAGAGTAGAAACACAAGAGAAATACAAGGCTTCATCCCTCAATACTCATATGCTCCAAAAGACTCTCTTTATTATATAGCAAAGAGGATCTACTCAAAAGGAGCTCCACCCTTGGATTAGATGCATGGATTGGTGACATGTAAGCAAGCTCCATCCTTAGATTAGTTGCATGGATTGATGACATGTTGATTCTTGTCCTATCTAGTTGGTCAAACAAGTTTGAGCAGAATGAATATTCATGTAGAAAGCTCAGAACAAAATGGATGAGATACTATTGGAAAGCTCTCAATGAGACAAACAAGGAAGGGAGATGGCATTACCTTTTGTCTCAAAGGAGAGGAATCTTTCATTTCTTGAGGCCTAATTCATCCATTTAGGCCTCCAAAATTGGCTCTAAAGTTTTAAGGTGTTTTTGGTCTTTGCTTTATTAGTGGAAGTACTCTTTTGGTGACACTTCTAACTAATCTACTTAGAACATCATATATAGCATCCTTCTAGGTATTACCAAGCCAATTTCCACATCAAGATAAGATGTCTAGCTAATGGTACTACGACAAGTGCAACTTGGGTTCTAGAGGATGTTGTGGTTGGTACACTAAGGTACAAGCTAAAAGTTCTAGTAGTTCTTGAGATATCTGGCTCAAACATAGTTTGCTTGTATCTTATCATTGTATATGGCATGGAAAAGAAGTGGCACTTGCTATAATCCACAATTCCTACGAGGAAGGATACTCACATCTACCTCAATACTTTGCATAACTAACCAAAACCATTAGTATCAACTACTTCTATCATAGTTTCCTACTTACTTTGGATTAATTTCTAGATTCTTCATTAGATTTCAATCATTCTTGGGTATCAATGTAACACACTTGAAGAGAAAATAGCTTGGAATATTAGTCTATGCTATATGTGTTGATGCAAAAGAGAAACTTTTCCCTAGCCCTTTTGCAATCATTGAGACCAAAAACAATACAAATTGGGATTGGTTTTTCAAAAACCTATTGCGATGCTTTTCAAAAATTTTGGCAAAAAATGTATACCTTCCAAACATTACATTCTTATCAGACTGCCTGAAGGAATTGATATAGGTTTTTGAAGAAAATTTTGGTTATTGGGTAAATTTTGTTCCATGGGTTTTGCATGAACCACCTAAATGAAAATTTTTGTTGCAACTTCCAAAAATCCAAAACTCATCTCATTTCATTTGAATTGCACTTATGCACTTCAACTTTTTCATTATTTCTCATGCTTGATTTTTTTTATTAAGATTTATTTATATTCCATGTTTATATTCCTACTCATTATGCAAAAGAACTACAAAAGATTGGCAACTTTTCCTCTAAAGCACTCAAATAGATCTATGAGACAAAGCAAAAATATTGTACAGACCTATTCTTTGGAAGTAATTGATTTGTGCACCTTCAGTCAAACATTGTAGAAGCACTTCATGTGTGGATTTTAGATGCACGTGAATTCACTATCCCCAAAGTGGCTGAACTTATACATCAAAGCTGATGGGCTGGTTTATGGAGCGATCATCAAAGCCACAATATGCCAATCCTATCTACCTCTTTTAATAAAAGAATAGGTCTAAGTTGCATTCAATCATGCAGAAAGATACCAAGTCATCCAAGCAAGTGCCATTGAGTTTGAATACCTATCCAAACTTTCAAGTAAAGGTTGTCAATCCTAGAACAAGCGCCTATCTTCTACTTCTTCTACTTTATGCACCCACTTTCTAATCATGGTAACATTCCAATATCCCATATGCACACGCTTATGTTGTTATTATATTATGATAAAATGTATATTCTATATCGTGTACATCTCTTTGCAAACAAATGTTTCACTACGGAATCATAGTGAAACACTTGTTTGCAAAGAGATGTACATGAAATAGAATAAGTATTTTATCACATAAAATTTTCTATGGAACTTACATCTTGTGTATACACCTTTAAAATTCCATGAAATATTTGAATTTAACATGAATGATTTAGGTTTGTTGATCTTGTGACTTTCTAGTTAATCTTGAATATTGTCTCTTCATTTCACAAGTGACTTCTTTTTTCCTCTTTCAATTACCTATTTGTTTTTTTATTACATCATTATGTACTAAACCTAAATGCCAATTCATATAAATTAGATCTTGGTCATGTGCATTGCATTCATTCATCACTAAGGAAGCACTATTGGATATCAAAGCTCCATCTGATTCAATCTTTACCTATATACACACATTATTGCATTTGCTTGGTTCAACAAGTTATGAGTACACATCACTCATGTTCAATCTTTATCAATTTGATTTCTCTAGTATGAAAGAATCAATTGTTTCTTTTTTTCAATTGTTTTTTATACAATGAATCCTTATTCAAAGATCAACCATATCAAGTAGATAGAATCAATTTTTTCTCAAATAAGATAAATCCTTATTCAAAGATCAAGCCTATCAAGCAATTGACTAGCAAATAACTAATTTCTCTTGAATAAGTGAATCAAAACCAACTTGAGATTTGAAGGTTTGTGATAGTATGTCAAACATGAAGTAGTGAAGCTAGGATATGATATAAATGGCAAGGAAGAGCTCTCCAAATGGGAGAAAATGGATCAACTAACCTTAGAACTGATTGAGATGTCAATTGAAGATATGAACTTCAACACATTAGTGATTGCCAAACTTCAACAGATGTATGGGAAGCTTTGTGATCACTTTAAGCCAGAAATAATTTAGAAAAACTGAATATACTTGAAGATACATTTCAAGGTATGACTTGCAAATCTGGGCCAAATTGGTGTGGCGTATGAGAGATTTTGGCATCAAATGCAAACAGTCACAAGTTGTTGCTATACTTCTTAAAAACTTACAAAAAACCCTTCTTGGAAGGATGTGGTGAGAAGCTTGAGCGGTAGAGATAATCTTTCTTTGGCAATTTTGAAAGATCAATTACTCATAACTGAGAAAAATAGTGATTGTCCTACTCGGATCATATTACAAGAGACCAAAGAAGAACAAGAAAAATCAGTGAGTGTGAAGCACAATCATGATCAAGCTAAGCTTGTCAGTTTTTAGTGGAAGTATTCCAAAATAATTTGTAACTACTACAAAGATTTCACCACAAAAAGGAGGATTGTGAGAGAAGAGAAAAAGCCAACCAACGAGCAAGAGAGAAAGAAAAAGCTACATATTTCACTCAAAAAATAGAGTTTCAATAAACCAAATTTTTTGCAAGAATATGTATTTTCACTCTGCATATTGATGAGAAATGCAATGGTTAGTTTATTGACTCAAGAGCACCATTGCATGTGATATTTGATTGGAAGGAATATGTAAATTCTCCAAGATATCTCTCATCATCTTCATTAGTAAAGGAGATAGTTTTGTGACTATAGGAAGACATGATGTCAAATTAACACTTGGATCTGTCAATCTGAACAAGACTTTCATTATCAAAGATGAGCTATACTCCAATGATGCACACAATAACTTACTTAGCCAATTCAATAGCACAATGATACACAAACTAACTTAAGTGTAAGCAAGGTTATAGCTTCTTATCACACAATTTGGTTTGATGACAAAGCTTGCAATATTCTTGACTCACATGGATGTATGATTTTACAAGCAGATTTTGACATGAAGTTGCATTATCTTCAACTAAATAATAATGAGAAAGCTCTTATAAGAGGAATAAGGTTGATATTGTTATCCTGCACAGTTTAGCACAAGAGACTTGGACATCTAAATGTGGATTGTGTCAAACAATTGACATCTAACATAGGGAGTGGAATCTTCTTAAGACCAAGCTCTTCTAATGTAATGACTTGTGAGTCTTGCTACCAAGAGTAGCAACATAGAGAATCTCTTCTCCAATATCTTTGACCACTTCCAATTGTCCTTTACAACTAGTACACTCTAATATATGTGGTCCAATCAATATTAGTTCAATTACAAACTCAAGGTATATCCTTACCTTCATTGATGATTACACTTGGAGAGTTTAGGTTTATAGATTTAAGGAGAAAATTGGAGAAAATGTACTTTTAGTGTCCCAAGAATTCAAGTCCCTCACTCAAAATTAACCAAGGAGAATGATTTACATCTTGAGTACATATATTAGAAGTGAATATGTAAAAGAATAGATGTCTTTATTTTTATGTGCTAGTTGTATCATACATCAAAGTACAAGTTCCTTTTCTCCATAGCAAGATGATATCATAGAGCTAGCAAACCACACACTTTTTGAAGGAGCTAGATCAATGCTTTATGGACAGAATGTTGAAAAAGCACTATGGGCGGAAGTTGTGCATACAATGGCCTACTTATGCAACATATCTCCAAGTATGACACTCAATAATAGAATGCTTGAGGAACTATGAATGGGAAAGATAAACTTGTCTCATCTAAGTGTTTCTAGTGCAATAGCCTACACCCATATTATAGATCAGATAAGAGAAAGAAAATTTGGATCCAAAGTCTCTACAATGTATACATGTTGGTTATTATGAAAATAGTTGTGCTTATAAGCTTTTTTATCCTATTACCCATAAATTGATGAAGAGTAGAGATGTTATTTTCAAAGAAGATCTTGTTCCCTCCTCCCAAACAACAACTCCATATATCTATCCAAAAACCTCTCACAAGTCTAGCTCTATTATACAAATGATGCATCCTAGTGTTTTGTCGTGCGTATATACATTGCTACACAACATACATCACTGCCAACATCATACACTATAGACACATAATTCACACATAAGTCATACATAGACTCTAAAGTGCCACAATAAATCAGTTCATTTACACAACTTGACTCACACTCAACTCATATCAGTACTTGATCTATCACTCTATAAACTGCCAATAATTGGGCACTGATTATAGTCAAGCCACACCCACTCTAGCTAAGAGAATCCACATGATGCTCACCAGCCTCTGTACACCATAGCCAAGAACTCAAAGGCTCAACAGTAGAGAAGTGAGCTCTCTGGAGCTGCACTTTGAAAGTATACCCATGGACTTGATATAACAATATGGAGTGTAGCGACGAAGTTGGTCGGGATTACAAAGTAGCACATAAGACAAATTAGCCTAGAATATTCCGGAAGTATCTAGGAAGCTTCTTGGAAGCTTCTCGGCTAGCTTACCTTGCACCTCAAGTAAGTAGCTTCTAGAAGGAAGCTTCTAGAAACTTCTAACTAGCTTAGCTTGCACGCCAAGTAGGTGGCTTCTAGAAGGAAGCTTCTTGAGAAGCTTCCTAGTTAACTTGGCTTGCACTCTAAGAAAGCGGCTTGAGGAGGCTTTTTGAGAAGCTTCTCAAGGGCCTTGTATGCTACCTATAAATACCAAGGCCAAAGTTCATGCTAGGCATTCGGAGTTTTCCCTCATTTAAGTGTCCCAATGTGAGTTTCCATTCTCCTATTTCTCTCCTCGGATTCGGTCTTTTATACTTGAGCTAGGTCTGGAAATCCTAACGGTCCTATTGACAACACACCCAATGGTGTGAAAATTGAAAATTGATGGTGGGCCCAACATGAAGTTAGTACCCCAAACACTAAATCTGACCGTTGGAAAGTAGTCTATGAGTGATTGCTAAAATATCTCTAACTACTATCACTGCAACTCTAGTGTCCGAGCAATCTAGATGCAACACTACAAATGGCGTGACAACTATCATGCATATATACATTGCTTCACAATATACACTGCCATCAACATCATACACTATAGACACATAACTTACACATAAGTCATACATAGACTCTAAAGTGCCACAATCACCCCCTAGTTGACGGTTAGGTCCCTCTAACTCTAGATAGCCATCTACGCCAAGCATATGATATACCCTATGATGTGCAAAGATCAAGAGGTGGGTGCTATTGAGCTCCGTTGTTAGTTGCATGTCTGCAATCTATACCATATAAAGGATGAATTAGCTATAGGTCAAGTACATCTATGACATAATCATTATCCTCGAGGAACCACCATGAAGGGAGGAGTCATACATGCCATATGTATTCCTCTCAAACAACTATCACACAGTAACATAGTAGCAAGTCCACCAGAAGAGCCATATAACATACACCTCAAGCTTGGCTGTACAAGTGCCAAGCTTGGGTCCATAGTACCATAATGTTTGGGAGGTGGCATGGTACACAATTGTGCACATGATCCTTCCAAACAACACCATCATGTCCTTCCAACACAAGGACTCCAGATGGAAAAACCTCATGCACTCTCAAGATAGTACGGCTTGTAGAAACATCAAGTGTTGTTGGAGTTTTTTGTTGTGGATATACATAGTCACATGGATGAAATTGACGGATCTAGTGTCTATAACCTCTTCCTTGAATAGTAGCATAACATAAGGTATACCTATGTGGAGCAATTGCCAAGTTCTCAAATGCCATCAACATCACTCTCGGAAAGATCTTTGCCCATTAAGAATATACACTCACCCATACATCTGGATCATCCAAGTCCAAGACTACAGTAACATCTCAACAAATGGCTGTAGGTAATCTGAATCTTGTTCATTGAGTAGAAAGTAAGGAGAGAAGGATGCTAAGGAGGCTTGCCGGCTGAACCAATAGCCCATGGCCAATCAAGGTAATTGGAGATCCCAATCTCCCAAGTGGCCTCTCTGCAAACCATACTTTTGCAATCCTCTGTTCATGGTTTGAACCACTCTCTTTGCTAAGCCATCTGCCTCAAGGTGATCTTGAGAGGTAGTAAAATGATCAATCAAAGCCTTGTCATATAAGACTTGAAAATCTCCCAAGAGCTTTGTACCCTGATTAGTCAAAACCTCAATTGGTGCACTAAAATGACTTAGAACTCAATCTAGGAACAAGTAAGCCGTCCCTTGATTGGACTTGTCAAGAAGTGCTACCAACTCAATCCACTTGGAGAAGTGCTTCACCATCACCAAAACGTACCAATGGTGTCTCACAGTCAAAGGTAAAGGTCTAACAAAGTCTAAAATCCAATGGTAACTCATGCCATGATAGGTAATGGGTGCAACTGTGGCGTAGGAGCATTAAATGATGCTCTAACTCGGTCACAAACCACACATCTAGCAACAAGCTACTGTAAAGTCTGCATACCACACCACCAATAATGACTCTAGAGTAAGCTATATGTATGCTTTACTCCAAAATGTCCTAGCTCCTTATGAGCATGACGGACCAACTGTAGTCTTTGAGATGGAAGTGGTACTACTCTCACTCTACCATCCTCCCATACATGCAAAAGGTGGTTGCACTCCAATCTGAACCATTTGGCTTGCTGAAGACCAAGGTCTCTCTCCTTGGCCCCAAATGTGCTACCCACAACACCAATGCAAAGATAGTCCATTACTAAGACATCATCATGAATGTCTTGCTGAACTATACAAATATCTTCACTCTCTGAATATGTGACCTCAATAACTCCTTGTATATGTGCTGAGAGAGATACCACCAAAGTCTCAAAAAATATACACAAAGAAGTAGATGCATGCCAACCTGGCACCATCTCCTCATATGAGTCACCATGCCAACGTGCTCCGGTCTGATCCTGCTGGCTAGGACATGGGTTTCTACTCAACCCATTTGCATCACTATTCACCACTCTAGGTTTGTGAATAACCATGAAATCATACTCTTGTAAAATAAGAGCCCATTGTGCAAGCTTCCTTTAAAGCTTGTCGGACTCCATCAACCACTTCAATGGTTGATGATCAGTGATGAGATTAAAGGGATTACCAAATAGGTAACATTAGAAATATGCTACTACCCAAATTGCTGCCAAGCACTCTCCCTCATATGAATTATACTTTACCTCCGCTGAATTGTTGGAGCAACTAGGATAGGCTACCACAAACTCCTTCCCCTCATCATCATGATGGGTGAGCACTGCTCCAACCCCCAACATATTTTGGGGGTTGGAGCAGTGTGAACCTGAAATGGTCATACTTTGATTGGTCTCCTCAAAATAGGAGCAAATCTCAACCTCTCCTTGAGCTCTACAAAAGCTCTCTCCTGCTCATCTCCCCAACACCACTTGTGTGTAAGCTTGGTCAGCTTTGTCAAAGCCTTGGCAATGCCACTAAATCCTCTAATATAGTGGCAATATAAGTTTGCCAACCCAAGGAATGCTTGCACTCTACTCATATCCGTAGGTTGAGGAATATGTGCAATAGCCTCCACCTTGATCTACTGAACACCAAGTCCTTTGGGGTGGATAGTGTGACCCAAATACTCAACCTGCTCATGGAAGAACCTACACATCCCAAGATGTTATTTGAGTCCATGAGATCTCAACCTCTCAAACACCTC
This sequence comes from Lunularia cruciata, assembly GCA_948567375.1. Lineage (NCBI taxonomy): Eukaryota > Viridiplantae > Streptophyta > Marchantiopsida > Lunulariales > Lunulariaceae > Lunularia > Lunularia cruciata. The sequence continues at coordinate 8,736,928 of OX419760.1, forward strand.
CAACAACTGTCTCTCATACTCCTCCACAATAGTGTTATAGACCAAAATGTCATCAATATAGCACCAAGCAAAATCCAATCTAGCTAGGATCCTATCCATGACCCTCTTGAACTCAACAAGAGCGTTCTTTAACCAAAATGGTAAGAACCTCCATTGATATAACACATCCTTGCCGTGAGGATCAATAGCTCAAAATGCTATCTTGGACTTATCCTCCTCCCTAATCAATAATTGATGATATCTTGCTTGAAGATCTAAAGTACTAAAGACCTTTGCATGCCTGATTGCATCAAAGATCTCCTCTAGAGTAGGCATGGCATACCAATCAGCCCTAATCTATTGGTTGATAAGACGATAATCTCCACACATCCGTATATCTATATAGTTGCCATGCATATCCTTCTTGGTTGGCATCACTGTAGCTAATTCATACTCTCCATGTGAAATCTCCACCAAACTAGCCTAAAATTGTCTCTACTCTGACTTTGAATCAATGTCTTATCCATATCACTGTATCGATATGAGCATCAAAAAACTGGTGTATTGCTAGTTAGCTCAATCCAAATACCAGGTCCTTTTAGAGCACCCAAATCTTCATATTGAAGGCAAAACAACTTGTGTAGCTCCTCAAGAACCTCTTAACCCTTTGTCTTTCCTCCCCTATAAGCTTGGGTCCAAGATCTAGGTCCCAAGTATCCTCTGTAACTATCATAGGAGTGGAAGATGTACTGATTGGCTGCTACATTGGACCCTTGGGAGCAATAGTGTTGTGCTTCCAAGCACTAGAGGTCCCAACCTTGGTGTGAAAAACTGCCTCCACTTTGGCTGCAAGCTCCACATGTCCTCTAGCAGCATCCCAATAGACCAAGGACGTAATCCAAGTAGCACACGCTCACCTAGATGGACTCCAAGTAGACCACTCTCCCTAGTAGCTATTGGTTGTGTCCCAAGAATACCATGTCCACTTGTTCCATCGCTCCCAACATGTGTCTAAATCATCTTGATAGGCACAAGGCTCACAAGTATCTAAGTGGTGATGCCTATCAAGCACATCCTACACTGCTTTGCCAAGCCAAGGCTCACAATCCAAGTAAACAGTTTAAATCCATAGCCTGACCTAATACTTGACGCTTGGATGCCTCTAACATTGTTGGAACAACAATAATACCAATGCAAAAATCCATTACCCGCTCTCTCTCATTGGTGTTGGGCTCCACCAATTGCTATAATTGTGAGTCCCAAACCAATCCAGGACCTCCTCAAAAAGCATGAGAGCTTGGGAAACTCATAAGTGTGGGAAAAGTGGCTCTAGGTTGTCCAACTAGGTTCACCACTACCATTGGTGACCTATCAACCACTACCACCATCTAAGACTGACACCCAATATCCAAGATGTCATAAAAAATGATGTGGTCTAGTTGCTGAATCTCATCATAAGCACGCTATAGAACCTCTCTAGGTAAGCGGTTTGTCCACCAAAGACAAAGACAATGAGCCCATGATCCCACTCTAGCTGCATCTAACAAAACAGCAGGTCCCATCCAAGAATGGACCTGATGTGTACTTGCCACCACTCAAGTGCAAGAATCACCTATCAAAGGGATGTTCTCCAAAATATAAGCTAGAGAAACAGATTGATGAACCTAGAGATATCATAGTATCTGTAATGTCTCCCAAAACACACCAAAATGGAGATCTTGACAACCCAAACCTCAGCCAGCACGTGTATGTCCCTAACATGGCCATCCAAAAATCACCAAATGAACATACCCATGTCTCCCCAGCTCATGCACCCCTAGTAAGGAAATGTTTGCTTGTATGGCCTTCTAGTAACCCTTGATTGCTGACATTGATAATAACTCAAGATACCAATAGGCCAAGTGTGCCACATGATGGAGAGAGACTCACCTATAAATCTCATCTCTCTCCACATACAAGTACCTCTGTACTTGTATACCCGCATGTAGTATTGCAACTAATCCAATGCTAATCCCACCAAACAACTCCAATAGACATACTCACTCTATTGGATACTGCCAAGCAATCAATGTGGTATCCAAAGGTATCAAGGTAATCAACTCTGGAGGCTCATCTTCACACTGGACTCCTGGTAGTACAAAGGCTCCACTCCAAGCCTAATGCACCAACTGATCTGCATGCTATTGCAATGCCTCCCTTGAACTCCACAATGGAACATCCAAGGTGGATGGAACAATTGTACTTGTACTCCAAATCTGAGTGATCTCCTCTAGTATTGGAGTATCCTCTGCATGGGCGTTCCCCTCTAATAAGTCACCAGGCTAAGTAATTACACCATTGAAAGCTGAAATTGATGCTTCCATGGTCCTGGACTGTAGTGAGCCAAGACTACCACTACTAAAGCATACCGGTAGGCAATATACTTGTCCCTCACCTGACTACCAACCTGGTCTATAAGAGGCTGTCTCCTCCCAATAGTCAATATGGGGTATAACATTGCTCCACCGATTAGCACATTAGATGACTCAACTATTGTCACAATAGCTTGAGCTCTCACCACCAAGCTATCAGTCAAATGACCAAGTTGAATTCAAACAACTAGCTCTCCATGTATGATGTATTGTGTCAAACCACCTCCTAGAGATGTTTGGATCTAAAATGGACACCTCTCCAGATTGGTCTTTCATAACCATAGACAAATAACTACAACCTTCCCCAACATAAGGGATTGTGCACCAAAGTCTAATAAGACTCTTTGGGGTATATAGACCTTCCTTGAAAGTCCCACCAAATGGAAAATCCCCCTCTAGTTATCTAACAAGAAAACACAAAGTGTGAACCGTGTTCTCTCAAAGGCTGGTCTAGTTGGCAACTCCTCCAATTTAGCCGCCAATGCTTGCCATAAACCACTAGTTGCTGAGCAAATCCTATGCTCTGCAACCAAGTCAACTCCACTATCAACCACTTCTGCCCTAGTAGTAGGAACCACATCATCCCTACTCTCACAAAGCATGGAAGCCAATCTAAACATTAGGGTTGGGTCAACCAATGTACACATATCATTTGCTGAAAGAAAGGATAGTGTATAATCAGCTGAGCCACCCCAACATTGTGCCAGACTCAATCTGTGTAGTAGTTGTTGGTTGACTAGTAGGTAGTTCATCATACATCCCATCACCACCTACTACACTTGCACTAGGACATCTAGGAGCCATAGATGATGTTTGTAGGACCTCAACGAGCATGAAAGACTAAGGAAGTTTGACTTGTCTCCCAATCTCTCTTCTTTATAGGTCCAACTCCACTAATGCTCCTCTAGGCTTTGGAGCATGTATTGCACTCCTAGTCATTACTACAAATGCATCCACCTATGCTGCTCCACACATGAATTCCAAAGCATCTCTAGTACCAACATATGAGGTGGAAGCCTCAACACCCAAATTTGATCTCCTTTGAGCAATGGCCATACTAGCCAATCTCTGCTCCAATTGCTCAATCCAAGTAGCCTTAGCTATATCAAAAGTAAGAGCAAGTACTGCACCTATACTAGGTGTAGATCCTCTACCACCACCTCTACCACATCATCCTCCATGAACTGGAGCTCCTCTACTACTTGCCATAGCAATCCTACCACTCCGTAACTCCGGATGTAGGTCAAAGCATCAATCACTAGAGTGACCATATCTATTACAATGCTCACATTGTCTCTACGCTGGCTATGATGCACTAGAGGTATCCAGTCCGATGCTCTGAGTAACCTCTCTCCTATGGTGAGGTCCACCACAAGTCCAACAAGCAACACCACCACTCATTGGCTGTTGTTGACCCAAAAATGAAGGTAGGCCCTCCACTTGCTCCATAGGACCTAGGTTGTCCACCATGTTCTCAAAAACCAACTAGGTGTGGTGCACTCTACTACACTCCAGAAGAAGTCACAGTTGTGGATGAGGTCTCCCTACCAAATCTAGATGTCACCACTCTCTCCTCTACCATCTTGAGCTCAATATGCTTAGCCAAACCAATTACCACCTCCAAAGTAGGCAAAGTAGCCTTTAATAACACAAGCAAGCAAAGTAGCCTATAACAATGTACCATCATCAACTCTATGTTGCAACTCTATGTCTAGTATCCCATACCAAAATTGGACTGCCTTGGCCTCAATAACTCCTTGAGTGAAACCGATCAGCCGCCTCATGCAAGTGTATGCCTCACATAGGCTCTCTCTAGCCTTCCACTAGAACTCTTACAAGCTCCTCAGCTTGTCAGTCCACACTCCTTGGTAGTTCTACCTCAAACACTAGAAGAACTCCACCTTGGGGTTAAACCTTGGTACTACACCACCTTCTGTAGCGGTACCTCCACTCATAGTAGCACTATCTCCAGCTAGTGCACCTCCACTAGCTCCACCAATGCTACTTGAGTTAGAACTCATGGGTACACCCGATCTACCCCTAGCAACCAAGCCTAAAGTGATGGAAATATATTAGAGACCAATATTGCTTCCATTACTCAATCTCCTCTAAGTAAACTCTCCTAGACTCATGGTAGTCGTCCATTGGGAGACCCTCCAAGTGCTAAAATAATCCCTTCTATGCCATGAAAGGTATGAACAAAGTCGGGTTCCGCATCTATTGCAGATCACACAAACTATCAAACTCCTAGATGAAGTCATCTAACTCAATGGTATCCACTATACTAGAGTAACGCCTAGGGCCTTTGGAGGCCCCATAAATCTCATCCATGTACCACAACAATGGTGCGGACACGCCAAGTGCACTCTCAACTGAATCAACTCCTATGTCAAACTCCAACTCAAAATCAATCTCCCCCCTGATTGAGACTTGAGATACAGGTTGATACCAAGTGCCACTTTGAGTAAACCCACTACATATTGCAAGGCAATCTCTTATGGAGTTCCCAAAGAACTCCTTTGTGACAAAATAATAACAAACTGCCAACCGCAACCACAAGTACCCCACCAAGAACCAACACCACCAACTGAATAATATCAATTACCAACACCAACTGAGCACCACCAAGTGCCAATACCAACATAACACTACCCACTAATGTAACTCTAATTGAGATAACTACACTAGGGGAAAGTGCAACATGTAACCTGCAATCACAATATGCACTCTCACGGTCTGCAAGTCATCACTTCTTGCCTCACTGGAGAGAAATAAAGGTAGTCTGATTGGTAATCACTCCAACCTCACCACCAAGAGCACACCAAAGCACCAATGCTCTAAATTTAGGGCACCTCACACAAACATGATGCATAAACATGAAGTAGAGAACGAAGTAGGTCCATTCATAAGAAATTTAAATGAAAACCCTCCATCTCATAAAGCACCACAGGATTGACTCAACAACCATTTGGCATTTGATATAATAAGAGTTCTTATCTACATCTTAAGCTACAAGGATCACCAAGAATGGGATCAAACTGCCTCTCCTAGCCAAAGCTATAAGTGTATAAATAATCGTGGGCCAATCACTAGGACAACAAGTGAAGGTGTATAAGGTGGCTAGGGCACCAATCTAGGAACCAAAGATCTAGGGGATCAAACCCTATTGTGCACAATCTAGTAGGATGGGTAGATTTTGCCAAACAACAACCAAGTTCTATTCTAAACTAGCTAGCCTCATGCCAGCAAGCGGGCTTGCTGGCCTTGGCCCTTCTAGGCCTTCATAGCCTCTCATAGCCCATAGTCATATGTCTCAAATCCTCTTAATGTTGAAATTCAGCCAAACAAGACCTTTCTTCTTGCCACTTCAAACCTTCTCCAAATTTGGCAAAACTCCTCCAAATCTGGCCAGAATTTTAACATAAACTCCAAAAAAAATCTGACATAAACCCTAAAGTTGGTTGACTGCCAAATCCTTTGCTAACTCTTCATTTGAGCCAAATTGAAAAAATGGATTTCTCCAAATCACAAATTCACGGGAGTGGGTTTCCAACTCCACCTTCAATTTCACATTTTGAGCCCAATTTGCAACAAATTGGTCTTTTTTTCCACCTTCAATTTCACTTTTTGAGACCAACTTGCAACAAATTTGGTCTTGCTTTGACCTCATGAGCTCAAAATCACACCTACAGCTTGAAAATTACCTATCTTTGCTCAAAATTTGGCCAATGTTTCCGCACACCGTCTACCTTACTGCCAAATTTGCATCAATCAATGAGCTTCTGCACACCAAGGAAAACCTGAACTACCAACAATCCACCAAGGTTGGAGATATCACTAACACTTACAGTTCCTACACCCGATTTCCCCTTGACCTTACTTCTTTGATGTAATCAGTTTGTTTACACAACTTGACTTACACTCAACTCATATCAGTACTTGATTTGTCACTCTATAAACTATCAACAATTGGGCATTTATTACAGTCAAGCCACACTCACTCTAGCTAAGAGAATCCAAGTGATGCTTGTCAACCTCTGAGTACCCTAGCCAAGAACTCAAAGGCTCAACATGAAAGAAGTGAGCTCTCTAGAGCTGCACTTCAAAAGTATACCGCTAGACTTGAGCTAGGTCTGAAACCCTAATGGTCCCACTAATGGCACATCCTACGGTGCAAATAGTGCAAAGTGACAGTGGGCCCATCATGAAGTCAATAGCCCAAACACAAAATTTGACCATCGAAAAGTAGTCTTTGAGTGATTGTTACAATACCTCTAACTACTATCATTGCAACTCTAGTGTGCATGCAATCTAGATACAACACTACAAATGGCGTGACAATTCCCATTCCCTCAACTTTGATGCATGCACCTAGCTCTCTCACTATTATCCATATCTTAGATTCCTCTCCATCTCATCTTCACCCTTATTACAAGACTAAAATCAAGCAAAACTTCTTTAAATGAGAATCTACAACCAATTGTTTCTAGCTTGACAAAACTTGCACTGGATGATTTCTTATCTTGTTCACCATCAAGAAGATTCATTTTTGTAACTATGTATGGGTTATTTATACACTATTTGAGGACAACTTGTAATTCCTTGATCAAAGTATTGAAACCATTGAGATGGTGACTTTGCTGATCCTTGTGATTTGAGGTCTTATGATGAAGCTCTACAATATTTGGAATTTGGACGGTGGAAAGTGCCAATTGTAGAGGATTTGAAGTCACACCAAAATAATCATACTTGGGAAGTGGTGGAATTACCATTTAAACAAAAAGTAATCAATAGAAGGTGGGTAATCAATAATAAGAAGTGTGTCTTCAAGGTTAAGTGTGACTCAAATAGAAGCATTTTTCAATTTAAAGGACATCTAGTAGCAAGAATTTATCAAACAAATATGGAATTGACCGTAAGGAAATATTATCTCCTATGATTAAGCTCACTACTTTATGCACTTTGTTGGTTCTTGCTATTTTTATTACTATAATTGGATGTTGACACAAAATATCTTTATGGTACATTAAAAAAGCAAGTGTATATGATCTTACCTTTAGGATATGAGCATCTTGAGAAAAGTTCAAATAATAAGTGTGTTTCTACACAAGGATCTCTATAGTCTTCCTCAATCAAGGAGATGTTGGTGGCTATGATTAGACGCTTTCTATATAAAGTTCAGATTTGTTTGGTCAAAAGAAGATGCATGCTTGTACACATTTTCAACATGCACTACTTTAGTTATCCTACTTATTTATGTTGATTATCTTATCTCTACTAGTGCACTAGCATCATAATTTCAACTAGACCTATAAGTATCTCATCTAAAGCAAGAGTTCAAGATGAAAGTACAATCACCATAGAATGACGACACATCCGGAGGTGCAAATGGTGCAAGTGATGGTAGGTCTTAATATATGATTAGTACTCCAAACATGAAATCAGACCATCAACAAGTATGTTGGCGGTCCAATTTCATATTTGGGGTACTAATCATATAGTAAGACCTACCATCACTTGCACCATTTGCACCTCCGGATGTGTTGTCATTGTGATTGTTAAAGTTGGAGACCTAGGTCAAAATCAGAGGTATATCTTCAAAGTGCAGCTCTAGAGAGCTCAAGTCTTTGATGTTGAGCCTTTGAGTTTTTGGCTATGGTGATAGACACCGGCAAGAGTCTTTTTTTGATGTTGAGCCTTTGAGTTCTTAGCTATGGTGACAAATTTTTGTGAGATTCACCCGGAGTCTCTTAGTAAGGGGGGCTGTGGCTTGACCATAATTAATGCATAGTTGTTGGCAAATTGTGGAGTGAATGATCAAGTACTGATCTGATTTGAGTTGAGGAAGAACTAATTATATTAGAGAAGTGAGAGTTAGGGGAAATTGGGTGTAAGAATTGAGGGTGTTGGTAGTATCTCCAAGCCTGGTTGATAGTTTGTACCTTGATTGTGGTTCAGATTTCCTTGAGAGTGATTGGGTGCAAAAGCTCTATGTGAATTGGTGTAGATTTGGTTGTGAAGCAGATGGTGTGTAGAAGCACTGGCCTAATTTCCTTAAGAATGAAGTTAATTTCAAATAGTAGTGTTCAATTTGAGCCCAAGAGGTGAAATTAAGGCCGATTTGGTATGGGTTGAGCTCAAAATACAAAATTGAAGGTGGATTGGAGAACCCATCTCCTTGAATTTGAGATTTGGAGATCCTTCTTATTTAGAGGCTTCAAGAGATAAGGCTACAAAGGGCCAACAAACCAACTTGCTAGTGTGAGGCTAGCTAGTTTAGATGAGTTTTGTTGGTCATTGTTTGGCAAAAATCTGCCCACCCTTCTAGATTGTATGTATTAGGTTTGAACCGTAAATCTCTAGTTTCTAAATTGGTACCCTAGCCAATGTTCCACCTTCACTTATGGTCCTAGTGACTATTCCACTCATACTTATACACATGTAGCTTTGGCTAGGAGAGGCAATTTGGTTCTATTCTTGGTGATCTTGGTAGCTTAGGAAGTAGATAGACACTCCTATTATATCAAATGCCAAATAGTGGTAGAGTCAACCTCATGTTGATTTATGAGATGGAGGGTTTTATCTAGACTTCTTATGATTGACAATTCCATTCTTTGCTTCTTGTTTATGCATCATTTTTGTGTGAGGAGGTGCTCTGACTTAAGAGTGTTAGTGATTTGTTGTGCTCTTGATAGTGAGGTTGGAGTTATATCCAATCAGACTACTTTTGTTTCTCTTTGATGAGGTAGGAAGTGACGACCTATAGACCATGAGAGTGTGTGTTGTGATGGCAAGTTATAGGTTGTACTTTCTCCAAGTGTAGTTGTTGTAGTTAGAGTTACATTAGTGAGTGGTGTTTAGTTTGTGGTGTTCCTTGGTGGGGTATACTTGTGGTGGTTATGGTTGAGGTTTGTGTTACTTTGTCATGATGGAGTTCTTTGGAGATTTTAGAGGAGAAAGCACTTCAATACACAATGCTCTTGATATTAGCATGTATCTTAGGTCCTAATGAGAAAGGAGATTGACTCTGATTTAGAGTTTAATACAAGAGTTGATTCAACTGAGATTGCACTTGGTGTGTCCGCACTATTGTTGTGAGACATAGACAAGATGTGATAACCCAATAAGTATCACTTTTGCAATAATCAGAAGGAATAGTTTATTTCCATTGGGATATTGATAAAAAATGGTCAAATACAAAGTAAAGAGTAAAAAATATTTCTTCTTAGTTGCATCTTTAGTCTCTTGGGTAGAAACTACACCTAGAAGAGACTAACAAGCACTAAATCACAATTTTGTCACAAATAAAGCACACCCATAATCACAATTCATCAATTTATTTTCAAACCAATCTTGATTGTGATGATTCAGTTCTTCCAAAGGAGGCTACTTCACCATGAAACAATTCTGCCTCAAAATTGTGTTCCACCCCTCCATTGAAGGCACAACTTCCTCAATTAAAATTGCTTTGCATTAATCCACCATTGTGATTACAAATGCAGAATACTACCAATACTACAATTCCTCATAAATTCATCAAAGCATTGCCTCAATTGCACTCCACTAAGGATTAAACACATGAAATGGAAATTAGAGTTTTAGAATCCGACATCTAACACACTCAGACTTGCAATTCAAACTTCTGCAAACTCTCACAAACATACATACAAGATTGATACTTGGAATTAAGTTGAAACAAAGAGCACTAAGTTACAACACTTCACTTTACTCAACTTCAAAAATATGAATACAAAATAACAACTCATTGCAAATACCTCCTTTAAAAAGGGAGAGCACTAAGCAATCATCTAAATTGCCTAAACCACTTCAATTGCTACTTTCAAATTTGCAAATCCAAAAAGTCACTCTACTTCTTCATATTTGCTTCTTTTGATCTCAAAACTATTACTAATCTGATCCAATGTCTACATCAACTTCAGATTCTACACTCAATGTAACTACAAACACCTCTTGCACTTTGGATCTATCTACTACTACTATTTATTCTTTTATTTCTATCTTATCTGCAATCTGAATTGAAACTAAAGTCATAATTGTGCTAACTATCTCCTTCTTCTTACTCTAACTTCTTCAATGAACTCAAGTAACTCACCCAAATTCACCTGCACTCCTACCTCAACAACTTGCATTTGATTTCTTCCTTCATACCATTGTGAATTCCATCTAACTCAAACCTAATTAAATCTAATATGAGACTCACATTGTCTCCTACTTCTATCATCTTCTTATCTTCTCTCTCCCTTAAATGAATCAATAATTTGTGCATGTCAACATCCTTTGCTTTTCTCTTCCTCATCTCCTACACAAGTAATTTCAATTCATGCAATCTTGATTCCTCCAACTTTACCTCTGCTTCAATACTCAACATTACCTTCATCCTCCCAACAATCTCTTTTATTGATTTTGATGTATTCCCACAATTTTTCTCCGCCTTCAACTCATCATGATACATTGCATTTCTTCCTCATACTCTATCCTTAATGTCTTCTCCTTCTTTGCATGGTGAACAATTTGAGCTTTTTCACACTTAACTAGATCCCAAAACCTTTCTTGTTCATGACTTTTGCTTGTGAGATCTGATTGCTTGGCCTGATCCTTCTCCACTGCAACCAATTTTAGGCTTTCCAACTCATGCTCCATTACAATTACAATGGCCACCGAATGTATTGCCTCAAATCACACGTCATCAAATTCACCCTTCAACTTCTCAAATGTTGCCTTCTAATTCTTTAATTCTTCTGCTTGTTGTTCAAGTTCACCACCATGCTTCACAAAATTCTCATGCAGATTATCAAAGCTTCTTTCCTCCAAAGTACCACATCCACCTAAACTTCTTTGGCTTCTTCCTCTCTTTGAGTTAACTTCAACTCTTTAGATTCTTTACTCAGGTACTTCATTACTTTTAGCTCATCCTTTACTTTGGGATGATCTTGTTGTATCTCCTTCCTTGTTTTTTTAACTCCCATAATAGCGGTCACACTATCTTCAATAGATAACTCACTCCTCTATACTGTTCTCCATCCTCTTCTCTTTCTTTGGCTTTGGTAGGTGATTCTTTGACTGGTGTCTTACCCCAAAGTCTTGATCTTTGTATCTTCAAATCAACCTCCTTCAAGCTTTCTTCTTCTTCTTCTCTTTGGCTTGGTCCTGCAATTGCAAGCTATAGACTTCTCTTTGATCTCACTCCTATCAGAAATAATAACATTGGCTCCTCTTCTTTCTCCTCTAAGACATCCATCTTGGGCAACTCCAAGTATTGGCCATCTCCTCCTTCCATGCATCTAATCTGTGCATGGAACTCTTGATCATTTTCTTTAGCCCCTTCATCCATTGACTATTGAACTTTGGGCTCTCCATCACTCTCTGCTAGACTCCTTACTCTGCAATGTGAGCTCTTCTTTAATCTGTGCATGGAACTCTTGATCATTTTCTTTAGCCCCTTCATCCATTGATTGCTGAACTTCTTCCTCTTCTTCTTCTTCCTCCTCTTCCTCTTCTCCCAAGTCTTTGTACTTAGACTCGGCTTCTCCTTCCAATTTTGCACCAAAAATAATTCCTCCATTGCCATTTCTCTCTTTGAGTTCAGTCTTCTTGTAACAATATGGAGTTTAGCGACAAAGTTAGTCAGGATTACGAAGTAGCACATAAGACAAATTAGCCTAAAATATTCCAGAAGTATCTAGGAAGCTTCTTGGAAAGCTTCCCGGCTAGCTTAGCTTGCACCTCAAGTAAGTAGCTTCTAGAAGGAAGCTTCTAGAAACTTCCAACTAGCTTAACTTGCATGCCAAGTAGGCGGCTTCTAGAAGGAAACTTCTTGAGAAGCTTCCTAGTTAACTTGGCTTGCACTCTAAGAAAGCAGCTTGAGGGAGCTTCTTGAGAAGCTTCTCAAGGGCCTTGTATGCTACCTATAAATACCAAGGCCAAAGCTCATGCTAGGCATTTGGAGTTTTTCTTCATTCAAGTGTCCCAATGTGAGTTTTCATTCTCCTATTTCTCTCCTTGGATTTGGTCTTTTACATTGGTATAAGAGCAGGAATGGGATGGATAGAATTTATGGACCACCAAATCCACTTCCACCAAACCATTGGGATTTTTGCGTCCAAATACTACCAAAGCATCATTTCACACAATTCATCACCTCGCACTTTGGACAAGATTTTTTGCATATGATCACCATATTTGAGGAACCCCTGGTGCTTCCGGTTGTAACTTATGGAGTACGGTGGATGTGTTGTTTCTATGTGTTAATAAATTAGATAGATTGGGAGTGGTGTGATAGAGGAGTAACCATGGGGCAATACCTAATGTTATCCTTGCTATGCAAAAACAAACCGAGCACCTTACTCGATTGTTGGATGAACGAGATCTTTGTCGTGCGTATATAAATCGCTACACAACATACATCGCTGTCAACATCATACACTATAGAAACACAACTCACACATAAGTCATACATAGACTCTAAAGTGCCACAATTAATCAGATTGCTTACCACTCTCAACTCAACTCAACTCATATCAGTACTTGATCTGTCACTCTATAAACTGCCAACAACTAGGCATTGATTACAGTCAAGCCACACCCACTCAAGCATAGAGAATCCAGGTGACGCTCGCCGGCCTCTGTCCACCATAGCCAGGAACTCAAAGGCTCAACATCAGAGAAGTGAGCTCTTTTGGAGCTCACTTTGAAACTATACCCCCAAGACTCGAGCTAGCTCTGAAACCCTAATGGCCCCACTGATGGCACACTCGACGGTGCAAACGGTGCAAAGTGACGGTGGGCCCCACCGTGAAGTCAGTACCCCAAACACAAAATCTAACCATCGGAAAGTAGTCGCTGAGAAATTGCTGAAATAACTCTAACTACTATCACTAGAACTCTAGTGTCCAAGCATCTAGATGCGGCACTACAAATGGTGTGACAGCTATCGTGCGTATATACATTGCTACACAACATACATCGATGTCAACATCATACACTATAGAAACACAACTCACACATAAGTCATACATAGACTCTAAAGTGCCACAATCGCCTCCCTAGCTGGCGGTTAGGTCCCTCTAACTCCATATAGCCATCTACTCTAAGTATATGGTATACCCTCTAATGGGCAAAGATCAGGAGGCCGGGTGCTATGGAGCCCCATTGTTAGTCGCCTGTCTGCAATCTATACCATATAAAGAATGAACTAGCTATAGGTCAAGTACATCTAGGATATAACCACTGTCCTTGAGGAACCACCGTGAAGGGAGGAGTCATACATGCCATATGCCATCCTCTAGAACAGCTATCACACACTAACATAGTAGCAACTCCACCATAAGAGCCACATAACATACACCTCAAGCCTATACGTACGAGTGCCAAGCTTGGGTCCACAGTACCATCAATGTTTGGAAGGTGGCATGGCGCACAATTGCACACATGATCCTTCCAAACAACACCATCACGTCCTTCTAACACAAGGACTCCAGATGGCAAAACCTCGCGCACTCTCAAGATAGTGCGGCCTGTAGAAACATCAAGTATCATCGGTGTTGTCTGCTGTAGATATACATAGTTACTTGGATGAAATCGATGGATCGAGGATCTATAACCTCCTCCTCAAATGGTAGCATAGCATAAAGTATCTCTATGCTGAGCAATTGCCAAGTTCTCAAAGGTCATCGGCATCACTCTCCGAAAGATCTCTGCCCGCTGAGAACATGCGCTCATCCATACATCGGGGTCATCCAAGTCCAAAACTACAGTAGCATCTCGACAAATGGCTGCAAGTAAATTTGGATCTCGTCCATAAAGTAGAAAGTATGGAGAGAAGGATGCTAAGGAGGCTTGCTGGCTGAACCTATAGCCCATGGCCAACCAAGGTAATTGGAGATCCCAATTTCCCAAGTGGCCTCTTTGCAAACCATACTTTTGCAATCCTTTCTTCACCGTCTGAACCACTCTCTCTGCTAAGCCATCTGCCTCAGAGTGATCTCGGGATGTAGTACAATGATCAATCAAAGCCTTGTCACACAAGACTTGAAACTCCCCCAAGAACTCTATACCCTGATCAGTCAAAACCTCAGCTGGTGCACCAAAATGACTAAGGACTCGATCCAGGAACAAGTAAGCTGTCCCTTCACTAGACTTGTCAGGAAGTGCCACCAACTCAATCCACTTGGAGAAGTGCTCCACCATCACCAAAACATACCGATGATGTCTCACAGTCAGCGGTAAAGGTCCGGCAAAGTCCAAACTCCAATGGTAACCCAATCCCATGATAGGTAATGGGTGTAACTGTGGCGTAGGAGCATTGAATGATGCTCTAACTCGGTCACAAACCATACATCTGGCAACAAACTGGTGTACCTCGGTCTGCATACCGTGCCACCAATAATGACTCTGGAGTAAGCTATACGTAGGCTTTACTCCAAAATGTCCTAGCTCCTCATGAGCATGACGGACCAACTGTGGTCTCTGTGATGGAATTGGTACTACTCGCACTCTACCATCCTCCCATACACGCAAAAGGTATCTACCCTCCAATCTGAACCATCTGGCTCGCTGAAGAACACGGTCTCTCTCCTTGGCCCAAACTATGCCACCCACAACACCAGTGCAAAGATAGTCCATCACTAAGACATCATCATGAATGTCTCACTGAACTGTACCAATATCTTCACTCTTTGAATCTGTGACCTCTATAACTCCTCTTGTATGCGTTGAGAGAGATACCACCAAAGCCTCTGAAAATATACACAGAAAGGCCGATGCATGCCAACCTGGCACCATCTCCTCATCTGTCTCACCATGCCAACGTGCTCCGGTCTGATCCTGCTGGCTGGGACATGGGTTTCTACTCAACCCATTTGCATCACAGTTCACCACTCTAGGTCTGTGAACAACCATGAAATCATACTCCTTTAAAATCAAAGCCCATCGTGCAAGCTTTCCTGAAAGTTTGTCGGACTCCATCAACCACTTCAGTGGCTGATGATCAGTGATGAGAGTGAAGGGGTTACCAAATAGGTAACATTGGAAATGTGCTATTGCCCAAACTGCTGCCAAGCACTCTCCCTCATATGAACTATACTTCGCCTCCGCTGAATTGTTGGAGCAACTAGCATAGGCCACCACAAACTCCTTCCCCTCATCATCATGATGGGTGAGCACCGCTCTGTAACACCCATTTGTGCATGTGTGTGGTATTGTGATATTTAGCTTGGTATTACAAGTACTTAAGAGATATTATTTATATAGAGATAAAGGATGGTTCTATATAAGTCATGGTTAGCTAAAGTTAGTCATAGCTAAGATAGATGGGACCTTACTTTAGAGGAAGTAGAAAAGATGAGCACCACTATTTTGGATTTTAGTGTGTTGACTTGGTATTATTCCTAGGTGTTTGGCTTTGGGGAAAGAGTTGAGAACTCTTGGGCCCGCAAGCCTTTTTGTTTTGGATTCTTCTTTAGTCCAAGGATAGCCCATGTGAAGGAATCCTTGCTTTAGTGGTTGGGTCAAGATAAGGGGAATATGCCCATGTGAATGGATATTCCTTTCTACTTTTTGACTTTACTTGACTTTTAGTCTAGTAACTTGAGTTACTACGGTAATTAGTAACTTTGGTACGTAACTATTTCACAAGTATATAAACAAGGAGTGAGGAGGTACTCATCATCCTTTCATTTGCAACTATCTCTCTCTCATTGAGTTCTCTAGTGAGCAATGTCTTGAGTCTTGGAGTGTTAGCCTTGGAGGAGTATGATGGAGTTGGGGTTCCTTGCCTTCTTAGTCCATGGTGCGCTACCATAATAGCCATCAGAGGTTCATCCTGAGTGAGAGACAGGCCGGCTCACAGCTCCAAGCCCCAACATACTCCAATCAGTGTGAACCTGAAATGGTCATCCCCTGATCGGTCTCCTCAAAATAGGAGCAGATGTCAACCTCTCCTTGAGCTCTACAAAAGCTCTCTCCTACTCATCTCCCCAACACCACTCTTGTGTAAGCTTGGTCAGCTTCGTCAAGGCCTTGGCAATGGCACTAAATCCTCTAATATAGCGGCAATAGAAGTTCACCAACCCAAGGAATGCTTGCACTCTGCTCACATCCGTAGGCCAAGGAATACGTGCAATAGCCTCCACCTTGGTTTGCTGAGCACCAAGTCCTCCGGGGTAGATAGTGTGACGCAAATACTCAACCTGCTCATGGAAGAACCTAAACTTCCCAGGATGTAATTTGAGTCCATGAGATCTCAACCTCTCAAACACCTCCAACAACTATCTCTCATGCTCCTCCACAGTAGTGCTATAAACCAAAATGTCATCAATATAGCACCGAGCAAAATTCAATCCAGCTAGGATCCTATCCATGACCCTCTGGAACTCAGCAAGAGCGTTCTTTAACCCAAATGGTAAGAATCTCCATCGATATAACACATCCTTGCCGTGAGGATCAATAGCCTAAAATGCTATCTTGGACTTATCCTCCTCCCTGATCGGCAACTGATGATATCCCGCTCAAAGATCCAAAGTACTGAAGATCTTTGCATGCCCAATCGCATCCAAAATCTCCTCCGGTGTAGGCATGGCATACCGATCAGCCCTGGTTTGTCGGTTGATAGGACGATAATCTCCACACATCCGCCTATCTGTATAGTTGCCATGCATATCCTTCTTGGCTGGCATCACTGTTGCTGATGCATACTCTCCATGTGAAATCTCCACCAAACCAGCCTCAAAAAGGTCATTACTTTGGCTCTGAATCAATGTCCTCTCCATCTCACTATATCGATAAGGACGTCGGAAAACTGGTGTGTCGCTAGTCAGCTCAATCCATATACTAGGTCCCTTTAGAGCACCCAAATCCTTCATACTGAAGGCAAAACAACTTGTGTGACTCCTCAAGAACCTCCAAACCCTCCGTCTTTCCTCTTCTGTACGCTTGTGTAACAATATGGAGTTTAGCGACGAAGTTAGTCGGGCTTACAAAGTAGCACATAAGACAAAGTAGCCTAGAATATTCCGGAAGTATCTAGGAAGCTTCTTGGGAAGCTTCCCGATTAACTTAGCTTGCACTTTAAGTAAGTAGCTTCAAGAAGAAAGCTTCTAGAAGCTTCCAACTAGCTTAGCTTGCACGCCAAGTAGGCGGCTTCTAGAAAGAAGCTTCTTGAGAAGCTTCCTAGTTAACTTGGCTTGCACTCTAAGAAAGCGGCTTGAGTAAGCTTCTCAAGGGCCTTGTATGCTACCTATAAATACCAAAGCCAAAGCTCATGCTAGGCATTTGGAGTTTTCCTTCATTCAAGTGTCCCAATGTGAGTTTCCATTCTCCTATTTCTCTCCTCGGTTTTGGTCTTTTACATTGGTATCAGAGCAGGAATGGGATGGATGGAATTTATGGACCACCAAATCCACTTCCACCGAACCATTGGGATTTTTGCGTCCAAATACTACCCAAGCATCGTTTCACACAGTTCATCACCTCGCACTTTGGACAAGATTTTTTGCATATGATCACCATATCTGAGGAACCCTTGGTGCTTCTGGTTGTAACTTATGGAGAACGGTGGACATGCTGTTTCTATGTGTTAATAAATTAGATAGATTGGGAGTGGTGTGATAGAGGAGCAACCATGGTGGCAATACCTGATGTTATCCTTGCTATGCAACAACAAATCGAGCACCTTACTCGATTGTTGGATGAACGAGATCTCTAACAACAAGAGCAGGTGGAGAGAGTACCAATTCAAGAAGGAGAAGATCGGATCTGTGAGCCGGCCTGTCTCTCACTCAGGATGAACCTCTGATGGCTATTATGGTAGCGCACCATGGACTAAGAAGGCAAGGAACCCAAACTGCATCATACTCCTCCAAGGCTAACACTCCAAGACTCAAGACATTGCTCACTAGAGAACTCAATGAGAGAGAGATAGTTGCAAATGAAAGGATGATGAGTACTTCCTCACCCCTTGTTTATATACTTGTGAAATAGTTACGTACCAAAGTTACTAATTACCGTAGTAACTCAAGTTACTAGACTAAAAGTCAAGTAAATTCAAAAAGTAGAAAGGAATATCCATTCACATGGGCATATTCCCCTAAGCATGTGGTCTTATCTTGACCCAACCACTAAGTCAAGGATTCCTTCACATGGGCTATCCTTGGACTAAAGAAGAATCCAAAACAAAAAGGCTTGCGGGCCCAAGAGTTCTCAACTCTTTCCTCAAAGCCAAACACCTAGGAATAATACCAAGTCAACACACTAAAATCCAAAATAGTGGTGCTCATCTTTTCTACTTCCTCTAAAGTAAGGTCCCCTCTATCTTAGCTATGACTAACTTTAGCTAACCATGACTAATATAGAACCATCCTTTATCTCTATATAAATAATATCTCTTAAGTACTTGTAATACCAAGCTAAATATCACAATACCACACACATGCACAAATGGGTGTTACATTTACCCATGGACTAAGTTTTCACTTTGTACTCAAAGTGAAGGTCTCTCTACCTTCTATGATACATCTTCAACTTATCATGGTTAATCCTATCAAAGTGTCTTCCTCCCAACTCCTTGAGATCATAGGTGTAATTGCCCCACACCTTCTCCACTATGAAAGGTCCAAAGTACTTAGGCAAAAACTTCTTTTGCACTCTCTTGAATCAAATAGAATCAAACAACATTACCCAATCACCTTCCTTGAAAGGCTCCACCTTCTTCTTGCCTTGCATCTTGTCATAGCTCTCCTTTTTTTTCCTTTGGGCTTGCTCCACTCAAACCATAGCAACTGCTCTTGCCTCTTCCAACTCCATGAGTTGATCTTTCCTTGACTTCTTTGCATCACCTCCTTGTGCTTTCTTCAATCTCCTATGAATGCTTTGGAAGGTAGGAAGATCAAAGTGAATAGGTAAGGTAGACTCAATACCATATACCAATTGAAATGGAGAATATCCGGTGGAAGTCTTCATGGTTGTCCTATACTCCCATAAAACTGCATGAATCCTCTTGTTCCAATGATGTTTAGCCCCCTCCATTTCTGCATCTTTGGCCTGTGAGCCGGCCTGTCTCTCACTCAGGATGAACCTCTGATGGCTATTATGGTAGCGCACCATGGACTAAGAAGGCAAGGAACCCCAACTCCATCATACTCCTCCAAGGCTAACACTCCAAGACTCAAGACATTGCTCACTAGAGAACTCAATGAGAGAGAGATAGTTGCAAATGAAAGGATGATGAGTACCTCCTCACTCCTTGTTTATATACTTGTGAAATAGTTACGTACCAAAGTTACTAATTACCGTAGTAACTCAAGTTACTAGACTAAAAGTCAAGTAAAGTCAAAAAGTAGAAAGGAATATCCATTCACATGGGCATATTCCCCTAAGCATGTGGTCTTATCTTGACCCAACCACTAAAGCAAGGATTCCTTCACATGGGCTATCCTTGGACTAAAGAAGAATCCAAAACAAAAAGGCTTGCGGGCCCAAGAGTTCTCAACTCTTTCCCCAAAGCCAAACACCTAGGAATAATACCAAGTCAACACACTAAAATCCAAAATAGTGGTGCTCATCTTTTCTACTTCCTCTAAAGTAAGGTCCCATCTATCTTAGCTATGACTAACTTTAGCTAACCATGACTAATATAGAACCATCCTTTATCTCTATATAAATAATATCTCTTAAGTACTTGTAATACCAAGCTAAATATCACAATACCACACACATGCACAAATGGGTGTTACATTTACCCCCGGACTAAGTTTTCACTTTGTCCTCAAAGTGAAGGTCTCTCTACCTTCTATGGTACATCTTCAACTTATCATGGTTAATCCTATCAAAGTGTCTTCCTCCCAACTCCTTGAGATCATAAGTGTAATTTCCCCACACCTTCTCTACTATGAAAGGTCCAAAGTACTTAGGCAAAAACTTCTTTTGTACTCTCTTGAATCGAATGGAATCAAACAACATTACCCAATCACCTTCTTTGAAAGGCTCCACCTTCTTCTTGCCTTGCCTCTTGTCATAGCTCTCCTTTTGTTTCCTTTGGGCTTGCTCCACTCGAACCATAGCAACTGCTCTTGCCTCTTCCAACTCCATGAGTTGATCCTTCCTTGACTTCTCTGCATCACTTCCTTGTGCTTTCTTCAATCTCCTATGAATGCTTTGGAAGGTAGGAAGATCAAAGTGAATAGGTAAGGTAGACTCAATACCATACACCAATTGGAATGGAGAATATCCAGTGGAAGTCTTCATGGTTGTCCTATACTCCCATAAAACTGCATGAATCCTCTTGTCCCAATGATGTTTAGCCCCCTCCATTTCTGCATCTTTGGCCAACATCATGCACAAGGTCTGATTGGTTCTCTCTGCCAAGCCATTGGAATTTGGCTTATAGGATGTAGTTACTCGATGTGTGATAGAGAAATGTCGTAGCATGGCTGTAGTAATGCTTCCTGTAAACTCTCCTCCTCTATCAGAAACCAACTCCAAAGGGCATCCAAACCTAGTGATAATGCGTTCATAAAGAAATCTACCCACTTCATCTTCATTCTTGTCCCTCAATGGTCTAGCCTCAACCCACTTGGTAAGGTAATCAGTAACTACCACAATGTACCGATTGTTCCTTGGGGTTCTATTGAGAGGTCCTACAAAATCAATTCCCCACTTCTCAAAAGGTCCTAGCAATGGAATTGATCTAAGTGGTGGAGTGGATGTAGACTTTCTAGCAAAAGCTTGACAAACATGACAAGTTTTGCAATAATCAAGACAATCCTTGAAAATCCCTCTCCAATGGTAACCTGCATCTAGAATCTTGAAAGCAGTCACCTTTCTTGCAAAGTGTCCTCCACATACTAAACCTTCATGAAACTCCTTTATGAGTAGGATAGACTCTTCCTTACCCACTGCTCTTCGAAGTAGACCATCTGCTCCTTGGTGAAAAAGAATATCATCCACCATTGTGTAAGGTCTAGATCTTGCTGCAAGGGCCTTCCTCTCCCTAGCATGCATCCCTTCGGGATAGTTACCTCTTGTCACAAAATCCACAATCTCCTTGTACTCCATTGGAACCTCTTGAGTGACTGAGATTGTCATGAGCTCCTCATCCGGGAAGGAATCATCTACTGGCTCATCTCCATCATGATCATAGGCTCTAGATAACAAATCAGCATTTGCATGTTTCTTTCCTGGCCTATCCTCAATTGTGTAGTCATACTCAGACAAGAGAATCATCCACCTTGCTAGTCTCCCTTCAACATTAGGCTTGTTGAAGATGTACTTCAAAGCCTTGTGATCCGTGACAATTGTGGCTTTCCCTCCAATCAAGTAGTGTCTAAACTTCTTGAGACCAAAGATCACTGCCAACCCTTCTCTCTCTGTGACAGAGTAGTTCTTCTCTGCTGAAACCATCTGCCTACTAGCATAAGCTATTGGATGATCATGCCCATCTTGGTCTAATTGACTAAGAGTGCATCCTATAGCTACATTAGAAGCATCAGTGTAGAGGATGAAAGGCTTACTCCAATCAGGTTTAGCAAGAATTGGAGCTACAACAAGGGATTGCTTGAGCTCCTCAAAAGCTTTGAGAGCCTCCTTGTCTTCCAAAATCACCATGTAATCTACACCCTTCTTCATGTAGATGGTCAATGCATAAGCCTTGTTGGAAAATGAGAAGATGAACCTCCTATAGTACCCAACCATTCCCAAGAATTGGCGTAACTTTGTCAAGCTTGAAGGGAATGGAAGGTCTGAGATTTTCCTCACCTTCTCAGGATCAACTGCTATTCCATCCTTGGAGATGATGTGCCCCAAAAGTAGACCTTCTTCACATCCAAAAATGCACTTCTCTGGGTTGAGTGATGCATTTGCCTCATCCAAGCGTTGCAAGACTTTGATTAGGTGCTCAAAGTGCTCCTCCTTGCTCCCATAGACACAAAAGTCATCAATGAAATCTCTCACAAATTTCCCAATGAAAGGTTCAAATACCTTGTTCATGAACCGTTGGAATGTGGCTGGAGCATTGCAAAGCCCAAAAGGCATGACCTTGAAAGCGTAAGTTCCCCAAGGTGTGGTGAATGTGGTGAGTTGTTGATGCTCTGGTGCAATTTTGATTTGGTTATATCCATTATAACCATCTCCAAAACTGTACCTCTCATGACCTGCAACCTCCTCCAAGATCTCATCAATGAATGGCAATGGGTAGTAGTCCTTCTTGGTAACAGCATTGAGCTTCTTGTAATCCACACATACCCGAAGCTTGCCATTCTTTTTCTTCACAATGACAATTGGAGACACCCATTCTGAATTCTCCACCTCAAAGATAAATCCAGCCTCCTTGAGCTTATCAATCTCCTCCTTCACAACCAAAGATATTGGTGGGCTAATGCGACGTTGCTTTTGGCGGATTGGTCTTGCATGTGACTCCACCTCTATCTTGTGCTCCTCCAAGGTGACTTCCTTCAAATCCTTGTAACTAAAATCAAACACATGGATGAACTTGCGGAAAATCTCCTCAAATCTCACCTTCTCCTCCTTGGTAACATTTGGGCCATACTTGAGGGTAGATAACCTTCTCTCTACCTCCTCAAGTGTCAATGGTGATTTATCTGGGTCCTTCAAAACCTCTGGCTTAGGTGCAAAATCCATAGCACACAAGGGATACACATCTGAATCAGATTCAGATTCATCTTCCTCCGTGGAAGTCTCCTCTTCCATGCTTGTGTCCACACCTGAAGCTCCTTCTTCAGAATCTGATTCCCAATAATTAGAAGATGGGGTATCTGAATGTGAAGTGTTGGTGGTGTTAGTCACAGGAACAATGACTCTATGGTTTGATGGCCCAATCCTCAAGTACCCTTTGTGCCATCGATCAGTTGTGCGTGCTGCTCTCAACCATGGCCTCCCAAGAAGTAAGTCATAGCTTGAATCCTTCAAGACTTGGAAAGTCATGAGATTTTGAACTCCCATAACTGAAACTACCACCTTATCCATCACCCCTACTGGTCGAACTTGTTGCTTGTTTGCCATGCTCACCACAAATGTTGAAGGTCTTGAGGGTATCATACCCAACTTCTTCATCAACCTTTCTGACATGGCATTCACTGCTGATCCTCCATCAACCAATGCATCCTTGATGTTGTGACCATTCACTCTCACATCAATCTTGGAGGCATATTCACAAGCTTCCCATGGTGCTGGCTTGGCATCCACCACCCCCATTGATACTGGAACTTTTGCCTTCTTCTTCTTTTTGCTCCTTGTAGAACTCAAACCACCTCTAAGCTCCTTTCTCAAGGTAGGGTTCAAAGCAATTAATTGGCCCACTGTGATGTTAGCCTTGTGACTACCAACATCCTCCAACACATTGTAGTTCCATTGTTGCTTTGAGATCAAGAAGTCCTCCATCCCCAACTTCTTCCTTGGAGTCTTTGTTGTTGATGGTGTTGAGGTGCGAGTGCTCCTAGTAGACATAGGAGTATCCTTGCTTGAAGTAAATCCTTGAGAAGAGTGAACATCCTCTGCAAAACGAGCTCTCTTCTTCTCTTGTGCCAAAAGCTCCAAATTAAGACCCTTGGAGTTTGAGCACTCTCCCTTCTCATACTTGCTCTCAACCACATCTATGGATGCTATCCCCTTACCTTTGTTGGGATTAGGAGCCACTTGGGTTTCACTACCTCCCTCTTTCCCTCTATTGGCTCCCTCATAACCCCTTCCTCCATGGTAAGTGGAATTTGGGCAATTCCTTTGGATATGGCCTCTTCCTCCACAACCAAAACAATTTCTATCATTGAAATTGTTGGCTGGTTGGCCTCCTCTATATGGATAGTTTCCATAACTCCTAGGTCCTCTCCCTACATTCTGATCCACCTCTCTCTTCTCCCATAGTTGCACCACATTGATCTTGAGATCCGCAAGTTGTTCTGTTATGGTTTGGAGTGGATCTTTTGGTGGAGGTGCAAGAATTGGAGCAACTACTACTTGTGGTGCAACCCTTGTCACCAAAGTATCAGAAGTTCCACCATACTTGTAGCCTTGAGGAGGATGCACAACCTCCTTCACCACCAAATCACTCTCATCCCCTTCCAAACTCTCCTCCATACGAATTGCGATCTTGATAGCTTCAACCTTGGAAGAAGGTTTCTCATATCTCACCTTGCTTCTAATTTGTGGTCTCAATCCTCCCACAAAATTCTTGGTGAGCATGGCCCCTATGCCAATCATTGTAGTCTCCACATCATCCCCACCCTTCCTCAACACTATGCGAAATCTGGACTCCAACTTTTCCACTCTTTCCACATAGACCCTCACTTTCTCTCCATCTCCTTGCTTGAGAAATATAACCTCACTCATCAATCTCTCATAACTCTCATCAGGAAGAAAGTTCTCAATGAGTGTTGAAGTCAAAGTCTCCCAAGACTCCTCTTCCCCCTCTCTCCTCTCTCTCTTTTGGTATTCTGACTCATACCTTGTAAGTGCTGCATCCTCAAAGAAATCTGGTAATAATGAGGCCCACTCATTCTTCCTCCTCTCATTGTTTCCTATGCAAGCTCTCTTGAAGTCTCTCACAAAGGCCTCCACATCTTCTCCATCCTTGCCAAAGAAAACCGGAAGTTTCCCCATCTTAACCCCTCACTATCTTTCTTTTCTCTTAATTTTTTTTTTCTCTTTTCTTTTCTCTCACTCTATTACTAATAGAGTATATACATGACTAACACCATCTGAGAATAATCCACTCTAGGGAACACAAAAGGTTCAGGTTGCTCCAAGATTTCTATAGCAACATCAAATCCTAGAGTGCATATTAATCTAACTCTCATGGATAATTTATCCATAAGTTGAAAGATTATCTCCATCACTAATCTTGAGAACTAGCTGATGAAGGTGGTAGTATTTCTGTAGCTGTACTAAGACTCTCTCCAAGATCCTTCACCAAAGTTTCCAAAAGTGCTTTTACTCCACTACACTCATGTCCTTTTGGAAGTCCTTCAACTCCACAAACCTCACACAACTCCTTGGTCTTAGATCTTCTCCCTCCCAATCTTGGTGAAGAAGGTCCAACATGCAAACCCAAGTCAAGTAAGCCTCTCCTTTCCCTCAATCTCTTGCTCTCAAAGGTTAATGGACATGAACTTGCCTTATGTCCCTTCTCTCCACATAGAAAGCACTTAGACTCACTCTTTCCTCCAAGTGGTGTAGGTTTTTGGATCCTCTCAACACTCTCTTCAAATTCTATTGTAAACTCTCTTTTCCTCAAATCCACCCCTACAATCACCTCAAACCCTTGGGGAACCTTGCATAATCTCAATTTCCACTCTTGATGACCCTCCATGTTCCCAAAGATGAATCTAAACACTCAAACATGCTTTTTGTTGATCTCAAACTTCTCATGCATGAGATCTCCACTCTGCAGAATTGACCCTTCCTCACAATGTCACTCAAATCTCCCAACGAATATGTTACAGTCCTCTGAAATTTTCCACACTTGATCAGAACTCCAGGGCGTCCCTCCCTGCAAAATTTTAGATCTTTTCATCGAGCCATTTGGCCTAGACACCTTTCTATTCAGCACCCATATTTCAGATTTGGTCTGAAAACCACCCCCCTCACTTCAAAAACTCATAACGCACTGCGAAAAAATAATCTCTCTCTAATTTTTGTGGCACCAGGTAGGATACAATGCACTAAATTTTCTTGGAAATTTTCAGGACAATTCACTAAAAATTGAAGAAATGGCGGACTCTGTACAATTTTCCAGAGAGCATGCAGTTGCGGGAGCACTTTACCCTATCAACTTTCAAAAATTCTAGCCCAGTGCGCATAGAAGCTCTCTCAATAATTTGAAGTGTGCTAACTGAAAGATAACCCAAGCTATCATGTGTAGAAATCTCAAGACCAGATCTCAAACTTGAGATTTTGCCCAAAATCACCTTAATCCCCAAAATCTGCAATCCACCTCACACAATCTCTCCAATTCCTCTCATGTGTACAAGATGTACAAAATCACCTCAAAGACATCATAATGAACTACAGGGTATACAAATGGATCTTGGTTCTCTAACATAAGTTCAGCCCTCTCCTCTCCTAATGTTCTCTCCAAGTGAGCTCTCATAGCCTCCTTCTGCCTAATGTAGAATTGGACGCGGAACATTATCTTGCCTTCTAGAGAGGTCCCGGCAACGGAACCAAAAATGTGAGCCGGCCTGTCTCTCACTCAAGATGAACCTCTGATGGCTATTATGGTAGCGCACCATGGACTAAGAAGGCAAGGAACCCCAACTCCATCATACTCCTCCAAGGCTAACACTCCAAGACTCAAGACATTGCTCACTAGAGAACTCAATGAGAGAGAGATAGTTGCAAATGAAAGGATGATGAGTACCTCCTCACTCCTTGTTTATATACTTGTGAAATAGTTACGTACCAAAGTTACTAATTACCGTAGTAACTCAAGTTACTAGACTAAAAGTCAAGTAAAGTCAAAAAGTAGAAAGGAATATCCATTCACATGGGCATATTCCCCTAAGCATGTGGTCTTATCTTGACCCAACCACTAAAGCAAGGATTCCTTCACATGGGCTATCCTTGGACTAAAGAAGAATCCAAAACAAAAAGGCTTGCGGGCCCAAGAGTTCTCAACTCTTTCCCCAAAGCCAAACACCTAGGAATAATACCAAGTCAACACACTAAAATCCAAAATAGTGGTGCTCATCTTTTCTACTTCCTCTAAAGTAAGGTCCCATCTATCTTAGCTATGACTAACTTAAGCTAACCATGACTAATATAGAACCATCCTTTATCTCTATATAAATAATATCTCTTAAGTACTTGTAATACCAAGCTAAATATCACAATACCACACACATGCACAAATGGGTGTTACAGGCCAACATCATGCACAAAGTCTGATTGGTTCTCTCTGCCAAGCCATTGGAATTTGGCTTATAGGATGTAGTTACCCTATGTGTGATAGAGAAATGTCGTAGCATGGCTGTAGTAATGCTTCATGTAAACTCTCCTCCTCTATCAGAAACCAACTCCAAAGGGCATCCAAACCTAGTGATAATGCGTTCATAAAGAAATCTACCCACTTCATCTTCATTCTTGTCCCTCAATGGTCTAGCCTCAACCCACTTGGTAAGGTAATCAGTAACTACCACAATGTACCGATTGTTCCTTGGGGTTCTATTGAGAGGTCCTACAAAATCAATTCCCCACTTCTCAAAAGGTCCTAGCAATGGAATTGATCTAAGTGGTGGAGTGGATGTAGACTTTCTAGCAAAAGCTTGACAAACATGACAAGTTTTGCAATAATCAAGACCATCCTTAAAAATCCCTCTCCAATGGTAACCTGCATCTAGAATCTTGAAAGCAGTCACCTTTCTTGCAAAGTGTCCTCCACATACCAAACCTTCATGAAACTCCTTTATGAGTAGGATAGACTCTTCCTTACCCACTGCTCTTTGAAGTAGACCATCTGCTCCTTGGTGAAAAAGAATATCCTCCACTATTGTGTAAGGTCTAGATCTTGCTACAAGGGCCTTCCTCTCCCTAGCATGCATTCCTTCTGGATAGTTACCTCTTGTCACAAAATCCACAATCTCATTGTACTCCATTGGAACCTCTTGAGTGACTGAGATTGTCATGAGCTCCTCATCCGGGAAGGAATCATCCACTGGCTCATCTCCATCATGATCATAGGCTCTAGATAACAAATCAGCATTTGCATGTTTCTTTCTTGGCCTATCCTCAATTGTGTAGTCATACTCAGACAAGAGTATCATCCACCTTGCTAGTCTCCCTTCAACATTAGGTTTGTTGAAGATGTACTTCAAAGCCTTGTGATCCGTGATAATTGTGGCTTTCCCTCCAATCAAGTAGTGTCTAAACTTCTTGAGACCAAAGATCACTGCCAACCCTTCTCTCTCTGTGACAGAGTAGTTCTTCTCTGCTGAAACCATCTGCCTACTAGCATAAGCTATTGGATGATCATGCCCATCTTGGTCTAATTGACTAAGAGTGCATCCTATAGCTACATTAGAAGCATCAGTGTAGAGGATGAAAGGCTTACTCCAATCAGGTTTAGCAAGAATTGGAGCTACAACAAGGGATTGCTTGAGCTCCTCAAAAGCTTTGAGAGCCTCCTTGTCTTCCAAAATCACCATGTAATCTACACCCTTCTTCATGTAGATGGTCAATGCATAAGCCTTGTTGGAAAATGAGAAGATGAACCTCCTATAGTACCCAACCATTCCCAAGAATTGGCGTAACTTTGTCAAGCTTGAAGGGAATGGAAGGTCTGAGATTTTCCTCACCTTCTCAGGATCAACTGCTATTCCATCCTTGGAGATGATGTGCCCCAAAAGTAGACCTTCTTCACATCCAAAAATGCACTTCTCTGGGTTGAGTGATGCATTTGCCTCATCCAAGCGTTGCAAGACTTTGATTAGGTGCTCAAAGTGCTCCTCCTTGCTCCCATAGACATAAAAGTCATCAATGAAATCTCTCACAAATTTCCCAATGAAAGGTTCAAATACCTTGTTCATGAACCGTTGGAATGTGGCTGGAGCATTGCAAAGCCCAAAAGGCATGACCTTGAAAGCGTAAGTTCCC
Organism: Lunularia cruciata; assembly: GCA_948567375.1. Taxonomy (NCBI): domain Eukaryota; kingdom Viridiplantae; phylum Streptophyta; class Marchantiopsida; order Lunulariales; family Lunulariaceae; genus Lunularia; species Lunularia cruciata. The sequence goes on from OX419760.1 coordinate 8,765,931, forward strand.
CAAGGTGTGGTGAATGTGGTGAGTTGTTGATGCTCTGGTGCAATTTTGATTTGGTTATATCCATTATAACCATCTCCAAAACTGTACCTCTCATGACCTGCAACCTCCTCCAAGATCTCATCAATGAATGGCAATGGGTAGTAGTCCTTCTTGGTAACAGCATTGAGCTTCTTGTAATCCACACATACCCAAAGCTTGCCATTCTTTTTCTTCACAATGACAATTGGAGACACCCATTCTGAATTCTCCACCTCAAAGATAAATCCAGCCTCCTTGAGCTTATCAATCTCCTCCTTCACAACCAAAGATATTGGTGGGCTAATGCGACGTTGCTTTTGGCGGATTGGTCTTGCATGTGACTCCACCTCTATCTTGTGCTCCTCCAAGGTGACTTCCTTCAAATCCTTGTAACTAAAAGCAAACACATGGATGAACTTGCGGAAAATCTCCTCAAATCTCACCTTCTCCTCCTTGGTAACATTTGGGCCATACTTGAGGGTAGATAACCTTCTCTCTACCTCCTCAAGTGTCAATGGTGATTTATCTGGGTCCTTCAAAACCTCTGGCTTAGGTGCAAAATCCATAGCACACAAAGGATACACATCTGAATCAGATTCAGATTCATCCTCCTCCGTGGAAGTCTCCTCTTCCATGCTTGTGTCCACACCTGAAGCTCCTTCTTCAGAATCTGATTCCCAATAATCAGAAGATGGGGTATCTGAATGTGAAGTGTTGGTGGTGTTAGTCACAGGAACAGTGACTCTATGGTTTGATGGCCCAATCCTCAAGTACTCTTTGTGCCATTGATCAGTTGTGCGTGCTGCTCTCAACCATGGCCTCCCAAGAAGTAAGTCATAGCTTGAATCCTTCAATACTTGGAAAGTCATGAGATTTTGAACTCCCATAACTGAAACTACCACCTTATCCATCACCCCTACTGGTCGAACTTGTTGCTTGTTTGCCATGCTCACCACGAATGTTGAAGGTCTTGAGGGTATCGTACTCAACTTCTTCATCAACCTTTCTGACATGGCATTCAATGCTGATCCTCCATCAACCAATGCATCCTTGATGTTGTGACCATTCACTCTCACATCAATCTTGGAGGCATATTCACAAGCCTCCCATGATGCTGGCTTGGCATCCACCACCCCCATTGATACTGGAACTTTTGCCTTCTTCTTCTTCTTGCTCCTTGTAGAACTCAAACCACCTCTAAGCTCCTTTCTCAAGGTAGGGTTCAAAGCAATTAATTGGCCCACTGTGATGTTAGCCTTGTGACTACCAACATCCTCCAACACATTGTAGTTCCATTGTTGCTTTGAGATCAAGAAGTCCTCCATCCCCAACTTCTTCCTTGAAGTCTTTGTTGTTGATGGTGTTGAGGTGCGAGTGCTCCTAGTAGACATAGGAGTATCCTTGTTTGAAGTAAATCCTTGAGAAGAGTGAACATCCTCTGCAAAACGAGCTCTCTTCTTCTCTTGTGCCAAAAGCTCCAAATTAAGACCCTTGGAGTTTGAGCACTCTCCCTTCTCATACTTGCTCTCAACCACATCTATGGATGCTATCCCCTTACCTTTGTTGGGATTAGGAGCCACTTGGGTTTCACTACCTCCCTCTTTCCCTCTATTGGCTCTCTCATAACCCCTTCCTCCATGGTAAGTGGAATTTGGGCAATTCCTTTGGATATGGCCTCTTCCTCCACAACCAAAAAAATTTCTATCATTGAAATTGTTGGCTGGTTGGCCTCTTCTATATGGATAGTTTCCATAACTCCTAGGCCCTCTCCCTACATTCTGATCCACCTCTCTCTTCTCCCATAGTTGCACCACATTGATCTTGAGATCCGCAAGTTGTTCTGTGATGGTTTGGAGTGGATCTTTTGGTGGAGGTGCAAGAACTGGAGCAACTACTACTTGTGGCGCAACCCTTGTCACCAAAGTATCAGAAGTTCCACCATACTTGTAGCCTTGAGGAGGATGCACAACCTCCTTCACCACCAAATCACTCTCATCGCCTTCCAAACTCTCATCCATACGAATTGCGATCTTGATAGCTTCAACCTTGGAAGAAGGTTTCTCATATCTCACCTTGCTTCTAATTTGTGGTCTCAATCCTCCCACAAAATTCTTGGTGAGCATGGCCCCTATGCCAATCATTGTAGTCTCCACATCATCCCCACCCTTCCTCAACACTATGCGAAATCTGGACTCCAACTTTTCCACTCTTTCCACATAGACTCTCACTTTCTCTCCATCTCCTTGCTTGAGAAATGTAACCTCACTCATCAATCTCTCATAACTCTCATTAGGAAGAAAGTTCTCAATGAGTGCTGAAGTCAAAGTCTCCCAAGACTCCTCTTCCCCCTCTCTCCTCTCTCTCTTTTGGTATTCTGACTCATACCATGTAAGTGCTGCATCCTCAAAGAAATCTGGTAATAATGAGGCCCACTCATTCTTCCTCCTCTCATTGTTTCCTATGCAAGCTCTCTTGAAGTCTCTCACAAAGGGCTCCACATCTTCTCCATCCTTGCCAAAGAAAACCGGAAGTTTCCCCATCTTAACCCCTCACTATCTTTGTTTTCTCTCAAATTTTATTTTTTTGCTTTTCTCTCACTCTATTATTAATAGAGTATATACATGACTAACACCATCTGAGAATAATCCACTCTAGGGAACACAAAAGGTTCAGGTTGCTCCAAGATTTCTATAGCAATATCAAATCCTAGAGTGCATATTAATCTAACTCTCATGGATAGTTTATCCATAAGTTGAAAGATTATCTCCATCACTAATCTTGAGGTCTAGCTGATGAAGGTGGTAGTATTTCTGTAGCTGTACTAAGACTCTCTCCAAGATCCTTCACCAAAGTTTCCAAAAGTGATTTTACTCCACTACACGCATGTCCTTTTGGAAGTCCTTCAACTCCACAAACCTCACACAACTCCTTGGTCTTAGATCTTCTCCCTCCCAATCTTGGTGAAGAAGGTCCAACATGCAAACCCAAGTCAAGTAAGCCTCTCCTTTCCCTCAATCTCTTGCTCTCAAAGGTCAATGGACATGAACTTGCCTTATGTCCCTTCTCTCCACATAGAAAGCACTTAGACTCACTCTTTCCTCCAAGTGGTGTAGGTTTTTGGATCCTCTCAACACTCTCTTCAAATTCTATTGTAAACTCTCTTTTCCTCAAATCCACCCCTACAATCACCTCAAACCCTTGGGGAACCTTGCATAATCTCAATTTCCACTCTTGATGACCCTCCATGTTCCCAAGATGAATCTAAACACTCAAACATGCTTTTTGTTGATCTCAAACTCATGCATGAGATCTCCACTCTGCAGAATTGACCTTTCCTCACAATATCACTTAAATCTCTCAACCAGTATGTCACAATCCTTTGCAATTTTGTACACTTGATCACAACTCCATGATATCTCTCTCTGCAAAATTTCAGATCTTTTCATCAAGCCATTTGGCCTGGACACCTTTCTATTCAGCACACAAATTTCAGATTTGGTCTGAAAACCACCCCCCTCACTTCAAAAACTCATTTCTCCTTGCGCAAGAATGATCGCTCTCTAAGTTTTTTGGCAGCAGGTAGGATACAATGCACTTAATTTTCTTGGATATTTTCAGGACAATTCACTGAAAATTGAAGAAATGGCGGACTCTGTACAATTTTCCAGAGAGCATGCAGTTGCGGGAGCACTTTACCCTATCAACTTTCAAAAATTCTAGCCCAGTGCGCATAGAAGCTCTCACATTAATTTCAAGTGTGCTAACTGAAAGATAACCCAAGCTATCATGTGTAGAAATCTCAAGTCCAGATCTCAAACTTGAGATTTTGCCCAAAATCACCTTAATCCCCAAAATCTGCAATCCACCTCACACAATCTCTCCAATTCCTCTCATGTGTACAAGATGTACAAAATCACCTCAAAGACATCATAATGAACTACAGGGTATACAAATGGATCTTGGTTCTCTAACATAAGTTCAGCCCTCTCCTCTCCTAATGTTCTCTCCAAGTGAGCTCTCATAGCCTCCTTCTGCCTAATGTAGAATTGGACGCGGAACATTATCTTGCCTTCTAGAGAGGTCCCGGCAACGGAACCAAAAATGTGAGCCGGCCTGTCTCTCACTCAGGATGAACCTCTGATGGCTATTATGGTAGTGCACCATGGACTAAGAAGGCAAGGAACCCAAACTCCATCATACTCCTCCAAGGCTAACACTCCAAGACTCAAGACATTGCTCACTAGAGAACTTAATGAGAGAGAGATAGTTGCAAATGAAAGGATGATGAGTACCTCCTCACCCCTTGTTTATATACTTGTGAAATAGTTACGTACCAAAGTTACTAATTACCGTAGTAACTCAAGTTACTAGACTAAAAGTCAAGTAAAGTCAAAAAGTAGAAAGGAATATCCATTCACATGGGCATATTCCCTAAGCATGTGGTCTTATCTTGACCCAACCACTAAGTCAAGGATTCCTTCACATGGGCTATCCTTGGACTAAAGAAGAATCCAAAACAAAAAGGCTTGCGGGCCCAAGAGTTCTCAACTCTTTCCTCAAAGCCAAACACCTAGGAATAATACCAAGTCAACACACTAAAATCCAAAATAGTGGTGCTCATCTTTTCTACTTCCTCTAAAGTAAGGTCCCCTCTATCTTAGCTATGACTAACTTTAGCTAACCATGACTAATATAGAACCATCCTTTATCTCTATATAAATAATATCTCTTAAGTACTTGTAATACCAAGCTAAATATCACAATACCACACACATGCACAAATGGGTGTTACAGATCAGATTCCCTAAACCCAAGGTATTTAAAGGCAAGAATCTCTTGGGTGCAGTGGAGAATTTTGTGTTTGATTGTGAACGTTATTTTGAAGCTACCAATCTACAAGATGAGCAAAAACAGATTCTCTTGGCTTCTAGCCAATTGGATGGAGTAGCAAAGCTATGGTGGAGATTTTGAGTGGAGCGAGCTGAACGACAAATGGTTGCACCAATCTTGACATGGGTAGAATTCAAGAGTGCAATAATCAGTCGGTTGCAAGATATAAATGCCACACAAGCTGCATGGGATAAGTTGGCAGAGTTGAAACAGATTGGCTCTGTAAGAAGTTACATCACGTAGTTCCAAAACACCATCATGCAAATTCCAGATATTTTGGAAGGTGAAGCTCTAGATCAATTGGTGAGGGGCTTGAAGGCAAGAACCAAATTAGAGATAACCATGCGAGAGCTACAACACTTGGAGGAAGCCATGCGGTTGCCCGAACGTTTTGATTCCTTGGTGGCAACAACTTGGTCTTGACCTCGACCCCCACAAAGCCTGCCAATACACTACACACAAGTGGAGGAGCCAGCACCAATGGAGATTGATGCAATTCAACGAAGACCACTAGGCATGGCAGACAGGGAGAAACTGTGACAAAATGGTGGTTGTTTTTATTGTCACCACTTGGGGCATCGCATTGCTAAATGTCCACTTAAGAATGGACGACCTTGACAAGTTGCCCAAGTGGAGGTTGTGGAGCGGAATGATCAGGGAAACAAGGAATCCCAGTAGGAGATTTCAAGCTGCCTATTGGGAGCTTGATTAGTTCCAATGGGATTGAAGGCTCAACCTATGCAAGTCTACTTCACTTGCAAGGTATGATATCTAATAGGGGTTGTAGGATTTTGGTTGATTATGGAAGTTTAGAGAATTGCATGTCTATGCAAGTAGCAAAGGAATTGGGTATTCCTATCAAGCCAGTGATTGGAAGTAGTTTGATGATGGCGGATGGTAGAAAAGGTTTTGCATTCCGCACCTCGCATCCTATTACCTTCAAGATTGGGAAGGAGTATTTGGAGTGTATGAGGTTTGTAGTGGCACCTCTACACTATGATATCATTCTGGGTCTACCTTGGCTTGAATGTCATAAGGTTCAATTCGATTGGACCCAACGCCAAATTCAAGTACAACACCAAGGTAGGAATTTCCGATTAGGTTGTCTGGCACCTCTGAGTAAGACACCTAAGAATAGTCAATCCCAAGATGGGAAGTTTGTCGAGAAGGTAGCCATAGAGCGAATCTAGAAGGGAGATGAGTCCCAAGATGGGAAGTTTGCCAAGAAGGCAACCATGGAGCAAGCTTGGAAGAGAGATGAGTCCCTAGAAGGGAAGTTTGTTAAGGAAGCAGCCATAGAGCAAGCTTTGGAGGAAGATAAGTATGTATTCGTGGTGTGGATCAAGCCGATTGCACAAGAACAATCTGAGGAGGGCCAAGTGCCGCATCAAGCAATGGTTGATCGGATAGTTCAGGAGTTTGCAGATGTGTTTCTGGATGATCTGCCAAAGGGATTACCCTTTGACTGAGCTATGCCCTTCAAGATCAAGTTATTTCCAGGGAGTACTCCAGTGAGTAGACCAATCTATCGGCTCTCACCAAAGGAGTTGGAGGAGTTGCGAACAACACTTACAGAGTTGTTGGAGAAGGATTTCATACAACATAGTACCTCTCCTTGGGGAGCACCGGTACTATTTGTTCCAAAGAAGGATGGAGGACTTCGTTTCTGTATTGATTACCGTGGGCTCAATAAGCAAACCGTGAAGAATGCATATCCCTTGCCTCGGATCGATGACTTACTTGATCAACTAAGTGGAGCACGTTACTTTTCCAAGTTGGATCTTTGTAGCGGCTATTGGCAAATTCCGATTGATAGAGAAGATGTGCAAAAGACTGCCTTTTGCACAAGGTATGGACATTTTGTGTGGAGAGTTCTACCTTTTGGACTCACTAATGCTCCAGCAGTCTTCATGGATCAGATGCATCGGGTGTTGGATGGACTATTGGATCGATCAGTGGTGGTGTTCTTGGACGATATCTTAATCTATAGCAAGACAAAGACAGAACACGTGAATCATGTGTGAGAAGTCCTAAGACAACTATGACAATGGAAATTTTACTACAAGAAGTCAAAAGTGTGCTTTTTGGCAGAAGGAGGTTACCTTCTTGGGTCATAAGATCTCATCAGAGGGGATCAAGATGGAGGAAGAGAAGATCAAGGCCATTACTTATTGGCCTACCCCAAAGGATGCTATAGAAGTACGGGCATTCAATGGATTGGCCAGTTTTTACCGGCGGTTCATCTACTATTATGCTCATGTGGCTGCACCATTGACTGACCTCTTGGGAAAGAACTCGAGCTTCTAGTGGAACACCAAACATGAAGAAGCATTCCAGAAGTTGAAACATATGGTGTCTTCAAGACCTATTCTTCAACCATATGATCTTCAACTACCTTGTGTGGTTGATTTTGATGCTTCTAACTTTGCAATTGGAGCGGTGTTGCAACAAGAATTTCAGGATGGACTACATCCCATTGCCTTTGTGTCTCACCGACTAAATAAAGTTGAAAGAAATTACTCTGCTCAAGATCGAGAACAACTTGCAATGGTATATGCCACCAAGGTATGGAGGCATTATCTCTTGGGGAAACAAGTGATCATGCAAACTGATCACAAGCCATTGTTGCAGACCTTACACCTGGAGCACATGAAGAGTCAACATCATTGATGGGAAGAGAAACTTCAATTATTTGACATCAAACTTGAGTACAAACCATGTCGGTTCCATGTCATCCTTGATGCTCTATCACAACGACCTGATTTGAAGTCCCTTCCTCTCATCACGGCAGCAATTACGACGGTGTCAATTGACCCCAAGATCCATAACGAGTTTCGGTTAGCTCTACAACAAGATCCCTTCTTCCAAATGATACATGGTCGTCTAACAACAGGTGACAAGGAGAACAACACCTTCTCCTTCAAGGAAGGCCTTCTATTCCATGCGGACCGGATCTATGTTCCAGCCAAAGGTGATCTTCGACTTGTGCGCCTTCAAGAAGCCCATGATTTACCCATTGCTGGTCACATGGGTGTGGACAAGACCTTGGGTACCCTCCAACGTCAATGGTGGTGGCCTAACATGACACAAGATGTTTGAGAATTTGTCAGATTGTGTGAGAGCTGCCAATGTAACAAGGCTAGTAACCAGAAGCCAAGTGGACTCCTTCAACCACTCACCATTCCATCCGCTCACTGGGAGCATGTGAGCTTGGATCTCATCACATCCTTGCCAAAGACAAAACAAGGACACACCAAAATTGTGGTGTTTGTGGATAAGCTTAATAAGCAAATCCACTTGGCACCAACCTATGATATCGTGGATGCTCCAACCTTAGCGCAAATCTACTTTGACAATGTCTTCAAGCATCATGGGATGCCACGTGTACTCATCTCTGACCGTGATCCTCGATTTACCGGGAAGTTTTGGCAAGCACTCTTCTAGATACTTGGCACCAAGCTTGCTTTGTCCACGGCCTATCATCCTCAAACTGATGGACAAACCAAACGTGCAAATTGTTCATTGGAGGATATGTTGCATGCCTTTGTCAATGTTCACTATACCAATTGGGAAAAATGTCTTGTAGTTGTAGAATTTGCCTACAACAATTCCAAATAGGCAAGCATTGGATTTTCTCCCTTCTTTCTCAATTTTGGCCAAGATCCGCTTGTTCCAGATTCTCTTCTTGCTCCCCTTCCATCTCAGGTTCCTCATACTTCCACATTCTTGACCACTATATCCCAATCGCTCCAACAAGCCAAGTCTCACCTCCTTGTTGCTCAGAATCGCCAAAAACAATATGCGGACCACCATCGTCGTGATCTCACCTTTGAAGTTGGTGATAAAGTCATGCTATCCTCCAGTAACCTCCCTCTCCCACTTGATACCCAAGTTCGTAAACTTGCCCCTAACTAGATAGGACACTTTGATATCACCCAAATTGTCTCTCTTGTTGCTTATCGACTTGCCTTACCTTATCACATGCGTATCCATCTTGTCTTTCATGTTTCCAAGTTGAAACCCTTTGTTCCTAACCCCTCTTCCTTTTCCTCTCGAGTCCAACCTTCCCCTCTCCCTATCCCTATCAATGATCATGAGGAGTACGAAGTTGATCATATCCTTGCACGTCGTCATATCCAACGAGGCCATCGCCAACATATGGAGTACAAAGTCCTTTGGAAAGGGTATCCCCTTCATGATGCCACATGGGAACCTCTTTCTCACCTCCAGAATGCACAGACGACCATCCAAGAATTTGAAGCTTCACTGGCGACGAGGACGTCACCAACTAGCGGCGGGAGAATATGTAACAATATGGAGTTTAGCAAAGAAGTTAGTCGGGCTTATGAAGTAGCACATAAGACAAAGTAGCCTAGAATATTCCGGAAGTATCTAGGAAGCTTCTTGGGAAGCTTCCCGGTTAACTTAACTTGCATCTTAAGTAAGTAGCTTCGAGAAGAAAGCTTCTAGAAGCTTCCAACTAGCTTAGCTTGCACGCCAAGTAGGTGGCTTCTTGAAGGAAGCTTCTTGAGAAGCTTCCTAGTTAACTTGGCTTGCACTCTAAGAAAGCTGCTTGAGGAAGCTTCTCAAGGGCCTTGTATGCTACCTATAAATACCAAAGCAAAGCTCATGCTAGGCATTTGGAGTTTTCCCTCATTCAAGTGTCCCAATGTGAGTTTCCATTCTCCTATTTCTCTCCTCGGTTTTGGTCTTTTACAGCTTGGGTCCAAGATCTGGCTCCCAAGTATCCTCTGTAACTGTAGTAGGAGTGGAAGACGTACTAACTGGCTGCTACACTGGGCCCTTGGGAGCAATAGTGTCATGCTCCCGACCACTAGAGGTCCCAACCTCTGTGCAAAAAACTCCCTCCACTCTGGCTGCAAGCTCCACACGTCCTCTAGCTGCATCCCATGTGGACCTAGGGTGTAATCCAAGTAGCCCACGCTCACCTAGATGGACTCCAAGTAGACCACTCTCCCTAGTAGCTACTGGATGTGTCCCAAGAATACCATGTCCACTCGGTCCATCGTCCCCAGCATGTGCTTGAATTGTCTCGATAAGCACAGGGCTCACAAGTGTCCGAGTGGTGATGCCTATCAAACGCATCCTACGCTGCTCTGCCAAGCCAAGGCTCACAATCCAGGTCAAGCAATTCAGGTCCATAGCCTATCCGAACACCTGACGCCTGGATGCCTTTGACACTGTTGGAACAGCGGTAATACCGGTGCAAAAACCCATTGCCCGCTCTCTCTCATCAGCATTGGGCTCCACCAACCGCTGTAACTGTGAGTCCCAAACAAGTCCAGGTCCTCCCTCTTGAAAAGCATGAGAACCTAGGAAACTCATGAGTGTGGGAAATGCGGCTCTAGGCTGTCCAACTAGGTTCACCACTGCCATAGGTGACCTATCAACCACTACCACTGTCTGAGACTAACGCCCAACATCCAAGATATCATCAACAAGAATGTGGTCAAGAACAAGGATCTTGAAGACCCAATCCTCTACCAGCACGTGTATGTCCCTGACATGGCCATCCAGAAATCACCAAGTGAATAGGCCCATGTCTCTCTAGGTCATGCGCCCCCAGTAAGGAAATGTCTCCTGGTAGGGCCTTCTGGTAACCTCTGACTGCTGACATTGGTAATAACTCCGGATACCAATAGGCCAAGTGTGCCACATGATGTAGAGAGACTCGCCTAGCAGTCTCATCTCTCTTTACATACAAGTACCTCTGTACTTGTATACCCGCCTGTAACACCATAGCTAGTCCGGTGCTGATCCCACCAAACAACTCCAATAGGTATATCCCCTCTACTGGATACTACCAAGCAATGAGTGTGGTATCTAGAGGTGGCAAAGCAATTGCCTATGGAGGCTCATCCTCACACTCATCCCTTGATGGTACAAAGGCTCCACTCCAAGCCTGCTAGGCCAACTGATTTGCATGCTGCTGCAATGCCTCCTCTGAACTCCACAATGGAACATCCAAGGTGGATAGAACAATCCCACTCGTACTCCATAGCCGAGTGATCTCCTCTGGTACTGGAGTATCCTCTGCATGGGCGTTCCCCTCCAACAAGTCACTAGGCCAAGTAACTGCACCATTGAAAGCTAAAACTGATGCTGCCATGGTCCCGGATTGTAGTGAGCCAAGACTGCCACTACTGAAGCGTACTGGTAGGCAACATACCCGTCCCTCACCAGACTGCCAACCAGGTCTGTAAGAGGTTGTCTCCTCCCAATAGTCAATGCTGAAACCCATGGGGTATAACACTGCTCCCCCAACTAGCACATCATATAACTCAGCTATCATTGCAATAGCCTGAGCTCTCACCACCGAGCTATCAATCGGATGACCAGGCTGAACCTAGACAACAAGCTCCCCACGTGTGATGTATTGTGTCGAACCACCACCTAGAGATGTCTGGATCTGAAATGGACACCTCTCCACATCGGTCTTCCGTAACTCCAGACCGACAACTGCAGCCTTCCCCAACATAAAGGGCTGCGCACTAGAGTCTAACAAGACTCTCTGTGGTGTATAGACCTTCCCTGAAGGTTCCACCAAACAAAAAATCCCCCTCTAGTTATCCAATAGGACAACACCAGGTGTGAACCGTGCTCTCTCAAAGGCCGGTCTAGCTGGCAACTCCTCCAATCTAGCCGCTGCTGCCTGCCATAAACCATTGGTTGCTGAATGGATCCCATGCTCCTCAACCAAGTCAGCTCCACTACCAACCACCTCTGCTCTAGTAGTAGGAATTGCACCATCCCTACTCTCCCACAACGTGGCAGCCAACCAGAACACTGGGGCTGGGTCAACTCCCAATGTAAACATGTCACTGGCTGAAAACAAAGGATGCCACATAATCAGCTGAGCCGCCCCCAACATCATGCTAGACTCAGTCTGTGTAGTAGTAGGCGGTTGACTAGCAGGTAGTCCATCATGTACTCCATCACCACCTACCACACCTGCACTAGGACATCTAGGAACCATGGATGTTGTGTGTAATGCCTCAGATAGTGTGAAAGATTGGGGAAGTCGGACATGTCTCTCAACCTCTCCTCTCTATGGGTCCAACTCCACTGATGCTCCTCTAGGCTCTGGAGCACGTACTGCACTCCTAGTCACTGCTGCAGATGCATCCACCTATGCTGCTCCGCACATGAAGTCCAAAGCATCTCTATCACCACCATATGAGGTGGAAGCCTCAGCATCCAAATCTGATCTCCTCTGAGCAATAGCCATACTAGCCAATCTCTGCTCCAACTGCTCAATCCAAGTAGCCATAGTTGTGTCAGAAGTAAGAGCAGGTACTGCACCCCTACTAGGTGTAGATCCTCTACCACCACCTCTACCACCTTGTTCTCCATGAACTAGAGCTCCTCTACTACCTGCCATAGCAGCCCTACCACTCCGTAACTCCGGATGTAGGTCAAAACACCGGTCACTAGTGTGACCAAATCTGTGGCAATGCTCACACTGGCTTTGTACTGGCTGTGATGCACCAAAGGTATAAGGTCCGTTGCCTTGAGTACACTCTCTCCTATGGTGAGGTCTACCACAAGTCCAACAAGCAACACCACCAGTCACTGGCTGCTGCTAACCCAAAAATGAGGGTAAGGGTCTAACTCCACTAGGCCCTCCACTCGCTCCATAGGATCTGGGCTGCCCACCCTATCCTCAGAAACCAACTTGGCGTGGTGCACTCTGCTGCACTCTAGAAGTCACAGCCATGGATGAGGTCTCCCTACCAAATCCAGATGTCACCACTCTCTCCTCCACCATATTGAGCTCATTACGCTCAGCCAAACCAAAGACCACTGCCAAAGTAGGCAAAGTAGCCTATAACAACGTAGCATCACAAACTCTACGTCGCAACTCCCTGTCCAGTATCCCATACCAAAACTAGACTGCCTGGGCCTCAATAACTCCTTGAGTGAAACTGATTAGCCACCTCATGCGAGTGTATGCCTTGCGTAGGCTATCTCTAGCCTTCTGTTGGAACTCTTGCAAGATCCTCAGCTTGTCAGTCCACACTCCCTGGTAGTTCTGCCTCAAACATAGGAAGAACTCCACCATGGGGTTAAACCCCTGTACCACACCACCTCCTGCAGTGGTACCTCCACTCGTAGTAGCACTATCTCCACCTAGTGCACCACCACTAGCTCCACCCACACTACTTGAGCTAGAACTCGTAGGTACAGCCGATCTACTCCTGGCCATCAAGCCTGAAGTGATGGAGACATAGTGTGGAGACCAATACTGTCTCCATAACTCAATCTCCTCCAAATGAGCTCTCCTGAACTCATGGTAGTCATCCATCGGTGGACTCTCCAAGTGCTGAAACAACCCCTTCCATGCCATGAAGGGTGTGAACAAAGTCGGGTTCCGCATCTGCTGCAAATCACACCAACTGTCAAACTCCTGGATGAAGTCATCCAACTCAATGGTACCCACTATACCAGAGTAACGCCTAGGGCCTTTGGAGGCCCCATAAATCTCATCCATGTCCCACAACAACGGTGCGGACACACCAAGTGCACTCTCAACTGAATCAGCTCCTATGTCAAACTCCAACTCAGAGTCAATCTCCTCCCTCACTGGGACCTAAGATACAGGCTGATACCGAGCACCACTCCGAGTAAATCCACTACGTACTGCAATGCTAACTCCTTTGGAATCTCCAAAGAACTCCGTCGTGACAAAGTAACCACAACAGCAAACCCGAACCACCAACTGCAACCGCAAGTCACAACCGCAAGTACCTCACCAAGTGCCAACACCACCAAGCACCACCCACTAATGTAACTCTAACCGAGATAACTACACTAGGGGAAAGGGCAACTTGTAACCTGCCATCATAACACGCACTCTCACGGTTTGCAGGTCATCACTTCCTGCCTCACCAGAGAGAAACAAAGGTAGTCTGATTGGTCATCACTCCAGCCTCACCACCGAGAGCACACCAGAGCACCAACACTCAAAAGTCAGGGCACCTCACACAAACATGGTGCACAAACAAGAAGCAGAGAATGGAGGGGGTCCAATCACAAGAAATCTAAACAAAAACCCTCCATCTCATAACACAACACGGGACTGACTCTGCCACCATTTGGCATTTGACATAAGAGAAGTTAGTATCTAAGTCCTAAGCTACCAGGATCACCAAGAATGGAATCAAATTGCCAAAGCTACATGTGTATAGATAACAGTGGCACAGTCACTATGACAACAAGTGAGGGTGGACCAGTTGGCTAGGGCACCAATCTAAGAACAAGAGATCTAGGGGTCAAACCCTGTTGCGCACAATCTAGCAGGAAAGGCAGATTTTACCAACCAATGACCAAGATCTACTCTAAACTAGCTAGCCTCACGCCAGCAAGCTGGCCCTTTGTAGCCTCTCATAGCCCACAGCCCTATGCCTCGAAGCCTCAAAGGTTGAATTTCGGTCTTTCTTGTTGCCACTTTGAACCTCCTCCAAAATTGGTGAAACTTCTCCAAATCTGCAAAAGTCCTCCAAACTAGCGAAACTCCTCCAAATCTGGCCAAACAGCGAAAACTCCTCCAATTCTGGCCAAAATTTGACGTAAATCCCAACCAAAATCTGACGTAAACCCTAAAGTTGGCCGTCCACCAAATCCCCCGCTAACTTTCCACTCGAGCCAAATTGACAAAATGGGTTTTTCTAAATCACAATTTCATGAGAAGAGCTTCCCAACTCCACCTTCAATTTGACTTTCTGAGCCCAACTCGTAGCAAATTGGTCCTGCCTTCACCTCCTGAGCTCAAAATCACAACACTGCTGAAAATTTGCTCCTTCTTTGCTCAAAATTTGGCCAGCGCTTCCGCACACCGTCCGCCTAACTGCCAAATCTACATCAATCAATTGAGCTTCTACACACTAAGGAAACACTGAACTTGAATCGAGCTACCAACAATCCACCGAGCTTGGAGATACCACCAACACTCACAGTTCTTGCACCCGATTTTCCCCTGACTTCACTTCTCTGATGTAATCAGATTGCTTATCACTCTCAACTCAACTCAACTCAGATTGGTACTTGATCTGTCACTCTATAAGCTGCCAACAACTGGGCACTGATTACAGTCAAGCCACACCCACTCAAGCATAGAGAATCCAAGTGACGCTTGCCGGCCTCTGTCCACCATAGCCAGGAACTCGAAGGCTCAACATCAAAGAAGTGAGCTATCTGGAGCTCACTTCGAAACTATACCCCCTAGACTTGAGCTAGCTTTGAAACCCTAATGGCCCCGCTGACGGCACACTCAACGGTGCAAATGGTGCAAAGTGACGGTGGGCTCCACCGTGAAGTCAATACCCCAAACAAAAAATCTAACCATCGGAAAGTAGTTGCTGAGAAACTGCTAAAATAACTCTAACTACTATCACTAGAACTCCAGTGTCCGAGCATCTAGATGCGGCATTACAAATGGCGTGACATCTTTGACAACAAGAGCAAGTGGAGAGAGTACCAATTTGAGAAGGAGAAGATCGGATCAGATTCCCTAAACCCAATGTATTTGAAGGCAAGAATCTCTTGAGTGTAGTGGAGAATTTTGTGTTTGATTGTGAATGTTATTTTGAAGCTACCAATCTACAAGACGAGCGAAAATAGATTCTCTTGGCTTCTAGCCAATTGGATGGAGTAGCAAAGCTATGGTGGAGATTCCGAGTGGAGCGACCAAAACGACGAATGGTTGCACCAATCTTGACATGGGCAGAATTCAAGAGCGCAATAATTAGTCGGTTCCAAGCTATAAATGTCACACAAGCTGCACGGATAAGTTGGCAGAGTTGAAACAGATTGGCTCTATAAGAAGTTACATCACGCAGTTCCAAAACACCATCATGCAAATTCCGGATGTATTGGAAGATGAAGCTCTAGATCAATTCATGAGGGGCTTGAAGGCAAGAACCAAATTAGAGGTAACCATACGAGAGCCACAACACTTGGAGGAAGCCATGCAGTTGGCCGAACGTTTTGATTCCATGGTGGCAACAACTTGGTCTCGACCTCGACCTCGACCTCGACCTCCACAAAGCCTACCAATACACTACACACAAGTGGAGAATCCAGCACCAATGGAGATTGATGCAATTCAACAAAGACCACTTGGCACGGCAGATAGGGAGAAATTGCAACAAAATGGTGGTTGTTTTTATTGTCACCAATTGGGGCATTGCATTGTTGAATGTCCACTCAAGAATGGACGACCTTGACAAGTTGCCTAAGTGGAGGTTGTGGAGCGGAATGATAAGGGAAACAAGGAATCCTAGTAGGAAATTTTGAGCCGCCTATTGGGAGCTTGATTAGTTCTAATGGGATTGAAGTCTTGACCTATGCAAGTTTGCTTCACTTGCAATGTATGATATCTAATCAGGGTTGTAGGATTTTGGTTGATTCTAGAAGTTTAGAGAATTGCATGTTTATGCAAGTAGCAAAGAAATTGGGTATTCCTATCAAGCCAGTGATTGGAAGTAGTTTGATGATGGCGGATGGTAGAAAGCGTTCTACATTCCGCACCTCGCATCTTGTTACCTTCAAGATTAGGAAGGAGTATTTGGAGTGTATGAGGTTTGTAGTGGCACCTCTACACTATGATATCATTCTAGGTCTACCTTAGCTTGAACGTCATAAGGTTCAATTCGATTGGACCCGACGCCTAATTCAACTATAACACCAAGGTAGGAATTTCCGATTAGGTTGTCTGGCACCTCTAAGTAAGACACCTAAGAATAGTCAATCCCAAGATGGGAAGGTTGTCGAGAAGGTAGCCATAGAGCAAACCTTGAAGGAAGTGGAGTCCCAAGATGGGAAGTTTGCCAAGAAGGCAACCATGGAGCAAGCTTGGAAGAGAGATGAGTCCATAGAAGGGAAGTTTGTTAGTAAAGCAGCCATAGAGCAAGCTTTGGAGGAAGATAAGTCTTTATTTGTGGTGTGGATCAAGCCTATTGCAAAAGACCAATTTGTGGAGGACCAAGAGCCTCATCAAGCAATGGTTGATCGGATAGTTAAGGAGTTTGCGGATGTGTTTCCGGATGATCTGACAAAGGGATTACCCTCCGATCAAGGTATGCCCTTCAAGATCAAGTTATTGCCAAGGAGTACTCCAGTGAGTAGACCGATCTATCGGCTCTCACCAAAGAAGTTGAAGGAGTTGCAAACAACACTTACAGAGTTGTTGGAGAAGGACTTCATACGACATAGTACCTCTCCTTGGGGAGCACCGGTACTATTTGTTCCAAAGAAGGATGGAGGACTTCATTTCTATATTGATTATCGTGGGCTCAATAAACAAACCGTGAAGAATGCATATCCCTTGCCTCGGATCAATGACTTGCTTGATCAACTAAGTGGAGCACGCTACTTTTCTAAGTTGGATCTTTGCAGCGGCTATTGGCAAATTCCTATTGAGAGAGAGGATGTGCAAAGACTACCTTTCGTACAAGGTATGGGCATTTTAAGTGGAGAGTTTTACCTTTCGGACTCACTAATGCTCCTACAGTCTTCATGGATCAGATGCATTGGGTGTTGGATGGACTATTGGATCGGTCTTGTAACACCCATTTGTGCATGTGTGTGGTATTGTGATATTTAGCTTGGTATACAAGTACTTAAGAGATATTATTTATATAGAGATAAAGGATGGTTCTATATTAGTCATGGTTAGCTAAAGTTAGTCATAGCTAAGATAGAGGGGACCTTACTTTAGAGGAAGTAGAAAAGATGAGCACCACTATTTTGGATTTTAGTGTGTTGACTTGGTATTATTCCTAGGTGTTTGGCTTTGAGGAAAGAGTTGAGAACTCTTGGGCCCGCAAGCCTTTTTGTTTTGGATTCTTCTTTAGTCCAAGGATAGCCCATGTGAAGGAATCCTTGACTTAGTGGTTGGGTCAAGATAAGACCACATGCTTAGGGGAATATGCCCATGTGAATGGATATTCCTTTCTAATTTTTGACTTTACTTGACTTTTAGTCTAGTAACTTGAGTTACTACAGTAATTAGTAACTTTGGTACGTAACTATTTCACAAGCATATAAACAAGGGGTGAGGAGGTACTCATCATCCTTTCATTTGCAACTATCTCTCTCTCATTGAGTTCTCTAGTGAGCAATGTCTTGAGTCTTGGAGTGTTAGCCTTGGAGGAATATGATGGAGTTTGGGTTCCTTGCCTTCTTAGTCCATGGTGCACTACCATAATAGCCATCAGAGGTTCATCCAGAGTGAGAGACAGGCCGGCTCACATTTTTGGTTCTGTTGCCGGGACCTCTCTAGAAGGCAAGATAATGTTCCGCGTCCAATTCTACATTAGGCAGAAGGAGGCTATGAGAGCTCACTTGGAGAGAACATTAGGAGAGGAGAGGGCTGAACTTATGTTAGAGAACCAAGATCCATTTGTATACCCTATAGTTCATTATGATGTCTTTGAGGTGATTTTGTATATCTTGTACACATGAGAAGAATTGGAGAGATTGTGTGAGGTGGATTGCAGATTTTTGGGATTAAGGTGATTTTGGGCAAAATCTCAAGTTTGAGATATTGACTTGAGATTTTTACACATGATAGCTTGGGTTATCTTTCGGTTAGCACACTTGAAATTAATGTGAGAGCTTCTATGCGCACTAGGCTAGAATTTTTGAAAGTTGATAGGGTAAAGTGCTCCCGCAACTGCATGCTCTTTGGAAAATTGTACAGAGTCTGCCATTTCTTCAATTTTTAGTGAATTGTCCTGAAAATTTCCAAGAAAATTAAGTGCATTGTATAAACTTATGGATAAACTATCCATGAGAGTTAGATTAATATGCACTCTAGGATTTGATGTTGCTATAGAAATCTTGGAGCAACCTAAACCTTTTGTGTTCCCTAGAGTGGATTATTCTCAGATGGTGTTAGTCATGTATATACTCTATTAGTAATAGAGTGAGAGAAAAGAAAAGAGAAAAAAAAATTTGAGAGAAAAGAAAGATAGTGAGGGGTTAAGATGGGGAAACTTCTGGTTTTCTTTGGCAAGGATGGAGAAGATGTGGAGGCCTTTGTGAAAGACTTCAAGAGAGCTTGCATAGGAAACAATGAGAGGAGGAAGAATGAGTGGGCCTCATTATTACCAGATTTCTTTGAGGATGCAGCACTTACATGGTATGAGTCAGAATACCAAAAGAGAGAGAGGAGAGATGGGGAAGAAGAGTCTTGGGAGACTTTGACTTCAGCACTCATTGAGAACTTTCTTCTTGATGAGAGTTATGAGAGATTGATGAGTGAGGTTACATTTCTCAAGCAAGGAGATGGAGAGAAAGTGAGAGTCTATGTGGAAAGAGTGGAAAAGTTAGAGTCCAGATTTTGTATAGTGTTGAGGAAGGGTGGGGATGATGTGGAGACTACAATGATTGGCATAGGGGCCATACTCACCAAGAATTTTGTGGGAGGGTTGAGACCACAAATAAGAAGCAAGGTGAGATATGAGAAACCTTCTTCCAAGGTTGAAGCTATCAAGATCGCAATTCGTATGGAGGAGAGTTTGGAAGGAGATGAGAGTGATTTGGTGGTGAAGGAGGTTGTGCATCCTCCTCAAGGCTACAAGTATGATGGAACTTCTGATACTTTGGTGACAAGGGTTGCACCACAAGTAGAAGTTGCTCCAGTTCTTGCACCTCCACCAAAAGATCCACTCTAAACCATCACAGAACAACTTACGGATCTCAAGATCAATGTGGTGCAACTATGGGAGAAGAGAGAGGTGGATCAGAATGTAGGGAGAGGGCCTAGGAGTTATGGAAACTATCCATATAGAAGAGGCCAACCAGCCAACAATTTCAATGATAGAAATTGTTTTGGTTGTGGAGGAAGAGGCCATATCCAAAGGAATTGCCCAAATTCCACTTACCATGGAGGAAGGGGTTATGAGGGAGCCAATAGAGGGAAAGAGGGAGGTAGTGAAACCCAAGTGGCTCCTAATCCAAACAAAGGTAAGGGGATAGCATCCATAGATGTGGTGGAGAGCAAGTATGAGAAGGGAGAGTGCTCAAACTCCAAGAGTTTTAATTTGGAGCTTTTGGCACAAGAGAAGAAGAGAGCTCGTTTTGCAAAGGATGTTCACTCTTCTCAAGGATTTACTTCAAGCAAGGATACTCCTATGTCTACTAGGAGCACTCGCATCTCAACACCATCAACAACAAAGACTCCAAGGAAGAAGTTAGGGATGGAGGACTTCTTGATCTCAAAGCAACAATGGAACTACAATGTGTTGGAGGATGTTGGTAGTCATAAGGCTAACATCATAGTGGGCCAATTAATTGCTTTGAACCCTACCTTCAGAAAGGAGCTTAGAGGTGGTTTGAGTTCTACAAGGAGCAAGAAGAAGAAGAAGGGAAAAGTTCCAGTATCAATGGGGGTGGTGGATGCCAAGCCAGCACCATGGGAGGCTTGTGAATATGCCTCCAAGATTGATGTGAGAGTGAATGGTCACAACATCAAGGATGCATTGGTTGATGGAGGATCAGCAGTAAATGCTATGTCAGAAAGGTTGATGAAGAAGTTGGATATGATACCCTCAAGACCTTCAACATTTGTGGTGAGCATGGCAAACAAGCAACAAGTTTGACCAATAGGGGTGATGGATAAAGTGGTAGTTTCACTTATGGGAGTTCAAAATCTCATGACTTTCCAAGTCTTGAAGGATTCAAGCTATGACTTACTTCTTGGGAGGCCATGGTTGAGAGCAGCACGCACAACTGATTGATGGCACAAAGGGTACTTGAGGATTGGGCCATCAAACCATAGAGTCACAGTTCCTGTGACTAACACCACCAACACTTCACATTCAGATACACCATCTTCTGATTATTGGGAATCAGATTCTGAAGAAGGAGCTTCAGGTGTGGACACAAGCATGGAAGAGGAGACTTCCATGGAGGAGGATGAATCTGAATCTGATTCAGATGTGTATCCTTTGTGTGCTATGGATTTTGCACCTAAGCTAGAGGTTTTGAAGGACCCAGACAAATCACCATTGACACTTGAGGAGGTAGAGATAAGGTTAGCTACCCTCAAGTATGGTCCAAATGTTACCAAGGAAGAGAAGGTGAGATTTGAGGAGATTTTCCGCAAGTTCATCCATGTGTTTGCTTTCAGTTACAAGGATTTGAAGGAAGTCACCTTGGAGGAGCACAAGATAGAGGTGGAGTCACATGCAAGACCAATCCGCCAAAAGCAACGTTGCATTATCTTTGATTGTGAAGGAGGAGATTGATAAGCTCAAGGAGGCTGGATTTATCTTTGAGGTAGAGAATTCAGAATGGGTGTCTCCAATTGTCATTGTGAAGAAAAAAAATGGCAAGCTTCGGGTATGTGTGGATTACAAGAAGCTCAATGCTGTTACCAAGAAGGAATACTACCCATTGCCATTCATTGATGAGATCTTGGAGGAGGTTGTAGGTCATGAGAGGTACAGTTTTGGAGATGGTTATAGTGGATATAACCAAATCAAGATTGCACTAGAGCATCAACAACTCACCACATTCACCACACCTTGGGGAACTTATGCTTTCAAGGTCATGCCTTTTGGGCTTTGCAATGCTCCAGCCACATTCCAATGGTTCATGAACAAGGTATTTGAACCTTTCATTGGGAAATTTGTGAGAGACTTCATTGATTACTTTTGTGTCTATGGAAGCAAGGAGGAGCACTTTGAGCACCTAATCAAAGTCTTGCAACGCTTGGATGAGGCAAATGCATCACTCAACCCAGAGAAGTGCATTTTTGGATGTGAAGAAGGTCTACTTTTGGGGCACATCATCTCCAAGGTTGGAATAGCAGTTGATCCTAAGAAGGAGAGGAAAATCTCAGACCTTCCATTCCCTTCAAGCTTGACAAAGTTATGCCAATTCTTGGGGATGGTTGGATACTATAGGAGGTTCATCTTCTCATTTTCCAACAAGGCTTATGCATTGACCATCTACATGAAGAAGGGTGTAGATTACATGGTGATTTTGGAGGACAAGGAGGCTCTCAAAGCTTTTGAGGAGCTCAAGCAATCCCTTGTTGTAGCTCCAATTCTTGCTAAACCTGATTGGAGTAAGCCTCTCATCCTCTACACTGATGCTTCTAATGTAGCTATAGGATGCACTCTTAGTCAATTAGACCAAGATGGGCATGATCATCCAATAGCTTATGCTAGTAGGCAGATGGTTTCAGCAGAGAAGAACTACTTTGTCATGGAGAGAGAAGGGTTGGCAGTGATCTTTGGTCTCAAGAAGTTTAGACACTACTTGATTGGAGGGAAAGCCACCATTTTCACGGATCACAAGGCTTTGAAGTACATCTTCAACAAGCCTAATGTTGAAGGGAGACTAGCAAGGTAGATGATACTCTTGTTTGAGTATGACTACACCATTGAGGATAGGCCAGGAAAGAAACATGCAAATGCTGATTTGTTATCTAGAGCCTATGATCATGATGGAGATGAGCCAGTGGATGATTCCTTCCCGGATGAGGAGCTCATGACAATCTCAATCACTCAAGAGGTTCCAATGGAGTACAAGGAGATTGTGGATTTTGTGACAAGAGGTAACTATCCAGAAGGGATGCATGCTAGGGAGATGAAGGCCCTTGCAGCAAGATCTAGACCTTACACAATGGTGGAGGATATTCTTTTTCACCAAGGAGCAGATGGTCTACTTTGAAGAGCAGTGGGTAAGGAAGAGTCTTTCCTACTCATAAAGGAGTTTCATGAAGGTTTAGTATGTGGAGGACACTTTGCAGGAAAGGTGACTGCTTTCAAGATTCTAGATGCAGGTTACCATTGGAGAGGGATTTTTAAGGATTGTCTTGATTATTGAAAAACTTGTCATGTTTGTCAAGCTTTTGCTAGAAAGTCTACATCTACTCCACCACTTAGATCAATTCCATTGCTATGACCTTTTGAGAAGTGGGGAATTGATTTTGTAGGACCTCTCAATAGAACCCCAAGGAACAATCGGTACATTGTGGTGGTTACTGATTACCTTACCAAGTGGGTTGAGGCTAGACCATTGAGGGACAAGAATGAAGATGAAGTGGGTAGATTTCTTTATGAACGCATTATCACTAGGTTTGGATGCCCTTTGGAGTTGGTTTCTGATAGAGGAGGAGAGTTTATAGGAAGCATTACTACAGCCATGCTACGACATTTCTCTATCACACATAGAGTAACTACATTCTCTAAGCCAAATTCCAATGGCTTGGCAGAGAGAACCAATCAGACCTTGTGCATGATGTTGGCCAAAGATGCAGAAATGGAGGGGGCTAAACATCATTGGGACAAGAGGATTCATGTAGTTTTGTGGGAGTATAGGACAACCATGAAGACTTCCACCGGATATTCTCCATTTCAATTGGTGTATGGTATTGAGTCTACCTTACCTATTCACTTTGATCTTCCTACCTTCCAAAGCATTCATAGGAGATTGAAGAAAGCACAAGGAGGTGATGCAGAGAAGTCAAGGAAGGATCAACTCATGGAGTTGGAAGAGGCAAGAGCAATTGCTATGGTTTGAGTGGAGCAGGCCCAAAGGAAACAAAAGGAGAGCTATGACAAGAGGCAAGGCAAGAAGAAGGTGGAGACTTTCAAAGAAGGTGATTGGGTAATGTTGTTTGATTCCATTCGATTCAAGAGAGTACAAAAGAAGTTTTTGCCTAAGTACTTTGGACCTTTCATAGTGGAGAAGGCGTGGGGCAATTACACCTATGATCTCAAGGAGTTGGGAGGAAGACACTTTGATAGGATTAACCATGATAAGTTGAAGATGTACCATAGAAGGTAGAGAGACCTTCACTTTGAGGACAAAGTGAAAACTTAGTCCGGGGGTAAATGTAACACCCGTTTGTGCATGTGTGTGGTATTGTGATATTTAGCTTGGTATTACAAGTACTTAAGAGATATTATTTATATAGAGATAAAGGATGGTTCTATATTAGTCATGGTTAGCTAAAGTTAGTCATAGCTAAGATAGAGGGGACCTTACTTTAGAGGAAGTAGAAAAGATGAGCACCACTATTTTGGATTTTAGTGTGTTGACTTGGTATTATTCCTAGGTGTTTGGCTTTGAGGAAAGAGTTGAGAACTCTTGGGCCCGCAAGCCTTTTTGTTTTGGATTCTTCTTTAGTCTAAGGATAGCCCATGTGAAGGAATCCTTGACTTAGTGGTTGGGTCAAGATAAGACCACATGCTTAGGGGAATATGCCCATGTGAATGGATATTCCTTTCTAATTTTTGACTTTACTTGACTTTTAGTCTAGTAACTTGAGTTACTATAGTAATTAGTAACTTTGGTACGTAACTATTTCACAAGTATATAAACAAGGAATGAGGAGGTACTCATCATCCTTTCATTTGCAACTATCTCTCTCTCATTGAGTTCTCTAGTGAGCAATGTCTTGAGTCTTGGAGTGTTAGCCTTGGAGGAGTATGATGGAGTTCGAGTTCCTTGCCTTCTTAGTCCATGGTGCGCTACCATAATAGCCATCAGAGAACCTCGAGTGAAAGACAGGCCGGCTCACAGTCCATGGTGGTGTTCTTGGATGATATCTTAATTTATAGTAAGACAGAGGCAGAACACGTGAATCATGTGCAAGAAGTCCTAAGATGACTACAACAATGGAAATTTTACTGCAAGAAGTTGAAGTGTGCCTTTTGGCAGAAGGAGGTTACCTTCTTGGGTCATAAGATCTCATCAGAGGGGATCAAGATAGAAGAAGAGAATATCAAGGCCATTACTGATTGGCCTACCCCAAAGAATGCTACAAAAGTACAAGCATTCAATGGATTGGCCAGTTTTTACCAACGGTTCATCCATTATTATGCTCATGTGGCTGCACCATTGACTGACCTCTTAGGAAAGAACTCAAGCTTCCAATGGACCACCAAGCATGAAGAAGCATTCCAGAAGTTAAAGCATATGGTGTCTTCAAGATCCATTCTTCAACCATATGATCCTCAACTACCTTGTGTAGTTGATTTTGATGCTTCTAACTTTGCAATTGGAGCCGTGCTGCAACAAGAATTCCCAGATGGACTCCATCCCATTGCCTTTGTGTCGCGCTGACTCAATATGGCTGAACAAAACTACTCTGCTTGAGATCAAGATCAACTTGCAATGGTATATGCCACCAAGGTATGGAGGCATTACCTCTTGGAGAAACAAGTGATCATGCAAACTGATCACAAACCATTGTTGCAGACCTTACACTTGGAACACATGAAGAGTCTACATCATCAATGGGAGGAACAACTCCAATCGTATAACATCAAACTTGAGTACAAACCAGGTTGGTTCCATGTCATCCTTGATGCTTAATCACGATGCCCTGATTTGAAGTCTCTTCCTCTCATCACAATGGCAATTTCAATGGTGTAAGTTGACTTTAAGGTCTACAACGAGTTTCAATCAACTCGACACCAAGATCCCTTCTTCCAAATGGTACAAGGTTGCCTTACGGCATGCAATAAGGAGTACAACACCTTCTCCATCAAGGAGGGCCTTTTATTCCATGAGGACCAGATCTATGATCCAACTAAAGGTGATCTTTGACATGTGCGCCTTCAAGAAGCCCATGATTTACCCATCGCAAGTCATATTGGTGTGGACAAGACCTTGAGTACCCTCCAACGTCAATGGTGGTGGCCCAACATGACATGAGATGTTCAAGAATTTGTCCAATCGTGTGAGAGTTGCCAACGTAACAAGGCCAACAACCAAAAGCCGAGTGGACTCCTTCAACCACTCGCTGTTCCATCCGCTTGGTGGGAGCATGTGAGCTTGGATCTCATCACATCCTTGCCAAAGATAAAACAAGGACACACCGCAATTGTGGTGTTTGTGGATAAGCTTAGTAAGCAAATCCACTTAGCACCAACTTGGGATACTATGGATGCTCCAACCTTAGCGCAAATCTACTTTGACAATGTCTTCAAGCATCATGGGATGCCACGTGTACTCATTTCAGACCGTGATCCTCAATTTACCGGGAAGTTTTGGCAAACACTCTTCTAGATACTCAGCACTAAGCTTGCTTTGTCCACGGCCTATCATCCTCAAACTGATGGACAAACCAAACGTGCAAATTGTACATTGGAGGATATGTTGCATGCCTTTGTCAATGTTCACCATACCAATTGGGAAAAATGTCTTGTAGTTGTAGAATTTGCCTACAACAATTCCAAACAGGCAAGCACCGGATTTTCTCCTTTCTTTCTCAATTTTGGCCAAGATCCGCCTGTTCCAGATTCTCTTCTTGCTCCACCTCCATCTCAAGTTCCTCATACTTCCACATTCTTGACCACTATATCCCAATCTCTCCAACAAGCCAAGTCTCACCTCCTTGTTGCTCAGAATTGCCAAAAAAAATATGCAGACCACCATTGTCGTGATCTCACCTTTGAAGTTGGTGATAAAGTCATGTTATCCTCTAGTAACCTCCCTCTTTCACTTGATACCCCAGTTTGTAAACTTGCACCTAATTGGATAGGACCCCTTGATATCACCCAAATTGTCTCTCTTATTGTTTATCAACTTGCCTTGCCTTGTCACATACGTATCCATCCTGTCTTTCATGTTTCCAAATTGAAACCCTTTGTTCCTAACCCCTCTTCTTTTCCTCTTGAGTCCAACCTCCTCCTCTTCCTTGTTCCAACCTTTCTACCCTATCAATGATCATGAGGAGTACAAAGTTGATTGTATCCTTGCGTGTTGCCATATTCAACAAGGCCGCCGCCAACATACGGAGTACAAGGTCCTTTAGAAAGGGTATCTCCTTCATGATGCCACATAGGAACCTCTTTCTCACCTCCAGAATGCACAGATGGCCATCCAAGAATTTGAAGCTTCACTGGCAACGAGGACGTCACCAACTAGCGGCAGGGGAATATGTAACAATATGGAGTTTAGCGATGAAGTTAGTCAGGAGTACAAAGTAGCACATAAGACAAATTAGCCTAGAATATTCCAGAAGTATCTAGGAAGCTTCTTGGAAAGCTTCTCGGATAGCTTAGCTTGCACCTCAAGTAAGTAGCTTCTAGAAAGAAGCTTCTAGAAACTTCCAACTAGCTTAGCTTGCATGCCAAGTAGGCGGCTTCTAGAAGGAAGCTTCTTGAGAAGCTTCCTAGTTAACTTGGCTTGCACTCTATGAAAGCGGCTTGAGGAAGCTTCTTGAGAAGCTTCTCAAGTGCCTTGTATGTTACCTATAAATACCAAGGCCAAAGCTCATGCTAGGCATTTGGAGTTTTCCCTCATTCAAGTGTCCCAATGTGAGTTTCCATTCTCCTATTTCTCTCCTTGGATTCGGTCTTTTACACTTCTAGTCTTTTGTGGTTGAACGGGCAATATTGCTCCATGGGTCTACCTCACTTCCTTGGCCTTGGGATAGTTATTGACACTACTTTCTCCTGCCTCATCTTGGCAAATATTTTGTCACCTCCTTGGATCTATCTTATGTAATACTGCTCATCCACATCTATATCTATTCGGATAGAAGTACACCATCTTCTCCTTCTCCTCCAAGCAGACCAGATTCAATCCCAAATAGAAGTGGCTTGCAAATGGCATGAAGTAGTGGGAGGGTAGGTTCATTCTCCAATTCTCAATCATCTACTCCACTCTTTAATGAAAGCACTTTGCCGAATTCACCTTATCTCTTCAAACATCTAGTGAAAGAATACCACTTGTTGCTTCATTACATAAGTGGTTCACTCTAGCTTAAACATCACCATCAAAGCCCTAACAACACTTTGCCTTATTGGATTTTTGTAACTATCCACCTTGTATCCATTCATCATGTGAGGAGCACTAAGAGAATCTCTTACCTCTGAGGTCTCTTCCGACAAATCACACTTTTGATAGAAGGTAACTCCTCTTACATCCCTTGCTTCTCTCTTTAAGACTAATCTCCAATACAACTCAATCCATCAAGCCAGATTTCCTCTCTTCTCCTTTGTTTGGTTGATCGTCTTTGCAATTACTCATAAATATCTTTGCCATGAAACCTAGAAAACTTAGATTCCAATTCCATGCCAAAAAAGTAATATAAAGTCTTCTATAGACTTTGATCCTTACCACTACATCTAAACTCCAAATTTCAAGATTCCTCATAAGATTTATGAGGCCTCCAAAGGCTCTAGGTGTTACTCTAGTATAGTGGGTATCATTGAGTTGGATTACTTCATCCAAGAGTTTGATAAGTTGGTATGATATGCAATAGATGTAGAACCCAACTTTGTTCACACTCTTCATGGCATGGAAGGAGTTGTTTCAGTACTTAGAAGGTCCACCAATGGATGACTATCATGAGTTCAAGAGAGCTCACTTGGAGGAGATTGAGCTATGGAGACAATATTGGTCTCTGAACTACATCTCTATCACTTCAAGCTTGGTTGCTTGGGGTAGATCAATAATACGCACAAGTTCTAGCTCTAGTACCACTACAAGAGGTGTTGTAGTATTGGGGTTTTACACCATGGTGGAGTTCCTCTAGTGCTTTAGGTAGAACTACCATGGAGTACGGATTGACAAGTTGAGGAGCTTGCATGAGTTCCAACGGAAAGCAGGAGAGAGCCTATGTGAGACATACACTTGCATGACATAACTGATCAATTTCACTCAAGGAGTTACTAATACCCAAACAATCCAATTTTGATATGGGATCTTGGATAGGGAGTTGTGACATAGTGTACATGACGTTATGTTGTTATAGGCTACTTCACCTACTTTGGCAATGGTCTTTAGTTTGGCTGAGCGCATTGAGTAACATGGTAGAGAAGAGAGTGGTGATATCTAGATTTGCTAGAGAGACTTCATCCACATTGTTACTTATTCTAGAGTGTAGTAGAGTGCACCATGCCATGCTGGCTTGCAAGGACAAAGTGGATAGCCAAGATCTTATGAAAGTGGAAGGCCTAGTGTAGATAGACCCTTACCTTCATTTTCAGGTCAACAATAGCCAATGAGTGGTGGTGTTGCTTGTTGGACTTGTGGTGGACCTCACCACAAGAGAGAGTACACTCAAGGCAGCAGACATGATACCTTTGGTGCATCACAACCAGCATAGAGATAGTGTGACCATTGCCACAAGTTTGGCCACACTAGTGACCAATGCTTTGACCTTCACCTGGAGTTATGGAGTAGTAGGGTTGCTATGGCATGTGGTAGTGGAGCTTTAGGTCATGGAAGACAAAGTGGGAGAGGATCTACACCTGGTAGGGGTGAAGTACCTACCCTTACTCTTGATACAACCATGGCTACTCAGATTGAGCAATTGGAGTATAGATTGGCTAGCATGGCCATAGCTTAAAGGATATCAGATTTGAGTGTTGAGGCTTCCACTTCTTATGCTTGTGATAAAGATCTCTTGGACTTTATGTGCAGAGCAACACAAGTAAATACATTTATCTTAGTGACAAAGAGTGCAATATGTGCTCTAGAGCCTAAAAACAACATCAATACAACTGGACCCAAAAAGAGGAGAGGTTGGTAGATAGGTTAGACTTCTCTAATCTTTCACACTCTTTGATGCACTCCAGACACCATCCATGGCTCCTAGATGTCCTAGGGCAAGTGTGGTAGGTGGTGATAGAGTGCATGATAGACTATCTGCTAGTTAGCCACCTACTACTACACCAATTGAGTCTAGCTTGATGTTAGGGGTGGCTTAGTTGATTATGCACTTCCTTTTTTTTAACCAATGATAGGTTTACATTGGGAGTTGACCCAACTCTAATGTTCCGGATGGCTGCCCTACTTTGTGAGAGTAGGGATGATGTGGTTCTTGCCTCTAGAGCAAAGGTGGTTGATAGTGTAGTTGACTTGGTTGAGGAGCATGAGATCCACTCAATGACTTATGGTTTATAACAAGTAGTCGCAACTAGATTGGAAGAGTTACCAACCAGACTTGTCTTTGAGCAAGCATGATTCACACCTAGAGTTGTCCTATTGGACAACCAAAGGGGGATTTCCCATTTGGTTGGACCTTCAAGGAAGGCCTATACACCATAGAGGGTCTTATTAGACTCTAGTGCATAGTCCCTTGTGTTGGGGAAGGCTGTAGTTGTTGGTTTGGAGCTTTAGAAGATCAATAGTAAGAGGTGTCATTTTAGATCCAAAAATCTCTAGGGGATGATTCTACATAGTACATTAAATGTAGAGAGCTCATTGTCCAAATTCAGCCTAGTCATCTTATTGATAGCTTTGTGATGAGAGCTCAGACTATTGTGACAATAGTTGAGTCATATGATGTGCTAGTTGGTTGAGTAGTATTATACTCCATGGGTTTCAATATTGACTATTGGGAAGAGATAATGTCTTATAGAGCAGGTTGGAAATCAGGTAAGGGATGAGTATGTTGCCTTCCAGTCCACTTTAGTAGTGGTAGTCTTGGATCACTTCAATCGGGGACCATGGCATCAATTTTAGCTTCCAATGGTTGTGTTACTTGGCTTGAAGACTTATTGGAGGAGAACGTCCATGCAAAAGATACTCCAGTACCATAGGAGATCACTTAGATTTGGAGTACGAGCGGGATCATTCCATCCACCTTGGATGTTCCATCATGGAGTTATGAGGAGGCATTGCAACAATATGTAGATCAATTGGTGTAACAAGCTTAGAGTGGAGCCTTTGTACCACCAGGAGACTAGTGTAAGGATGAGCCTCTGGAGTCTATCAAGTTGTTACCTTTAGATACCACACTCATTGCATGGCAATATCTAATAGCGAGAGTATGTTTATTGGAGCTGTTTGGTGGGATTAACGTTGGATTAGTTGCAATATTACAGTCAGGTATACGAGTACATAGGTACTTGTATGTAGAGAGAAATGAGACTACTAGGTAAGTCTCTCTACATCATGTGGCACACTTGGCTTACTTGTATCTTGAGTTATTGTTGATATCAACAATCAAGGACTACCACAAGACCCTACCAGTAGATATTTCCTTGGTGAGGATGAAAAATTTGGAGAGACATGTGCCCATTCATTTGGTGATTTTTGGATAGCAATGTCAAGGACAGACCTGTGCTGGCTGAGGTTAAGGTTTCAAAGACCCCCATTTTGGTGTGTTTTGGGAGATGTTACATATAATACAACATCTCCAAGTTCATCAATCCATTTCTCTAATTTACATTTTGCAGAGCATCCCTTTGATGGGTGATTCTTGTTCCCAAGTAATGTCAAGTACTTATCATGTTCATTCATGGATGCAGTCTACCATGTTGTTGGATGCAGCCATAGTGGGATCACGGGCTTATCATCTTTGTCTTTGGTGGACAAACCTCTTACCCAGAGAGGTTCTACAATTTGCTTATGATGGGATTCAATGACTAGATCACCTTATTATTGATGATATTTTGGATGTTAGGTGCTAGTCTCAATTGGTGGTAGTGCTGATAGGTCACTTATGGTAGTGGTGAACCTTATTGGACAGCCTAGAGCTGCTTTACCCACACTTATGAGTTTCCTAGGCTCCCATGCTTTTGAGAGGAAGATCTTGGACTTGTTTGGGACACACAATTATAGTGGTTGGTAATACCATAATATAGTAATACTGGTACAAAAACCCATTGCCCGCTCCCAATGCCAATGAGAGGGAGCGAGCAATTGGTTTCAATATTGGTATTATTGTTGTTACAATAGTATTAAAGGCATCTAGGTGCCAAATGTTAGGTCAAGTTATGGACCTAACTATTTGACCTGGATTGTGAACCTTGGCTTGGCAAAACAATGTAGGATGTGCATGATATGCATAACTACTCAGACACTTGTGAGCTCTATGCTTATCATGATGAGGCACATGTTGGGAGCAATGGATCAAGTGAGTATGGTATTCTTGGAACACAACCAATGGCTACTAGTGAGAAGGTCTACTTGGGGTCCATCCAAGTGAGCATGGTTTACTTGGATTACACCCTTGGTCTACTTGGGATGTGGCTAGAGGATGTGTGGAACTTGCAGCAAGATCGGAGAGTTTTTTCTACACTAAGGTTGGGAACTCAAGAGGTTGGGAGTATGATGCTACTACTCCTAAGTAGCCAATGTAATAGCCAGTCAATACTTCTTCCACTCCTATATCAATTTTAGAGGATACTTGGGAGCCAGATCTTGGATCAAAGCTTACAAGAGGGGAAAGAAAAAGAGTTTGGAGGTTCTTGAGGAGATGCACAACTTGTTTTACCTTCAATATGAAGGATTTGAGTGCTCCAAAAGGACATGGTACTTGGATTGAGCTTACTAATGATGCACCAGTTTTTAGATGTCCCTATAGATATAGTGACATGGAGAGAACATTGATTTAGTGCGGGAGTATAGACCTTTTTGAGGTTGGTTTGATATAGATTTAACATGGAGAGTATGCTTCAGCTACAATGATGCCATGGATATGCATGGCAACTACATAGATAGTTAGATATGTGGAGATTATTGCCCTATCAACCAACAGACTAGGGCTGATCGGTATGCCATGCCTACATCAGAGGAGATCTTTGATATGATTGGGCATGCAAAGATCTTCAGTACTTTGGATCTTCAAGCATGATATCATTAGTTGTCAATCAAGGAGGGAGATAAGTCCAAGAGAACATTTTGGGCTATTGATCTTCACGACAAGGATCCATTATATCAATGGAGGTTCTTACTATTTGGGTTAAAGAATGCTCCTACCGGGTTCTAAAGTGTCGTCGATAGGCTCCTAGAAGGATTAGATTTTGCTTGGTGTTATATTGTTGACATTTTGGTCTATAACACTATTGTGGAGGAGCATGAGAGGCATTTGTTGGAGGTGTTTGAGAGATTGAGATCTCATGGACTCAAATTACATCTTTAGAAGTGTAGATTCTTCCACAAGCAGGTTGTGTATTTGGGTCATATTATCTGCCCTAAAGGACCTGGTGTTTAGCAGACCAAGGTGAAAGCTATTGCATATATTCCTTGGCCTACGGATGTGAGTAGAGTGTGAGCATTCCTTGGATTGGCAAACTTCAATTGATGTTATGTTAG
The DNA here is from genome assembly GCA_948567375.1 of Lunularia cruciata. Lineage (NCBI taxonomy): Eukaryota > Viridiplantae > Streptophyta > Marchantiopsida > Lunulariales > Lunulariaceae > Lunularia > Lunularia cruciata. The sequence continues at coordinate 8,798,880 of OX419760.1, forward strand.
AGGATTTAGTACCATTGCAAAGGCCTTGACAAAATTGACCAAGCTTACACATGAGTGGTATTAGGGAGATGAGCAAGATAGAGCTTTTATAAAGCTCAAGGAGAGATTGAAATCTGCCACTATTGTTAGGAGACCAATCAAAGGATGACCATTCTAGGTTCACATTGATTGGAGTATTATAATACCAAAAGCTAGACATATTATCTAGAGTGAAAATTGGCTTAGTAACATTTGGAAGGATGTTATATATAATGGAATAAGTAGATCAGATAGAGGTATCACCAAAAGAGTACTTCTACTAATAAGGTAGGAGCCAAAAATAATCTGAAAACTTCATTGCTAATTTTGGAGGCCTAAATAGATGAATTGGACCTAAAAAATGTACAAATGCTTCCCTCAAGATAAAGGAAGGTTGGCATTCCCTCTCTCTTGTTTGTCTCATCAAGAGCTTCTTCACCCATGTGATTTTGAGATTCCTACAAGAAGATTCCTAAAATATTCCCTTTGGTCAAAGCTTGTTTGACCAACCAGATAGGACCAGAACCAATATGTCACCTATGCATGCAACTAATCTAAGGGTAGAGCTTGCTGACATGTCACCAATCCATATATCTGATCCAAGGGTGGAGCTTCCTTTGAGTAAATCTTCTTTACTATATAATAAAGACAAGGTGCTTCTTTGGGGCATTGGAGTTTTGGGTGTGAAGCTTTGTGTTTCTTCTTCTGGGTTTCTTTTGGAGTTTCTCCTATACTTAAAACATTACAAGTATGTTGGGGCTTGGAGTAGTCCTCACCCAACATGATTATGAGGAGAAGCAGTTTGTGGTGGCTTATGTTAGTCTCTCCAACAATTCAACAAAGGTAAAGTATAGTTCAAATAAGAGAGAGTGCTTGGCAACAATATAGACAATAGCACATTTCCGATGTTATCTATTTGGTAACTCCTTCACTCTCATCATTGATCATCAACCACTGAAGTAATTGATGGAATTTGACAAGCTTTTAGGAAGCTTGCATGATGAGCTCTAATTTTTATTGAAGTATGATTCCATGGTTATTCATAGACCTGGAGTGGTGAACCGTGATGTAGATGGGTTGAATAGAAACCCATGTCCCAACCAACAAGATCAGACCGGAGCACATTGGCATGTTGAGACAGATGAGGAGATAGTGCTAGGTTGTCATACATCTACCTTTCTATGTATATTCTCTGAGGCTTTGGTGGTATCTCCTTCAATAACTACTCTCTACAAGAGTAGTTATTGAGGTCACACAATCTAGACGGTAGAGATAGTGGTATAATTCAACAAGACATTCAGGATGATATCTTAGTGATGGATTATCTTTGCACTAGTGTTGTGGGTAGCATAGTTGGTGCCAAGGAGAGAGAGAGTGTTCTTTAGTGAGCTAGGCGGTTCAGATTGGAGAGCAGACACCATCTTTGTATATGGGAAGATGGTCTTTGTGTATGGGAGGATGGTAGAGTGCAAGTAGTACAACTCTTTCCCAAAAACCACAATTAGTCCGTCATGCTTATGAGGAGCTAGGACATTTTGGAGTAAAGCATACAGCTTACTCTAGAGTAATTATTGGTGGCACAATATGTAAACCAATGTACATCAATTTCTTGCCAGATGTGTGGTTTGTGACCAAGTTAGAGTATCATTTAATGCTCCGACACCATAGTTACACAAATACACAATCATAAGATTAGGTTACCATTAGATTTTGGACTTTGTTGGACTTTACCATTGATTGTGAGACACTATCAATATGTTTTAGTTATGATGGAGCACTTCTCCAAGTGGATTGAGTTGGTGACACTTCTTTACAAGTCCAATGAAGGGACAACTTACTTGTTTTTAGATTGGGTCCTTAGTCATTTTGGTGCACCAATTGAGGTTTTGGCTCATCAAGGTATAGATTCTTCTTCAAGGAGTTTCAATTCTTGTGTGACAAGGCCTTGATTGATCATTGTACTACATCCTAACATCATCCTAAGGCAGATGGCTTAGCAGAGAGAGTGGTTTAGATGTTGAAGAGAGGATTGCATAAGTATTGTTTGTAGAAAGGCCACCTTGGAGATTGGGATCTCAAGTTACCTTGGCTGGCCATGGACTATTGGTTCAGTTGGCAAGCCTCTTAGCATCCTTCTCTCCTTACTTTCTACTCTATGAAAAAGATCAAGATTTACTTGCAATCATTTTTCAAGATGCTAATGTAGTTTTAGACTTGGATGACCCAAACATATAGGTGAGCGCATGTTCTCAACAGGTAGAGATCTTTCAAAGAGTGATGTCGATGGTCTTTGAGAACTTGGTGATTGCTCAACATAGGGATACCTTACATTATGCTACCATTTGATGAGGAAGTTATAGACCCTTGATTTGTTGACTTCATCCAGGTAATTATGTATACCTATAGTAGACCACACCAATGACACTTGATTTTACTACATGCCATACTATCTTGAGAGTGCACAAGGTTTTGCCTTTTGAAGTCCTTGTGTTGGAAGGACATGATGGTGGTTTTTGGAAAAATCATGTGCAAAATTGTGAACCATGCCACCTCCCAAAAATTGATGGTACTATGGACCAAGCTTGGCACTTGTATAGGTAGGCTTGCAGTGTATGTTATACGGCTCCTTTGGTAGAGCTGCTACTATGTTAGTGTGTGATAGTTGTTTGAGAGGATGGCATATGGCATGTTTGACTCCTCCCCTCATGGGGGTTCTTCAAAGATAGTGGTTGTATCCTAGATGTACTTGATCTATAGCTAGTTCAACCTTTATATAACCTAGATTGAAGACAAGCAACTAAAGATGGGGTTCAATTACACCCAACCTCTTGATCTTTGCCCACCATAGGGTATACCATGTACTTAGAGTAGATGGCTATCTAGAGTTAAAGGGACCTAATTGGTAGCTAGAGGGGGAAATTGTGGCACTTAGAGTTCATGTATGACTTATGTGTGAGTTGTGCTTTGATAGTGTTTGATCTTTACAATGATGTATGTTGTGTAGTAATGTATATACACATGATAGCTATCACAACCTTTGTGCTTTGATAGTGTTTGATCTTTACAATGATGTATGTTGTGTAGTAATGTATATACACACGATAGCTATCACAACCTTTGTGGTGTCAAAGCTAGATTGCTCAAACACTAGAATAGTAGTATTGGTAGTCATAAGTATTTTGGTAGCTACTCATGGATTACTTGTTGATAGTCTGATTTCATGTTTGGGGTACTGATCACATGGTGGGACCCACCGTCAATTGCACCATTTGTACCATTGGATGTGCCATTAACAGTCAAAATCAAATGTTTACCTTTGAAGTGCAATTCCAAAGAACTCACTTCTTTGATGTTGAGTCTTTGAATTCTTGGCTATGGTGGATAGAGGCTAGTGAGAGTTACATAGAGTCTCTTAGCTAGGTTGGGTGTGGCTTGATTGTAATCAGTGTCTAGTTGTTAACAGATTGTGGAGTGAAGATCAAGTATTGAGCTGATTTTAAGTGTGATTGAGTTGAAGAAGAACTAATTATTATGGCACTTTAGAGTTCATGTATGACTTATGTGTGAGTTGTGCTTCTATAGTGTTTAATGTTGACATTGATGTATGTTGTGTAGCAATGTATATATGCACAACATTATTCCTTTGACAAATTGATAATTCAAACCTTCACAGATTTACAAATTGGATTAGGCAACGAGTCATATCATATAGATAGACGGTAAGTAGCACAATTTTTTTCCTCAATTGGTTCCGGAGCTATTAGATGGAGTAGTAGATGTTTAAAAACCATAGTTTATTCTAGAATAAAGGTGGAATATAAAGAATATTTAGCAATTTCAATTGCCATAAGAGAAGCAATTTGGTTATGCCAATTTTTTAAAGATTTTCATACGGGTGAATTCTTATCTAGAAAAATTGTGATACATGGAGATAATAGGCTCTCTGGTCTAGACAGATTGTGATACATGAGATAATAAGTGCTCTCTAGACATGGTTAAAAATATTATCAATCATTCTAGAAGTAATCTAGATTGATTGTGATACATGATATAATAAGTGCTCTATGGACATGGTTTAAAATCCCATCAATCATTCTAGATGCAAACACCTAGAAGTTCAACATTATTTTGCTCATGAATAATATGACTTAAGAGATATGTCAATCAAATAGGTAGCTTCTTCAAAAATTTGGCTGATGTCCTAACCAAAGTACTTACACACTTGAAGTATGTTAGCAATTTTACTATCTCTTGTCTTGCTAGCCTGGTGGTGGCCACCACTCACTCTCCATATAGTTGGGTTCAGATTTTAGAGTATTGATGTACTACAAAGCATGTAATTTTCCATATCAAATCAACCCATCAGATTGTCTCATACATCTTCATTTTCAGTCAACACTCTTCCTAATATGGTATAAGAGTGACATCATAGGTCCAAGGAAACCTTGCATAGAAGAGCTAGAAGTTGCACATGAGAGACAAAGATTCATAAAGATCCATGTACCGCTACATTGAAGAGTCATGCCCAAAAGAACCAAAGCTAGCTACAAAGAAGATCCACACACAAAAAGGGTCAAAATTGCATAGAATGGCAATATCATGGATGTTCAATCCTACTACAACCGTGATTTGCCTAAGTTTATTGGTCAACTTCCATGCATGGAAAAAAATAGATTGAATTGATCTTTGAAATGGAGAAGCTTACCAATTTGATCATTGGTGTTGAAGAACGACCCATCACTCCACCTTTAAGTCCAAGCACAACCATGTACCCTCTTCTTGTGATAGGCCTTGGCATCAAAGTTGCATGGGATGATAAAAATGACCATGGACTTACCATTCTAAACAACTTGATTGAGGAAAATCACCTAAGGATTATCAATGGGATCTAAAGTATAGCTAATGCTTGTATCTAGAGTATAGCTACTACTCAATGGTATATATGCCTCAACTAACATTGTAGCACAAATCCACATTCTAAATGCTCTATACACATTGAGAATGGAGAATGGAGAAAATGTGCCAATACACATCAACAACTTCCCCTAGATTTTGGATCAATCAAATACAATTGGTCAACAATATCTTAAGGAGAGGCATATGCATTTCTTCTTTGAATTTTTCCAGATGCATATAGCACATTTGTGAGATCTATGAGATTCAAAACACAATTATCAACCAAAATTATGATCTCTAATCTCCTTTTAGAGGAAGCTTTGAGAAGACAAGACAACAAAAGAATTGTTTGCACTTTACATGAATCAAAGGCCTCTAGAAAGATTAGGCCAGTTTAAGAGAAAGGAGAACTACCAACGCACTATAGAAGAAAGCTCAACTTCTAAACCTTTCTTTCCAAAGAAATGACAATATTGCACCTATCGCAAGAAAAGATGCCATTCTACTTAAGATTGCATGAAATAACTCTTCGACAACAAGCTCAAAGAGTCCTTTGGAACAACTTGATGATTTTTTGTAACAATGATAGTGTTAGCCTCTACAAAAGTTGATGATAATTGGTATGTTGATACTAGTGCTATCCAACATATGTCATATAACATTCCAACTTTTGTTAAATACAAATCATTGCGGGTGAACAAAAGTATTTACTTGGTTGATGGCAAACAATGCTCAATTGAAGGTGCTAGTGATGTTCAAATCATTCGGAATGATGGACAAAAGACCATCCTCACGGATATTCTTTATGTCCTTTGCATTGAAGAAAAATCTATTCTTGGTGTTCCGGTTATATTGATCAGGTGGTAGCTTTGTCATACATTCCACAACATGTGTGATGAAGAACGTAATAGGAGACATCATAGCTGAAGCGGCATACAACAATAGCTTCTTCAAGCTTGGTAGTTCATCAAAACGTGGTATCCTTGAGCATGAGAATACCTTGAGAGCACCTACCTGTAGAGCATCAACCTTTACTATCTTGCCAAGAGAATCTCACTCATCAACCTCCTCTTAGGGAACCTCTCAATCTATCTCTACTAAGAGAAACTCTCATGCTTTGTTGATGCATCTGAAACTTGGTCATCAGCTTGTCTTGGATGCGACAACTACAAGCAAAGTCTTGGATAATTTGACTACCTCCATGCTCCCTTTAAAGTTTGCCTTTCTATTCAGTATGTTCTTAGGCAACATCTTCACGGAAACCCAAGAACAATGCCACCTATACCAGAGATCTACTTGACGTCATCCATATATATATATTTGTGGTTGATTGAGAACTAATATATTTTTTGAGCACAAATATTTCAGTTACATTCATTATGATCATTCAAGATACACTTACTTGCATTTGATCTCAAGAAAATCTGCAGCATTTGCCAAGTTCAAGGAGTATAAAGCACTTATCTAGAACTAGCTTGGGGAGAAAACCAAAACCCTTTGATCTGACAATGCACTTGAGTACAAATCTGGTGAATTCTCAACACACTGTACTCACCATGGGATTCAATGACAGTTCACACTCCCAAATAATCTTGAACAGAACAGCGTAGTAAAGCAGAAGAACAAAACCCTTCTTGAATGCATTGTAGCAATGTTGGCACATGCTTGCCTCTCTTATGGCTATTGGGGCACGGTAATTCATATGGTTACCTTTAAAAAACTGTTCTCCTTCCCTAGCTATCCAAATGGCACTACTCCTTGCTCATTGTAGTATGGAATTGACCGTGAACTCTCTCATCTGCAAGTTTTTGAAATTACAACATTTTCTCACATTGAGAAATCATATCGAGGCAAACTTGACCCAAAGAGCACTGAATGTATTCTCATTGGCTACTCCACTACAGCCAAAGGGTATAGACTACAACAGAAAGACAATAAAAAGATCCTTGAGAGTCAATCTACAACCTTTACTCCTCTCCAATGCCACAAACTATTCAGCCACTTACTTTTGTTCTCGTTGGTTCCCTATATCAGTACTCCTATTAATGAGAAAAGGGAGACCGCATAGAAAAAATGGAGGATGGGAAGACCCTATTAACCAAAGCAAACCTTTACTCTATACATGTTAATTCTTTGCATCCATGGTCATCATCAACTGCAGCCAGCCCTAATGCGCTTTGATGTGTTTCACATATGATTAAAAGCAACGCATAAAAACATGCTTCTCATTATGTATTTCCTATAACTAGACTGTCAGAGGGACTACGCATTGGAATTGTTGATGAATTAGAATGAAGTCGGAGCTGGTCATGTTTGAAGTGTATTTTCTAGTTCTTCAGATTGTTGATTCGAGCTTGAAGTTAAGCTTGTTTGTTGCAATGTAAACTGTGATAATCTTGGAGTAAGAAGCTGCACTTGTCAAGTTATAGACATTGTAGGGGGTTTCAGAAATAGTTTTGAAGAATGTCTACGAGATAAATAACAAACTTCATAACTATTTTTAGTGAACTCTGTAAGGAGATGAGGTGCTAATAAATGAACGCCTTATAAATTATTATACGGTATATCACATGCAATTTGCATTTATTTATAAAAATCAGACGCTATACTACGGATGTTTAGGAGTTCCATAGAGAAATAAATGACTGTCAAAAGAGATGATGTAGCTTCTTAAGAGAGTTGCCACGTTTCTGGTGGGTGATTCTTAGAGTGGGATTTATGAAATTTTTTGGTGGATCCAAAATACCGCTCTCAACTATTCAAATTCAAATTCACCATCTGCAAATGTGAATGTTGTGCAAATGCAAATGTTGTGCAAATTCTCTTGTCAGTAAACTGAACCGGTGGGTTTTGTAGTTTTGCATTGGTGTGTTGGTTGTAGTTTTGCATTAGTGTGGTGAGGGAGATAGCACGAGTTATGGAAAATGATTTGCATAATCTTAGGGGAACTAAGAAATTAATTGGAGATCAAGGAATTTTACTCCAAAAATGCAACAAAAATTTAGCAAAAACCTGATTACAATGTAGGCTCACATTTGGATGCATAATCAACTTGCATTATCAAGCGACTACCCCCGGCAACGAGCATCAATAGCATCTACCAACGTCAACCAGCATCAACCAGCGGCAACGAGCGTGTACAGGTGCCGACAAGCTTTGAGCTTCAAGCACCAATGAGCGGCTACGGGCGGCAACGGGCAGCAATAGGAGGCTACGAGCAACGATGAGCAACAACAAGCAGCGACAAGAAAAATCCATTTAATCCTAAATTAACATATTAAATCCCATATAAATCATGTTCCCGCTCGTCTAGTGCATAAATTTGTAAACTTTGATTACCATGGGTATTCTTGAACATCATGGATGCTCCCTTTGGTGGCCTTGGTTGTCTAGTGCATAGATTTGTCAAATTTTGATTACCATGGGTATTCTCGAACATCATGGATGCTCCTTTTGGTAGCCGCCACTTTCACTAACCCTAAAATAAAATTTATAAACCCTAATACGTAATCAATGCACTACGGAGTGATAACAAAAAATTCCTTGTTCCTTATTTTCTACAAACCACCTCATATGGAGTGCGCTAATAATAAGGAACTTGGACCAAACTCCATAATGATACCTTTTCTACTTCTTGGTCACAAACCGTACCCATTTAGTCAACGCTTTGTAACTATCTATATGAAAATTTATGAAACTTCGTATAACTATTTTTGAAACTATTTCCCTAGTATATGCAACAACAAACACATGTTACCCATTAAATTTCAAGACAGTCCCTTAAGGAAATCTCAATTCCGTCCGATTTAGGATATCCATAACCAAATTCCTCGCGCTCAATCAGAACATGTTGGCTTTATGACACTTGTCATACTTGGTGCTCTCTGCTGCCACGGTGTTGACATACAGTTTTTGTTGATTTAGAGAAAGGCTTTCGAGAGGAGAAAGGAGCACATCACCAAGGAGAATTTTGAAACTCCTCACCAAAAATAGAAACAAGGACTATTTGGTGATGTGCTAGCAACATATTCGGTGTTCTGTTTGTGTCTGTACTTAGGAAAATTTCTCTCAAGGACATGTGTAGTCATTAGGTTACGTGGTTATTGGAGTGTTGTACAAATGGTTTAGCAGTTGCGGAGATAATAAGCAAAGAATATCAAAGAAGTAAGAAGGAGACGGAGATGGATTCTGATTCTTACAATAAAGAACTCCAAGGAGGAGGAAGTAATTAGAGAATGCAATGGATATTTACATAGAGACATACCAACAATTTGCAACGTAAGCTTCCCGTTCTGATCCATCCACGTTCCAATCCAAGAACTTGACAAAACTAACATCCTAATTAACATGGAATGTTAACTCGTCCATTCCTCAAGCATTCCTAAAGCTCATCTTTGCTCTTGCTCCGGTAAGGGTGCAAGCTCTTGGATCCTAGCTCAACCGTTCATTAGGGCGTTCAGACTCACACCAATTACTTTCTCTACATCGATGAGGTTTTGCTTAGGTTTGGTCCACCCATCTGCATCTTCATTACTCACTTGTGAGTGTGGTTCTACACTAGACAGCAGCGGTCCATATGACATGGTGTCCTTTTGGAAGACATAGGATAGCTACCCATGATGCTATTAGGGACATAGTGTTTGCTATGGCACGAGAATGTGGGTACTTGGCTTGGAGAGAGCGTGGAGAGAGCGTGGAGAGAGTTCATATACTTTGCAGACAATACGTGTTAGGGCAAATTTATATTTGGTCCGAGATGATCAGGTGACAGTAGCGGATGTCATGTTTACGGACCCTGCGTGGGATACAATTTTGAAGGGAGTGATTACCCATCCCCCTGGCTGGGCAGCGAGTGCAACAGCAGGTAACAGGGTCTCCAAGTATAGGGGCATGCAACGAGGTCACCTCTTTATCCCTCTAGCCTTGGAGTTACATGGAGTGATGGACATGGCGCGATGGACATGGCACGATGGACACATTTGTCAAGGAGTGCACTAGAGCTTATCATGTTAGGCGTCGGAGGTACCACTCTCACTCTCATACTTTGTAGCATATGTTAGGTAGTATGTGTCCATTGCTCTACAGAGTGCACTAGCTGGTGCAATCCATAGGAGAACAATCACACTAGGTAATGCTTCTTCGGATGCTCCCGTTGTTTGTAAACCATACTACTTGCGGTAATGCTTCTTCGGATGCTCCCGTTGTTTGTAGACCATACTACTTGCATAGCTCAAATATATTAGGTGTAATAGAGAAAATTTCTCCTATAGACTCTATTGGGGCCTAACCCCATTTTACTTTTTTAATCTCTCCCTTGTACGGGCTTGATGGGGTCTTCCCATCAAGCGGTCGCCTTCAAGATAAGATTGGCGAGAAATAGGAGCTGCCAGTCTATGTTCTATCAGAGGATGACTTAAGCAATTGTTTAATGATCGAGCACAGTGCACAGAAACTCAGAGAGACGAAGTAATGCGAGCTTACTAGCTCAGAAAGCGGGACACGCACCAGCAGATCCGAAATGGATCTGCTGGCTTCGCAGGAACAAACCACAATCTGGGAGAAGTCGAGGTTTTGATCTCGCAGATTGAACCAATGTAAACCGCAAAAGCCTTTAGTGCAGTCCCATTCGATTGCCTTCTTTGTCACCTCCACACATTTCTTCACTATGTGATTCGAGAAACGCAGGAAGTTCCTGAAATTACATTTGCCACCTAATTCTGTATGTTGATTCAATGTGGGTTCATTTAATGTGCATTATATAAAGACAATTACAAGTTAAGTTTAGAAAATTTGTGCCTTAGATGATTCCATAATAGTTTTGTCAAGATCAGTAGAAGTAATAGATGTGGAGTCCAGTTTATAATTTGATTGACTTTTTAGAGCAAAATTTCATTTATATATTACTCTATAATAGAAATGAATTTGTTTTAGGAAGTTCATTTGATTAATGTTGATGTATGTGTCCAACATCGCTATCTAAATGTGAATTTCAAAATACTTTGTTAGTAAACGTAATATACTTCAACTGTGCCATTTCATGTTGCGTAATATGTTCATTAAAGGTTCATAACATAATATTTTACGGCATGACATTTTCACGTTGAAGCAATTTAGGATCAGAAAGGAAAACTTGTTTCAAATGCAGACTAGATTCTGACCACAGACTCAAAAGTTACAATATTTCAAATCGTATAACGTTTTGGCTCTCGGAAACTTCATTTGTAGAATATACGTCGCTTCATTTGTAAAAATAAAAATAAAATTTGATCTCCGTAGAACTCATTTGAATTTAACCTTATTGACAATTTGATCCTTTTTAATCCTATTGAAAGAGTGACAGCATGAATTATTCATATACGGAAGAACTATATTTTATTAGAGTTGAGCATGCAGGAGCATTTGTGAAAATTATTTTGTTCTCCTAAACCTAAATTACATTTAGAATTCATCCATTTCTTTTTCTTTACTTGGAATAAGCCGCCTTTATTTGGAGAGAAGATTACGCAGTACCGATAAAAACCACACATAACGAGCGTAGTGTTTTCTCGATTTCTATTAATGTTCGACAAAAGTTATGAACGTTATTTTAATCTCGGAATGTCGACATGTCACAACCACTACAAATGTCATGCCTCAACGTTCGACCAGCGAGACAAGTCGGTGAATAAAAGGTTCAGGTACACTCCTGTAAAATCACTCCTTGTTTCCCCTTTAAGTTGTCGTACCTTTGGCTTCCCGATCATTTTCATCAGACCAGTATCAATTACTTCTTGAAGCCTTTTTCAGCACAATGTCTAAATCCTAAACATTCACTATTTTTCTGAAAATTATTTTCTTTACATGCTAAGTTTACGTGTTAAGCTTCCACCAAAAACCAAAGGGATCTTCCATGCTGTCGAGTATGCCATATGGTTACCTGCTTGAGAGACCAACGGAAGGTAATTCACGCGGACGATAACTAGCAAGACTTCGACGGGAAGGGTGAACGAAGACTTTAACTGTTAATTTGCTTTGAAGGCAAAGATTTAATCAAGATGACACTTTAAATGACGATTTTCACCACTGATCAGGATTTGGACCTTCTCAGAACGAAAAGAAACGAAGTTTATTTTGTAAGATGCACACACATGTTTACAACTCGCTTGCGGACCTGTTTTACTGACTACATACAAGAGTACCTACAATTACATTGATAACGTTTGTTGCCATATGTACAAGTAATTTGGAAGTGGCAACCAAACGGGATTTGATATTAAAACTCAGCGGCCATCACTAATGTAACTTCCTTTCAAAGCTTTGATAACAATAACGAAGGTACTCATCTGTGATAAATACTGTATCTGTACATTTTCACGAACTGCTCATAGCTGGCTTTCTACTTCTGATATAGAACGGATATTTCTGTTTTATATTTATCAATGACCAGATCCCGTTTGATTTTCAAAGTTGGAGTCAGCAACCCGTTCTCTACCTGCACATATGCAGCAGTTTAATTGTGAGCATTATAGCTACAAAACCTGATTCCATAATTTTCAAGATCAACGATCTTCAACCGAGTCCAAAAGACATTCTTGTAGCCACATACCGTGAATGCTTCATTGATAAGTTTAAAGGGCCCTATCGAGGATTGCATATCCCTGGCTCTGCAGAACAAACACGGCTTGCTGCGTCACTCGACAAATCTAGCAATAGTACTGCCCAAAAGCAAAATATGCGATCATTTATTTTCCACTTAAGGAGGGTCAGCGTTTCTACAATGCAATACAAACGATGCCACTCCTAATGAAAACTCGCTCACTCAACAAAACACATCTCAAACTAGGTGCAGTTTTCGTTTCATATAAGATTGATAGTTGAACATTTCTTCGATTATCAAGTGAGCTATAAGCTCCAAAATTTGCAACAAAAGGCAAGCTTACCTTTTGCGGTATAATATGACAAGGAGTGTTCATGATCCAAACAGAATAGATACTTACAATCTATTCAACTCCTTGCGCATCAATACTCCTAATTCCTCGTCCGACATACTTCCGACCGAGGGATCTTCTCGGTTGGGTACAATTAAGGCTCCCAATCGGCGCTGATCCTGCAAATAAGATTGTGTTTGTTTCTTTATCAGAACTGTGATCATGCAGACGAGCAGTCCGGGATGTTTGAAGTCACTAAAACCGTGATATTTCAGATAAAAAACGAGAGTAAAACTATGGAACACTCACCTGACCAACAACGACTATCTGCTGCACAAAGTTACTCTGCATCGCAATCTCCTCAACCTGAGTAGGCTCGATATTTTCTCCTGTAATGAAATAAATGGTACAGTTGTGAAATCAAAATTGTTTGCCTTTTAGCACAAAAGTGACACCACTAACAAAGCTTCCAGGGGAAGAACTGTCATACATATCCGAAACTCGTACCTGTAGACAATACAATCGTGTCTTTGGCTCGCCCTTCCAGTACCAATACTCCTCCAACTTTTCGAGCAGGCCCTTCCGCATGATAAGGAGCTAGCCAGCCAATATCACCGGTATCGAAATAGCCAAATTGGTCTATAGCTCTCTCTGTACCTTTTGGATTCTGCATAAACTCCGTGTGTAAGAGTAATGTAACCTCTAGGACCTAGCCATCCTCAGGAGCGAAGATTCGTCTTAAGAGGAATGTTGCTCAACATCTTGCAATGATAGATAGGAGCTCCCACCTTGTAGTACCCCTTCATGACTTGTGGCCCCCGAATCTTGACAATACCCTTCTCGCCAGGCAAAACAACCTCTTTGGTGACCGGATTCACAACTATAATATCTGTCTGTGGTATTGGGCAGCCTACGGACCCCAGAATCTGAACAGTTATAGGCATGAAAAATTAATCAGCTCAGAGACAAAATACGGAATAGTAAAACTATAAGAGTTACCGCAACTTGATCAGTAGGTGCTATAAGGTCAGGTAGCAAGAATTTGAAAGAATGAACATATGTCAAAGCGCAAGTTCGTATGTCAGTGTTCGGATGCTCACGTTGTTTTGAGGGACCCTGGCGGCAGCAACAGGGGAGGTCTCAGTGAGACCATAACCGTTCAATACAGTTATACCAATAGCCTGAAACAGCAGTTGAAGCAAGATCAGCTTCCATACCAGATACAGCAATATAAGTTGGATGAACATGGCATTTTAGATTTCCCAAATCCCTCCTACACTTCACCTCAAAAAACTTGTCCACTTGGTTCGAAAGACTCCCTCCTCCACTTATAGCAGCCTGGGCAACCAATATACACAAGTATCCACATGAATATTAGCTTGACGCCAACATATCGCTCGAAACTTTCTATCACAAATACTTGATTCTTCTCCATGGAGACTTCATAAAGATGTATTAATTTCAAGTAAGTGCCGAGGTGATTCTCAAGTGATGAGAATCCAAAGAGGGTGAAAATGTGACTCAGCTACTGCTCCCTGAGTAAGCTCAATCATACTTGAACAAACAAATCCTTCTTCTTTGCTACCTTCTTTATGCATATGGCCGCCAGTATCTTGGAAAAAACGAGCTTTTGGGCCAAGAGATGTAAAGGTCGCAGAACCAGAGCCAGGATGGATATTGTTAGCCACTGAACTGCTGCAGATAGACGGGTCTGCTTTTCAAGTGAATATGACAAGGCTCTACCCTGCGCATACAAAAAACGCCACAGTGAATCTCCATTTGGAAAATGTATTTAAAGCAGCAGACAATAAGCATACACCTTGCAGGTAACCACCACTTCCGAGGCATACAGGCATCATAGTTAGGAAACCTCACATACCTCTTGTATCCTTTTCACGTCCATGTACTTCAAGCTCACGGAGATAAAAAACATGGCAAGAAATTTTCTGAAAGCAGATCCTTGTGAAAGTTTCTTCATTACTCCACTGCAAGCCAGTCCGCGATTCCATTAGATGTAGTATGTATTTCTATCGATGACAAACGATTGGATCTAATGTTAGGTGTATTGAAATTGCAAGGCAGTCAAAACATAATCACAAGCCTTACCTGTAAAGGATGTCAAAAACAAGAGGCACCGCGATGAAAAAGTCAGATGGGTATTTCACCAGATCCTCCTGTCCGATGCAAGTACGAGTTTAATCTCCAATTTTGCTACATCCAGGTATTGCCCACAGCACTTCCACAACCAACATTGACAAGGAACTGTGCATGATATGACGCCTAAACGTTCTTACCTTGAAGTGCTTCACACTTGTATATACCACGGAAACACCTTGCGAGAGGACGAAATACTCAGCCGACCGTTCATACATGTGCCAGGGAGGTAGCAAACTCAGGAAGGTCTCCCCTGCTTCTGGCTTCACCACAGAAGGCAGATTCTTGATCTGTCCATGAACAATATATGTGAAATTCCACGTGCAACATGGTCAGCGAAGTGAATGAATTTAGAGGCACCAACTGGTCTATTTTGTAATGCAAAGCTTTTAGTCGGAGACACAGGGCAAGAAGCACATCACACCTGGTGAAGAAGATTAGCGTGAGACAGCATGACTCCTTTAGGACTTCCTGAAGTCCCACTCGTGTAAACGATAGTTGCCAGATCTGTAGGTTTTATAACGTCGTATTGCAAATTGGCTGCAGCTATAGCCCGGCGGCTAGTACGCCCAGACTTGATGAGGTCATCATACGTATACATTCCTCTTCCTGAAGGTGTACTTCCATTACTAGATCCATTCTTCGAATTGGAAGGCCAAAGAACGACCACAAACAATAACGAGAGATCATGTAGACGAGGCGCCAACCTGTTGTAGGTCTCTGGCGTATCAACCACAAGCGCCACACTGGAAGCACATCCCCAAACTTCATATCAGGTCGTATTTTTCCAATGATACAAAACAAGCGTCCACTTCTCTTCAGAACAGTCTTCAACGTCCAACAACCAGCGACCATACCTGTCAGAATGTTTGATGACGTGATAAAGTTCTTCAGTTGATGATTTGGATCCTCTAACGGCATTAACTGCTCCAGCTGCCATTATTCCTGATAATCGGGCCAATGCGAGACCAAATAATTTGTATCAGACATATCTTCAAAAGAGAACCTCAAGAACACGTCAAGTGGTATTGAGAGCCCTAGCTTGCAAAGACCACAGTTTCTTGATATCCAGCAAATGTTGCAAAAAACGATAATCACAAAAGAAGTCACAGATGATAACAAATCAGGTGTAATCAAAGAACTAGCTGACCTTGGTCGGCAATCATCCATCGATACGAATTCTCGGAAATCAATGCCACGTTCTGGTTTGGTTTCATCCCGTACACTCGGAGCCCCTCTGAAAAGTCCAATATCTCCTGAAATGCCTGCATTCACCCGAAGAGGTGAAACAACCCAGAATTATGTCAGTTGTGCGAGACTTTTGATACTGGTCATGAGATCAACAGGGAAAGAAACTAACGTCACCAGGGATTGGATGACATTCTTACAATCCGACTTGAATACAACAGTCTGTAGTCGTACCTCCTTGAAGGTTAATTCCGTAGGCGGATTATGATGAGGATCCACTAAAGCAACTGTATCGCCATACTTCTCGGCCCCTGTCCTCCAGAAGTCAGGAACTGCGTTCCACTCACCAGATTCCGTAGGCAAATCAGTTTGCGCCTCCAACAAAGGTGCAATTTTCCTGATACCTTCAGTATACTCCTTGGGCTGTACAGAGCAACCAGGAAAAATAGATTATCACCACTTGAGGGTTTGTTTGAAAAATCAAAAGTGTGAAAATATCATCAAGATAGAGAGGTAAATATGTAGTAGTGGATTGGGGCTTCGAACCAAAGAAGAGTTAACGACGCACAAACTAAATCACATGCTTGTTCTGAACTTTATGCGCGGAAATGAATCTGAAAATGTAGCAGAGTTTGTAAATTGGATGAACCAACAGTATACAGATAACTAAAAACTTGGTCGCTAAAGAGTCCTGCGTAAGAGCGCTAAAAACACGCCTCCAAGAACACCTCTCGCACTACAGAATTGACTTGTTCATTCAATCACTAACGGCGCTCCCACACAAATTGGCTCACAACATACGAATTATTCGTCCAGGAAAACTCAAATTCTTCAGTTCAGTATAGTTCTCGTGCTACAGGATGCGTATCTCGAGCTGGTTACCTCAATGGCACATCGGGTGGAGAGCTGAAACTTCCGTCTGTTATCACACTTCCTGATACCAGAGTCACACAGCCTTGGAGAATTATCCACCCGCCTGATCAAAAGCTTCCCGGACTTAAAATTCCCCAATTGCTCTCCCACATATTTCCTTCCAACGGATCCAAATTCGTGGAAAGCTGTCGATTGAGGAGACAACAGACGCAGCGAGGAAGTCCCATGGGGAAAAGCCCCCATTATGAACATCGGAAACCTCAACGAGCCCTGTTTATCGTCTTCTCAAAATCAACAGCGACCGAAATTCTCTACGCTTTTTCGACAGCGAGCTGCACAACTTGAAACCAAAATCTTTGGCACCACACAATTGCTGAATCTCCTGGAATCCAATTGACTGATGATCCACGCCAATTGACAACGGCACGTCGTAACAATAGCAGCGCGGCGTTAGACAGGGGATTGTTGATAAGCTAGGTCCAATTTGTCCCACAATTCGATCAATTCCGCGTCTAGGCTCTCTTCCCCTTCTCTCCGAATCCACAAGCAATTTTCGAATAGTTTTTTGAACACTTGGCGAGGAACGATCCTCTCGTCTTCATTCTGCTTCCACTGCCGAGCCTGGCGGTCCTAGTCCGCCAAAGCACACCATCACCGCGACTCTCTGACCGGCGGTTGCCGCATGGAAATTCTCGGCAGGCAGTGATGGCCCCCGTGGGCCGACCCGAGCCCGAGTTAGCAACCCTCACTTGTACGCTAGTTTGGGTGATGGTCAAGACCGATCTTCCCCCTGCACGTGCTATTTTTTGCACACCTGGCAGTCGCCTACTCGCATCCAGCCTCTCTGCAAAGAGTAGCCCTTCGCTACTACGGACGGGAACTGGCCGCCTTTGGCCTTGAGAAGGTTACCACGTTAGGCGTTCTCCGATATCGGGAAATGACCTGAGTATCAACCCCACAGGTTGGAGGTGCTCCCTCTTCTTCTGGGATCCTGTGTCGACTACGGTACCATCTTCTTGCCTCGGGAGCGGGTGCCTCTCTCCGCGGGTGAAGGTCGCTGTGCGGTGGAAGCACGCGGTGTAACGGGTTATGAGTTTTCAAACCTATACTTCGTTACTGGAAACAAAAGACAGTCGTTGGTTCAGGCTCTTCTCTCTTTCAGGTTCTCGTTCTGCTGTTCAGGCTCACAATTCATGGTATTTAACTTTCTTCGTAGGACTGTCGGAGGAAAAGAGCTTGCGCAGGGAGGAGCTCTGTTCCTTTCAATTATTCGGTAAAGGAATGACTTTGTACTTATTAAGTAAATTGAAGAGTTCTTATTGGTCGGTGACAGAGTTTAGACTCCTCTTTGGAGGCAGACCTGCTCCTTGACAGGTTAATATGACCCTCGTGATCATGTCTGCTAGTGAAAGGTAATGAGGATCACTCTCTCTTAGCGGGAACAACAAAGATTTATACGCGTTTTAGGAGCAGCCGTAAGTCAAAGTCTTGTGGATGCTCAAACAGCACGGATTTTGTTTTTTAATACATTCCTGTTGCACAGGAGAAAGTATCACTGTTCACCATGTGAAATTTATTTTTCCCTCTGCGGTTTGTGATTATTTAATCACAAGGACAGAAATCAGTATGAGAGACGTGTGAAAAAACTTTTCTATCTTGCAGGTCCTGTGGTGAACCTTACACTTATCTCAAAAACCTCCCTGGTGTCAGTCATCCCGTGAAAAAGGCCTGTTGGGATTGTGACTTGTGTAAACGGTCTATTGACGGTCTCTTCCAAATCTACATGTAGGAGAAGATATGTTCAAGAAATTGTATCCGTGCAAGTTCTTCGCGTGATGATGCAAGTATATTATTATACCATATCACTTGTGTAAGAGCAAAAAAGGAAATCTGAATCTGAATCAAAAAAGGAATCTGAATATTGTGTTAGGGATAGTCTTCGCAGATTGTTGCAACATGATGATTGTAACCTACTATCGTAGATTTATGTTCTCTGTGCATCATTCAAGCGATGTCAAAATAAAGGCAGGAAATGTGGAGCACCGGATAAAATTTTCCTTCCACATTAGGAACTGGATAAGACATCAAATCCTGTTTGAGTTGAAAGTTGCATGGTAGGGTACATTGTGACCTTGACGGTAGAGGATTCGTATTCACGTCGGCACCCATTGTCTTGAATAATTGGTGCCGTTCAAAAGGCACCATCTGGGTGAGGTCATGCGTTAGCTTAAGATTGATCTAGATAAGGTGGAAAGAGAATTTCCATGGAGAAGTAAAAAGAATGTTGCTTGAGATCTACACTATCACTGATTGGCCAGACTAGCATCTATAAAACAATCAGTTGCGGATACTGTGTTTGTGAAGGACCGTCTACAAGGATTGAAGTATTCGAACAATCCTAAGGTTCAAGACCACCTGACTTTTTGTCGTAGCCAGAGTCCAAACTGGACTGGTTCAAAGGGCTCCCACAGCACATCGCATAAGGGACATACGCAAGCCATGATTCTTAAAAATGAGTGGCCAATACTGGTAACCCAGTTTCCTGTTCTTCGGTTTACCTTTTTTAATCCTGGCCACTATCAAGACGAAGAACTATAGAGAGAAGCCCTTCAATTCCTCGTCTTGGAGGCGGATCAAAAGTAATTTTTTATCAGTTGAGTCCAAAACGGTTGATCAAAGAGGACTGGTTGATACTTAGCTTCTACAGCATACGAACTAGTGTGAGGTGAGAGGAGAGGAATGGTGGCTGTCTTTCCAACCGTACTCATCTAAACAGAGAATCCCGTCACTTTAAGGTGCTATAGGGTATTGAGCCTTCATAAGTACTCTTGGGCATTAGATTTTCATAGACGGATGGTGGCAGTAAGAGCTCTTCTCACATTTAGGATTCTTTGCACATTTACCAAATATATTATTAGTGACGGATTTATATTACTCCGTTCAGCAGTAATTGTTTTTTTCTTTTTCTTGTTTTGCTTTGAGGTCATAGAGTCCTTTAGTACTCCCCTCTTCATTTAGCAAATATACCAATGAATGGAGGATCTATATCACTCAATTCAACAGTAAACTACTTTGTTTCTCTCCCGCTTGTTTTACTTTGGAGCCGGGAGTTCACCATAGAGTTTTAGCCCTTTTCCCTTGGCATCCGTGTTCGTTTACCCGTTTTGCACCTCTTGGTGTCTTGCATTCTTTTTTCTTTTCTCTATTTGGCCATTTTTCCAGAAAATGATCCTTCTGAATCTGATAAACTTCATCGTTGGCACGTTCCTCCGAGCTCTCCGCTAATATATCATCATAAATATGGCAACATCTTTAATTACAAGGTTCGCGTGGCCTCTTTATTTCCTTGAGATTGAGCAGTTGCAACATTCCCGATTACTTTCCCGATTACTTCAGGGTGACAGTAACAAACAATAGAACACCTTGTCTGTGTTCTAATATTGAACTGCTTGCCTTGTATTCACGACTTTTTAGAGACACACACAGAGAGAGAGAGAGAGAGAGAGAGAGAGAGAGAGAGAGAGAGAGAGAGAGAGATATATATATATATATATATATATATATATATATATAGACTTTGTGGTTACACTTAAAGGTCAGCATACAAATGATATTCAAGCTGACGTCTTACTCTAGATTGTGTGATAAACTTATGGTTGTCTCGTAAATATCGATGCATTAGGATAGGTCAGTCTTGTTTCTAAATAATCTGCTGAAGCACCTTCAGTCGAGGAACAAGGTGAGGGTTGCCTATAAATTGATGCATCTAGCAATTCGGCACCGTGTAGAAGAATGTCTTCTCCTGGTGAACTGTCTCTTCTAGACAACCGTGGTCTTTGTGTGTCCATCGTTTCATCCTGGTGGAGCCTACCGTGACGCAAAGATGGAGACTCAAATATAACGTTGTTGATCATCGACATCAGGGAGATTGTGAGGTCCACCTACCCTTCACTGGAATCTATTCCTTGTCGCTTTCGCAGGCACCACAAGTTCTGCGCTACCCATTTTATCATCTTTTGTCACCTTTGCTCATCTTTTATCCAACCCAACCTTAGAACCGTCTCATTCCTTGAATCTGGATCATATCTCGTTTACTTGGGGGAAAACTCTACATACTATGTGTTACCACAATGGCCACTCACTACAATATATCTTGTTTTCTTTGGGTTCCAGCCCATGGGACCTCATATTCCTTGATTCAATAAGAAGATTGCAAAGTTGACCCAATTCATCCCGACTGCTCATCACCCGCGCAACATCCTTCTCCTTTATTCCCCTTCCATTCCCACTATTTATCAACTAGCTGCAATGTTGTGTACCTTAAGTTCCCGCAAAGCGACTATGACATTCGCATTCGACAGCCTTAGTGTGTTTGTTTGTTACTTAAATACCTGCTTCGAGCTCTTGTTCATTAAGTAAATTAACTTTTTTTGGTAAGGTTTAACCTTTATTTATAAGGGTATTCATCATCATGCCTTTCTGTAACATGACGGACTGAATATAAAATATGTAGAAGTAAATTAACTTTTTTTTGGTTAGAGAACAATCATAGTGAACAGCTAGATTATGAAAAGGCTCCGGACATATATAGAAACATGACAGTGTTAAGCACATCAAACAAAACATGGGTGATTTTGAGAATGTATAGTATCCAAAATGGGCACTAATATTTTATAGAATAAGTTAGATTGTGAAGATGCTCTCTATTTCATTCTCGCTCTTGATAAAAACATTTATATTAATGGTGGAAGCTATATCTTACTAACATCTAGAATAATAGAATAAAGGATCAATGTGGGCAGAGGCCCTTCTCTCTTATTGAACGTTTATGCTCAAAGAGTAAGCTTCTTGTGAGTGGCCGACGACCATTGGCCAGTGCCATCAAAAACTTAGAGAAAGAAAGTAAAAATTGAATACTAAAACCCGCACAAGACGAGATGTCCATCGACCACCAAATGATGATATACATTCTGCCTGTCGAAAAGTATGCTATCAAAAATGTATAAACACTATGAAAAAATAAATTTGCGTACTCCCATCTCGTGATCCAGAGGAAAAAAGTTTAAAGTATAGGATCTATTCAAGGAATTAAAACAATCTTTGTTTGATTGCTCCCTAAATGTGCTCGCGTAATATATATAAATGTATAAATCTTTTGATTTCAAAAGAATTACTATACTAAAATGTATAAAATATTTCATACCATAGTGCAATGAGTTTTACATCTTAGAAATTGGTGGTTTTTAATGTGCATGATCTCTCTACTTAATATATATCAATTGTCATTTGAGAGGGGTGGTTAACCTTCTACAAAGAGTCACTACTCTCTACAAATAAATACATTCATATTCCAGAAAAGAATAATAGAAGGATGTATTCTGGAAGTATCTACTGTCGCTACGATACATACATTTTTTTTAATCTATTTTAGTGAAAAATTAATTGAGTAAAGCTCATTTTTCTCTTTATACTAGTTTTCTTTTGAGCTTTGAAGTCAGATTGCCCTTAAATAACGCTCCCAGTAGAGCATTCTCTCAACCTGATACCAATTTCTCTTTTCCTCAGATATTGGATTTAGTTAGTTTATAATTCTTAATCATCCATGAATATCTCGTTTTCATCTTTTCATTTTAGTTTCCAGTCACAAATTTAATAAGTCAAAATGAATTGATCCTGCTTTAATTTTGATAAGTAAATATTGCCAAATTTCGCTTTACCCTCAACATTGCTATAAAGGTATAACTTTTGAAATTTCTAACGGTCTAAATGTATAAGAGTTTATTCTCTATAAATATATACATTTGACTACTCCCGAGTCTATTCATTTATTTACTCATTAAACAGGGCAGGCTGCATATGAAAGGTGGACCAAAGTACTTATTGAGGACGTGCAGAGGTCCTCAATAAGTACTTTTTGGAAATCTTTAAATGTCTCTTGTAACCTTTGTCAAGATTCTATAGCTAAAGAGATATTCAACTTTACTTTACGAGGACTACAAACCACCATAAAGTTCCTCGAAGATGTAGAATCTTGCGACCTTTCTGGAAATGATCAGGCGAAAAACCCATGGGAGTTGTGAGACTTGCAAGCCTGGCTCATTTGAAGTAAGCTACACTATTCTTATATTATTGATTCTTCACAATCCACACTTCCGAGCTTGGACAAAGAGAAAGACCAAGAGAGTTTTGAACGGGTCCCTCTGTAGTATAATCGACCAAAGGTAGAACATACTTTTAGTGGTCATTTATAGCTTGTCATTTCGTGAACCCATCACTGCTGATAGGTGAGTCGGAAGTCCGAAACTGATCAAATTTGAGAAGAATTTACGACTAATTATTATAGAACAAGGCAATTACTATTACCACCCATAACACAAGGCTATAACAATATGTGGCGAAGGTGACGACCCCCACCCCCCTCTCCCTTGCAATCACCATTGCTTTGCCCCACCAAAAAATCATGTTTATCACGTCATAGTCATAGATGGTAATAGCAAAAAGTTAAATGATAATAATAAAATTCAAAAACAATTCTTTAGATAGTATATAATCATCTTCAGGTATTTATTTCTTCATGAACTTCAATATATGTGACTAAAGTGCTTAAATTCAAAATTTATGTTTTTTACCTTTAGGTAAAAGGGATCAAAGAGGGATCTGATCTCCTGATGCGTGAAGAGCACCAAAAAATATCGGGTGCAAAATGGTTTGGGTAACAAGATCCAAGTGAAATTTTTTTCCATTTCTACTATTTGTAGTCTATTACGCGAGTTGGATAGGATATCTTCAAATCTAGAAGGAAAAGCTCTAGTATAATTCTTGATTTCAATGGAAAATGAAACTTTCCACTTGGCTAGAAGGCAATTTTTTAATTAACAATAATTAGACTAGTCAATTGACATACAAGTCGTGCACTTCATGAAACTTGAGTTTCCATTTGAATATTTCAATTTAACTTTGAAAATTATTATTAATATCAAATAAACAGAAATGTAAACATTCCCAAAAAATTTCTTTTGCTTTCAGTTAAATATTATTCTTGCATCATCTCATCCAAAACATATATGCATGGTAGATTATATTAGACAAGACAACTTCATATCAATAAATGATACAAAAAAAGGAAATATGAACATCTTGTTCACTTTCTCTCCACTAGAAAATGACTTTCAGGTCCAAAAGTCTATGGTAGAAGCAACCACAATGGCATTTCTCAAAGTACTAATTAGCACTATAATTATTGATATACAGTCCATATCCAAGGATCATAATTTTTCATTTTTGAAATGAGTTTTTGTAATCCTATCTATGGTCTAACTCCATACTTTCTATTGTATTGAGATACCTTTGTTGTACAATCACCATCCTACTACAAGAGATTTCACCTACATTCATAGTCTAAGGGGCTCTAGCTAGACGGGACTCTTTTTGCCATATTGCACTACATTGTCTTATTTGAGGTGGTATTTGCTTTTCCATTGTCTTTTCCCATCAATTTCTAATGATACTCATATTGTCAACCATTTGGAGTACATAATTTGAGCTATTTGTACTTTCACACACTCTACTTAGAGACCTTTGGTTTACAAGTCTAGACTCATAAATCCAAGTTCTGGATTCCATGCATAGTCCTCACTCCCTCTAATTTCCAACCAAGATTCAACTTCTCCATAGGTGGCTTGAGAGTTTTGGGCTCTTTTTTAGGAAAAGAGGAATTTTGCAACTCATTAATATCTATAAAAAATTATATAAGCTACACCCTATGCTCACCTCCTCCCTAGGCTGGAGAACACACAAGTAGCCTATTCTATTTTTCACTTTTGCATGTTGTTACCTCCCTAGGGCCTTGTATTTGGCATGTACGTACTTGTTGATAGAGGCACTCCTACCCTATTTATGCATGTTTGATAGCACTATCCACCACACTTTCTCCATGTTGGTAGTACCTTGCATGCTACTACAAATTATAAATGAGTGGTGTAGACTACAACTAACTCTACTTGTAGTTATGGGAAGATGCGAGCTCATAGGGCAAGATGCTACTGCAACTACAACATATATAGGAGTATGTGCACTAGTCTCCTTTTAGCCAATAAGTTCTTACACTTAGGGCAGCCTTTTTCTTGGGACCTATAACAATTGTAGATTCATATACATACAACTTCCAAGCATATCTTTGTTTGGCTTGCAATCTATTGCCAAGCCCTATACCCATGACACTCCTTGCATTTATGGACTTTCTATTGCTAGACTCTAGGAAGATATAGGTGGATCTCAATGAGCATATGCACATTCACATCCTCTCCAACATATGCATTGATGTGCCACTATTTGATAGATCTAAGTTTCTCCTTACAGAGGGAAAGGCTCGAGAGCATGGCTCCATGCCTCCCTATTGATTGAGAACTTTTGCTTCACTTTTGAGTAGTTCACCATAGCTCTATGATTGAGGCTAGGTCTACCACATCTGCCACTCCTAGGACTCCTAGACCAATGCACACATGGCTTTCCATTTGATACACAAGGTATACACATCTTATATTGTACGGTAGGTGGAGAGCACATCAAAGTTCATAACACCATCCATGATACAATGGCCTAGGTTCTACACGCTACATAATCCCAAGTTTAGATTGAGTGATGGTTGGATCTACTAGGACTTAACTCCCCCTCGGGATGAGAGCTTTAACACACCATTCAACAATAGACTACTTTCTTCTTTGTCTCAAAAGTATAGATTGTTTTTTGGTTTGTATTTTCTTCAGGTCTCTCTTGCACTCGTTTGTGCTTTGCACTCCTTTTCTTTTTTCCTTTGGGGCATTTTATATATATATATTATTTCTTTTTCTTTTTCCATAATGATGATTTTTTTTCCTTGACAGATGAGACCTTGCGTTAATAACAATTTTATGTATGTATGAAAATGTATACCGTACCATATAGGATTGTCATGTCATGTCAATGGGTATTGTTAAACTTTTTTCCAAACTCGGGTTATAGTGATGGCGAACTGCCAAATAGGGAGTTTGGTTGAATTCTACTCTGAATCTTTCATTCACCATGATAATTTTCACTAGTAATTTTCAATTTCACTCCTAGTTTCGTAAGATTTTGCCACGAGCAAACGTAATCAACTTTAAGGAAAAGCTAAAAAGAAGTTCGTGATAAGTATTAGTAGTGTGCACAAAAAGTCAACTGACAGTAATTCTTCCATTTCACAATTTCACTCATTTTTTTACGTCAATCATATGATGTGATGGTAAACAGCGTTTACTTTACAATAAATAAATAAATAGAACGGTATGTGCACACATTTCAAAATTAGTACTATAGTATTAAAACTTGAAATAAGATTGAAGAGTTAGAATATATTACAAAGACGAAGGACCCAATATGAATCGTTGTTATGGTTGTTATGGAGTCAGGATTTCAAGCACTATGATTGACTTGTTTTAGACGAAAGTCTCCTCAGTGGGGGACCGGTGCCCAGAATATGTGTCCACCTGTTCGACGAGGTATTCCACATTCAGCAATTCAACTTTACGAACTCCGAACAAATTAGATTCTGAACAATGTCGGATCGAAGAAATCATATTCCGGTAACAATTTCAGATCTCTAGCAATTAGATTTGCTGAGCGCGGGCGTCCCAGTACTAATCATCTTTGATCCCGTATCTGATACCCCACTCGATTCAATCAGTGTGGAAAAGCTCTGCGGTGCTTCTTGGGAATCTAAAACATTTTGTCGTTCAGTTTTGGATATTCATATTTGACTTTGAACAATGGGGAACCTTAAGAGGGTGGGCTGTCAATTATTTGCACATGCTGCTCTTTAGCTAAATGCTATAGCTGCATTTCTTAGTTGTTGGAAAGAAGGACGCTGAACGGGATAAATGTCATCTACTGCAATAAGTGGTCAAACCGACGCAAGGAGTTCGAAGCATGTGCGATGTTTGTTTATAGTAGGAATATTTGGGATTCTGGTATATTGCAGAAGAAAACCTCGATTAG
Source organism: Lunularia cruciata (assembly GCA_948567375.1). Taxonomy (NCBI): domain Eukaryota; kingdom Viridiplantae; phylum Streptophyta; class Marchantiopsida; order Lunulariales; family Lunulariaceae; genus Lunularia; species Lunularia cruciata. Next base: position 8,825,927 of record OX419760.1, read on the forward strand.
CACAACCAAGAAGAGGAACTCAGTAAATATTTTGCTTGCACGGATCTTGCTTGCAGAAAGGCGATTCTGGTAAAGGCAGAAAGGCTTGATGGGGTCTTCCCATCCTTCGTGTTCTCTACGCGGTAGCCTTATTTCTTGCTTGCAGAAAGGAGATTCTGATAAATGCAAAAACTATGAAAGTATATTGCGAGTTGTCATGATGAAGCAGTTGTTGGTTTGGTTGACGATGTAACATTCCATTCCTCATCGTTTGAATCTTCTATATAATACAGAGTTTTGACTCTTAAGTGTAATAGAAGTTCAATTGTTTGTAATGGAATTTCATAATGAAACCAAGAAGTGTTTTATAGAAGCTCTTACAAAATTGTCTGGGTGGGTGAATAAGTGCTCAAAACATCTATGGACTAAAGGTCTTTCTTGTAGATTTCTCCTATTTGTGTGGTAATTACCAATAAGCTCTTTAAGAAAGCTCTGTAAACAAACTTTTGTATCTATTTGATTGTTGTCAAACCATATTTTTAAAATATCCTGGTAATATGTACAAAAGTTGCTCCATTACTGTAAACATGCAAGAACATTATAATATTTCAAATTGAAACTCATCAATATATCATAGAGGAGAGTGGCAATGTTATTTTTCTACTATCATCAAGATGCACGTGCTTACAAGGTGTCGTGCGTATATACATCGCTACACAACATACATTGTTGTCACCATCATACACTATAGAAGCACAACTCACACATAAGTCATACATAGACTCTAAAGTGTCACTCTCTGATGTAATCACATTGTTTACAACTTTCTATTCAATTCAACTCAAATCAGTACTTGATCTGTCACTCTATAAATTGCCAACAATTGGGCACTGATTATAGTCAAGCCACACCCACTCTAGCTAAGAGAATCCAGGTGACGCTCGCCGACCTCTGTCCACTATAGCCAAGAACTCCCATGCTCAACATCATAGAAGTGAGCTCTTTGGATCTACACTTCAAAAGTATACCTCTGGACTTGAGCTAGGTCTGGAACCCTAATGGTCCCACTGACGACACACTCAATGGTGCAAACGGTGCAAAGTGACGGTGTGCTCCACCATGAAGTCAGTACCCCAAACACAAAATCTGACCATCAAAAAGTAGTCTATGGGAAATTGCTAAAATACCTCTAACTACTAACAATGCAACTCCAATGTCCGAGTAATCTAGATGCGACACTACAAATGGTGTGACAAAGATTGAAAATTCAAGAACACATCATGGACACTCATAAAATAGCTATTGATCAATCTGATCATCATGCAAACATAGTAAAAGCAACTCAACAATATATGAATGAATGAATTTTGATCAAGAGATGCAAAATACAATAACAAGAAAAAGTGAATTTGAATGGATGAATAATCTTAACAATGCATGGATGTAAAGAAGTACTGTCTAAGATATATAAGAGGTACATATAAATACATAAAATTTAATTTTATGACTCTATATATAAAAAAACTTTGACTGTGAAGAATGTAGATAATAAATTGTTTATGTGATTCTTTAGCCTTTAAGTAAATATGAATCATTGGTTGATCTTCTGTACTACTTAGATTCGTTGATCTTATTCATCTTCAGCTCATTGTAGTGAGAAGATAAAGCATATAAGAGTCACTAAACTTGAATCTAATAACAAACTAAGAAAATATAAACCTCAATAAACTCTAAATTAGGCAACTTGTTTTTTCACTTAATCATAAATAAGTTGATGATGAAATTGGTAATATTCTCTAAAAAGAAGATAAAAGGATTAAAAACACAACAAACTAGAGACAATAAATCTTATATCTTATATCTAAAATTTATGAAATATCATGGAAATACTCTCTTTGTTTGTTGCACTAATGACTATAAGATAACTTTATTGCTCAATCAAGGAACCGGAATAATATTTGTACACATAAATATGTCTTGAACAAATAATTCATCTTGGTAACTTCCTTCTTTATACTAATTATAAGAGTACAGGTATTGTGAGATTGAAATCAGTTTAGCTAATCTCTTGAATGATTGGTTGCATGATAATTTTCTTTTCCTTCCTCTTCTTATTTTAAATTTTTTTGGATAAAAGATTTCCTCTTTTCTTCTTACTCAACTCACATTGTAAGCTACTCTATTGAACTAATGTATATAGTAGTAATTCACTCTCTTCTCCATCCATCCATTTAGAAAATCCTCAGGAGAGGACAAGCATTCTCCTCTGTACTCAATTACTATATCCAAATGGAATTCACTTGTCCTGTCCTCTCAACTCTTCTAACTACTTGAGTGATAGAAGAAGATAAGAGGTTGCTTAAAATTCCCTTGAATCTTGGAATCTTGTGGCAGTGGAGTCCTATTATCTCAACTTTAGTACATTGATTTTAAGCAAGGAAACATTTCTTTGCAATGAACCCAATCTTCTTAATTTTAATGATTCCACGTGGGCAAGCATGACTATCCTTTTTGCTTAAATCTTCTCATAGTTACTCAAGTAAATTTTAGAACTTTCACTCAAGGAAGCAAAACTTGGTGAAACAAAACTTGATTCTTCTTCTTCTTGCATTAAATACTCAAGCAACTTCTTAATATACACAGTCTCTAGAATTTTCTTAAGACCTCTCTACCCAAATGCTTAAAGAATAAAAATAAGCATAAGGAGTGTTACAATACTCATCAATATCCATATTTCTATATACCAATACCATATTCAGAAAAAAATAAAATCCATTTGAACAAAATATATGGATTCTTGGATTGAAAAAGCAAGTAATTGAGACCTAAACCAAATATTTAATAAAGAGATTTGTAGTGAAAAATGAACTTACAAGAGATTTCTATTTTAAGGTTTTAATTATATAGAAATATTAGCTACTTATTGGTTTCAAAATTTAACTTTCTATTGAACTCATGCACCATGACCTTCCATCACATATTTTTGTTTTTAACTCTTATACTTCACATCTCATTCCTTGATAATCCTAATATTTTTATGGAGATTAGGATTATATAAAGATACATATAAATGAGGGTCCAATAGATAAATAACCTTGAATTCTCCTTTAAGATAATATATCATTTGTTTGAGCCTCCAAATATTGAAGAGAAAACATTCAAGGTATATCAAGAAAAATAAGCCCACTTTTGAGGATGATATCTTGATGTATAAAAAATTAATGCAAATTTCAAGATGAAGAATACTTTCAAAAACAATTTCAATAATGATGCATTTAGGATTTGCTTGGGCAAAGCTTGTTGTATGCTCTAGATGGACTTGGTACTATTATAAGATTCAAGCTTTGTTTGAATTTTTAAGGTTTTCTCTAGATTTGCTTATGATTTTCTCTTAGACTTGGCTCCTTTGCTTTGGATGTACTTGGTGTTTGATGGAGATTATTTGCTTCCATCTCAAGTATTTTACCTATTAGGTTTCCTTAAAGGACTTATTGTTAGAGTAGGTCTAAGGTTTACTATAGTATCGACTCAAAATTTATACTCTAGTCTTAGATGTACTTAAAAATTTTCATTGCTCAAAGTTTGCTAACAAAATTAAGGATTTTAGTCTAATTTATTATTTGCTCACAATTTATTGATTTCTTTACATAATTAGGATTCATTGGTCAAGCAAAAATTGATATCACATGATATAATTAATTAAAGGAAAATCAATCAATAAATTGAAACTTTCCCAACTCTTGAAAATCTAAAAGAAATAATAGAGATTGACCATACATACTCTAAATGCTCAAAGCAACTTTCACTCCTACTAACTATTAATTTCCTTCTCTAACCTAACCAAAAATATTATCTTACTATATTGTGTATAGTCAACAACTAGAAATCATTTAATAAGGTATCATGTTTTTTCAACTTCTCCTTATTTTCTCTCTTCTCTTCTTTCCTTATTATTTGATCTTATTTTTAATATTGATAGATAATAGTAAGCTAATCTTACATTGATCTTCTTTTTCTCTTATATTTTCTCAATCTGGTGATTGAAATCTACCAAAATTCTACTTGTATTCCTTGATGATAATTTCTATGATTTATTGAAATTAGAAGAAAATTATATATTTAAAAAATTTCCCAAAATGTATCAAGAAACCCTATTCATACAAGTAAAAGCTACCAATACATTTCAAATCACATACCTTGATTTTGCCTTTCAAAGATATTATTCAATGTCCTAAATCTCTCTCAGCAAGGAAACTTCTAAGAAAGAAGAAATAAGACAAAAAAGATAGCTTTACAACATTAAAGTAGAAGAGACTAAAGAAAATAACTCTGGTGGAAAAGAAGAGACAAACACACAAAACAAAAATGTCTAAGGGAAGGTTTACTAGAAGCAAGATTAGATTTTGCTAAAAATAATAAGGGTGAGATGAGAAAAGAGGATTGAAATATCCTAGGCAAGACTTGTCATGCCTCTTCATGAGGAAGATTATTGAATAGGGGTAGAGACAAGAAGAAAAATTCCACAAAAGAACAATAGGAGGAGAAGATATTAGATAAGGTGTTCTAGTATTTCCATTGTGTATTAGATTTAACAAACTTAGTCTATTGAATAGATCAAAACTTCTTGAAAACACTCAAAGCTCCTTAAAATAGCCTGTCTGAGCTATGGTTTGCGTTGTGTTAGTAAACCTTATCATAGTACTTTGTAAAAACAACTATTGAAGAAACCTTCTCTTGATTACTGAGTAAATCTCAGACGTAATACTTCTTTGGTAAGCCAACCTTGACATAACTCTTAATCAATCTTAATTAATGGCAAACTTTGAGCAAACAATAAAACATATCTCACATTCTACCAACAAATTCTGAATGAGCAAAACTATATGAAATTATGTATTATAATTTTAATAAATTATTTTATTGAAAATTTAATATAATTTATATTTACCAATTCATAAATAGATTAACACTTTAACATAAAACCATCCCTTAAGTCTTTTCTCTTGATACAAACTTCCCTTTGATCATTCTAAGGCAGGCTTCTCTGCAATCTCTTCTTATGGGACATTTATTGCTCAAAATAATTTTCAAATCCTCCTCAAACAGAATGAAATATTTTTTTCCTTGTAGTATGTATATAACATTTAAAAAAATATCATACAGAGCTAGAAGCTTATATTGGATTATCAAATAATCCAATATAATAGTATATAATATATATTATTATTATTATTATTATATATTATATAATAATATAATATCTTTTTCCTCATATAAATCTTACAGAAATTGATAATGACTATCTTATTCCAATAATATTACTTTATTATCACCTTTTTAGTTAAACTCTTAATTTTCCCAAAAATTTCATCCCAAAAAATTCTCAATTTCCCAAAAATCACAAAATCCTTTTGTTTGTACATAATGTTCATTCTCTACTCTATACATATGTGCTAAAAGCAAACAATTATTGAATATTTTTTGTCTTCTCAGCCAATTCTCACGTTTGAAATATCTCGTGATGGTTGTTAGCACAACCTCTAATTTTGAATACTTGCACAAGTTAATTCAGGATATTTGACATATTCAATATCTTCATGTTGTGACACTTACGATTCCTGGAAAATGTAAATCTTAAAGTATCCTTTTAACATATACAAGTATGAACAATACTAATGGAGAACCATAAGACTCTACTTAGCTATAGACCTTAAAAAGATTTGAGATTTATTATTACGAATAGACTAAGAATAGACTAAGAATCCTTTTGACTGAACTTTAGGTCATCATCTCAGACAATCTGTAGAACTTTAGGATCGTGGATTAAGTCTCATTAAGAGCGAAAAACACTTTGACAACACGGGAACCTCTGTTACAAACCTGTCCAATTCCTTTCTATGAAATGGATATGGACCTGTAAAAGCGGGTTTAGGAATGTAAACGCCTTGTAAGCTTACAAGTTCTGAAGATGAACCGTAGTTTCCATAATCTTATAAGTCTGCCAAAGCGTGCGGAAAAAGAATTTGCATGTCTCTTGGCATGGCGAGTTTCTAAGCTTGACAGGTGATGCGATTCAGAAGATCGTGTATGTCTACGCGAGCTGCCAGGACTATTGAAGATTATTTTGGATGATTTGCACTTTCAAATTCAGACGTTGTCTTTATGCTGGGTATAGAACTTTGAACACACAGCATTTTTTATGAATTTGCATACGGTCTTTGTCCTCGCGAGCTGCTGAGCTCGTCAGCTGGTTCGATTAGAAGCATATCGACTCTATTGGTGCTTAGCCCCATTTTACCTTTTTTGTCTCACCCTTGATAGGTCGTCCCATCCTTCGCGTTTTCTACGCGGTCGCCCTTTTCTCTCATTAGAAGCATGTGTATGTTAACAGATACTAGAAGACTGTGATGTTTATCAAGTGCAGTAGGAAAAATGAAAACATGCTACAGGTTATCTACTGGTAGCATTCTTTAGTCTTCATCTCACACTAGCTGCAACTCATGCCAAACATATGCAAGGCAAAGCGCAGTATATTAAAAGGGAAGACAAAAACGGGCCTCTTCAATGTCTAGTCACTAATGTCCATAAAGAGATGACGCAGATTGCTGACGAGTTGAAGTGCTTCAGGTTTGATTCTCGGTAATTTTGTTTTCCCAAGAGTGGTCGTTTTCAGCTATCTTGGATCAAACGGGAGAATTCTATAGCTTCCTGATGTGATTGCTGGCTATATTGGGTCTTCTCAACTTCTCAAGAACGCGGATGAACCACTGTGTCTCTGTTACATCCGTATACTCATCTTCACTTTGGTGTTAACTGACCGGCAATAATCTTGGTCCTTATCGGAGATACGTCTTGGTCCCCTGGATTGATCTGGATTGGTTTTCCATTCCTTTGTGTTGTGGCAAAAAGAATCTCTAAATTGTGCTGTAATTCGTGTTCTTGGAGGAAATTTTCTTTCAAACAATTTCCGATATGTTGAGATGTTGGGGAGATGAATGCTGTAATGTTCCCGGTTTGAAAGGTTTCTTCCAGGACTTAACAAGTGGAAGTGAGTGTGCTTTGACAGTCATAGGTTGGAATTGGTTTCAGAATAGCAACGTCCGTGATTTGTTATGGAAATTCAACTTTAAGCTACTGCTTGTTGGCGAGGAGAGAAAGAACAATGTTCTTTCTGGCTTCGCCATCACCTGATCCGAATCCTTTGAGAACTTTCAATATTGCACAGTGCATCTGCGCAGCGAAAGCAAGTACGAGTAAGGAAGTGTACCATGCTGAAAGAGACCACTAATGTATGCGCGCTTTTCACCTCTAAGAAACTTAGCAAGTTTCTAGCCGCGATAAGTCCTGTCTCAAGACATTTCATGGGTACAAAGATCACAGTGTTTAAGGACATTCTGAGTTGCGCGTTAATCTACACGACTGGGTACGTCTACCCACTATTGCGCCACTGTTGTTTGTGAAACCTAGCTCTAGGGTATTGATACGATGCGAGGCTGATCGACTTGTCAAGACGTGCGCCACCGAGGGCTCTTGTCGACTGGACTTTGCATATGTATGTTGCTTCTTCCCTGCAACCGAGTTCAATCTTCCCTTTGCATGAGCCACCCATTTGTTTGACGAGATGCATCCCATTCCAAATACGCGGCATGTAAATGTATACTTGACTGAAAAAGCTATGCAGATGTCCATAGTCTATGACCATTATTAAAACCATATGGAAGTACAGGATCTGATATGATGGAGAATCAGAAATCTCCGTGAAGGATGCAAGCAGTGCTGGCAAACATCACCTGCTGAACACGCAAGATGAACCTGGTTCTGCACAGCCTATCGAAAAGGATATGTGGACGCTCCTAGTCGAGAAAAGAAAGATGATGTCCAATCAGGTGAATCTGATTACCTATCACCAGCTCTCCAGCAAGACTCCTACTGTCGAGCTGTAACGTAAATTTAACTGCGATTCCAAGGCCTAACAATGCGCGCTTGAGACCTTCGTTCTTCTATTTACAGGGCCATTATCCCACCAAATTGATCGTACTCTCGTGGAAGTCCGTAATGTTTAAGGGTTTTGTTAGATTTCCTTCTTGCAACGGTGAGCTTGAACTGCCCTCTCTCTTTCTTGATTCTTCCCTTCAAGACATCGCAGGCTGAGTTTCGAAGTATATCTACGCGTGCTGAGTTTTTTAGAATTGATAGCGCAAAATTGCAGTCCTGCGAATGGTGAAGAGATAAAACCTTTTTTAATAAGTTACTCTTAGTAGTTTAGTATCGTGTATGTTCTGCTAAACGTCACTGACTAAGCAGTCCATGACATATCTTCCGTAAACGAAGTGCAAGTCTAGATCTTTTTCCATATTATCAGCTCTAAGCAGGTTCTAAGTAGGCTGTACACAATTAATTAAAACTATTGGATCTATCACCCTATGGATGTTTTATGTGCGCTTGAACTTTTGTGCCTCAAGGACTCTTCCTTGATGCACAAAGAATTATCATTTACCTGAGTATGCCAGATATTAATACATGACAAGCTTACCATCATCAATCATCAGGTAGTGGGGACAGACTTGACTCTCATATACTCTTTGTTGGGAGTCCAAGAGGAGGGAAGAGTGCTCTAATTGCGCGTTATCTTAACCCCGAGAAGGTATGTGATAAGCTCTTCTGTCAGTCTTGACTCTCATATACTCGTTGTTGGGAGTCCAAGAGGAGGGAAGAGTGCTCTAAGTGCACGTTATCTTAGCCCCGACAAGGTATGTGATAAGCTCTTCTGTCAGTCTTATCACTTTATGCTGTGTCTTTCCTACAAGCATCGTCCCATTATAGAATGGGTTGAAATAGACTACTTATCCTCGACGAGAGATGAGAACAGAATACAGCGAAAGAGCGCCTTGCAAAAGATTGGAGACGGAAAGGCTACGTTAGATGAACTCTGCCTTGTTTCCAACTTCCCGTGAACTGTAGGAGCATTTGCCGAAGCCCACGATTGGCCTGGAACACACGGAGAACTACACCAAATTCGACTGTCAGAGATCGTAAAGTATGCCTTTGTGTCATGATCCAGCAACGCAGAGAACTGCAAATTTTACACGTAAATAACCATGGATTTCTTTTCCTGCCAAATATATTCCATATGAACTGAGATCCAGAACAAAACTTTGACAAGACCAAGTTGATAGTCATCATCTCGGGTTCAACTCAGATTCTTTGCTTTGTTAAGGACCGATATAGCGACAGAGACGAAGGTCTCGAATAATGACTTCCTTTCTGATAAGTTTTCGCATCATTTCCACACGATGACGCAGCAATTTCTGACAATGCTGTAAGAGGTAGTCCATATTTGGGAGCTTTCTTGCCCAAGAGAACTGGGAGAGAGGCTCTTGGCAACAGGACGCTTGTTACTCTCTATCAGTACCCTCTCAACATCTGTAGTCGTCGTGGTCCTGGATTTATCCAGGGTTTGTAAACTGATCAAGTGATTTAAGCTCCCATCAAAACTTTAATCCTCGCGAATTTTCAGTCAAAGCTTTCTAGCTCTGTTTCATTCTAGAACATACACAACAAGGTATGCATTAAAAGTATCCCACTTTTGTTCTAATGTGACTGAAGCAGTAGCATTATAGAGATAGATATAGATGTTGTGTGGAGTAAGAAAGGTGAAACTAGACTTTCAGTATAATGTTTCCTTAAAAAGACGCATGAGAACTTGAATCAGGATCTGACGTCCACTCTTGCTTGATGGCAGCCGGCTGAAGTTCTGGATCTAGTCATATTTTGGTTGGACAAGGTTAGCGAGACTGAAATCCAAATATGCAGTTAATATAGACTTGCTAACGAAACACTCTATCTCCCCAACAATAGTGTTTTGCAGTGCAGTGCACTTGCAAAGTTCTAATGAGGTGCAAACAGATCCTCTTGCCTGAAAACTCTGTTGAAACGTGCTACGCTTGCTTGCTAACTGATTATTGATCTATACTTTCGCAATTAGATACAAAGAAGAGTTGAGGCCCTCTCTAGTGTGTTGAAGAAACGAGGCTCCAAATTGCCGCAACAACTTATTTCAAGGCAAAAGAAGGTGTGGAATGACATCCACGATCCATTTCCAGCTCTTCCTGTCTAATACAAAACATCTGGAAGCGTACATCCTCGCCCCATATAATCCGTTTCGGTTAATTTTGTGACTACTTTTATCCAAAACACTTCAGTGAGCATGTGGGACGTATTTGTAAAATATTAGCAGAGTAGCATTAAAAAAATTTCATTGTTGCATGTAGATATCCACCATTATCATGATCTGCTACAAGTTGAAACACTCCAGATTCAGTTTTTCGTCATTGCCGTTTCTTCCAAGGACCTTTGATTCGTTGGTTGCAAGAAATTTGATACATCTTCGAGACCATCTAACAAGTTGGAATGAATGAGTGGGTTCATAGTCCAGTGTTCTTGCTAAGCAGAACTGACAAAATTGACCATGAATCTGCCGAGGGAGCTTTACAGCCTTCTCATCATCTTTCAACAGAAGCAAACTAAAGTCAATGAGAAAGTATTTTGAAGTAGAATTAACAACCTCCCTTCACATCTGTAACTGGATTCACAGCTATTTGGCTTGGACCATGAAGATATGGGAGATGTAAAGCTTTGTGGTGTTCCAATTGTCATCGTGGGAACGAAGGTTATTCCCGACCAGACTCTGCAACCGGTTGACAAAGAAACTTGTTTGTAGCTTATCCCCTAAGAGTATCATAGGAGATACGTCTTTTTAATGAAGAAAACAATATCTGAGAAGCATCCTCAAAACTTCTGATCGTAGTGCAACTAATTGATCTTCTTCTTCGCATATATGTACTGTCCTCTAACCCTGAGGTTTGGTTCCTACATGTTCTTCCTGATGGGTTCAGCAGTACAACAAGTTCAAGGTCTGTAGACTCATCGTCATTTCGTTCAGTTAGAGCAAATTTATTTCGGGTCGATCAGACCACCTGGATTATCACTGAAATAGTGTACGTTATTGTGAAGGTGTGTTAACCATCCGATTTCTGTCGTATATCTTGGAGTTCTTCTGATAATGTTAGTGAAGCTATGTAAAATAGTCTGCTCCTTACTGCAGGATCCAGATGAAGTGAGGAAGACGATGGCTAGAACGCCGCGTCACCTGGCTCACACCAACGGAGCTACCCTTCTGTACACAACAGGCCTTAATCAACATGTACTGCACCTACTGTCACCCAATTTGATGTACATGTTTTTGTTGTAATGATTCTTCTTTGTATTGATTTACTTTATAATTGAGCAATATCATGATGGAATTATAGAAACTGACATATCTGACTGTCTTTTTAACACTCTTGCTTAAACGCCCCTGTTACATCATACAACTCTCTATGATTGACTAGATGCATGCTTTACAGGGTCAAGGGGACAGTAGAAACTCCTTCAATGCCTTCCGCAGTATAATCAACCATCTTCTCTTCCATGCGTAAGTTCGTTCAGACCGGACCTCATGAGACCACTAAAACCGATGAAGTCTGTATCCTGACAAGGGTGAGTTACAAAGAAACCATTCTCAAGGCTCCCAAAGAGATTTGATCTGAAGAAGACTCGGCACTGCGGTCTAACAGAACGTTAGGTAGAGTTGTGACATCCGTGCGTCCAGGTGCTTTGTTTAAGACCGTAATAATTCCGTGCATAACAGCCTTGAATTGAGGTGCCCATGTTTCAGGCCTCCTTGCAAAGTAATAGCGATGGATCATGCAAGACCACTGGTCATGCCTCTCGATCGTGATAAGCTAGGGTACACAGAACGTCCAAAGGTACACACGTGGTCAAGAAGGAAACAATTTTCTTTCGCACCGTTTATGTAATTTACTTTTCATGCTTGATCGCTTACAACGAAGCCACGAAACCTAGGAATTCGTATAGGAATTGTGGAACATGGACTTTGCTGTGATTCTTTGTAAGTTGTGCACTTGTCCACGTTGACAACACTAATGACACATCTGGTCTTGTAGAATGCCGAGTTATCTTCCAGCTCCGGAAATGTAACATCAGATCTTTGGAGTTTTTCATTTCTGACTATGTTTCCGGTCACTCAGAAGAATCTCCGCCAATCTAGGTATACAACTCAAATCGAAACAGTTGCATGTACAAATACATCCACGGTTTGGATGATGAGTTGTCTAGTGTAAACACTGACATTCTTAAGTTGCAACCAAATGGAATTGGGGATGTTATCTTATTAAAGTTTCAAACCCGCCGGTAGTACAAAGACAGTGGAGATCTAAACGCAACTCACCGCCGCACATGCTCATCTTTCCGTGTCATGATTGCCTGGCAGCATCAACAGAATAGATTGCTCATTGCGCAGAAAACTTACACGCGGAGAAGGAGATAGACGAGTTAATTGCCCTGATGAGAAACAAGTAAGTTCATTCATTTACAATTTCTACATCGTAAGACTCTTCTAGAAAACTTTCACACTTCAAGAACTCTGTTTTGATGTCCAAGTGACGTAAAACATCGAAACTATTCCACTGCAAGTGTGGCGACGTAAATTAGTGAAGAACAGTATCATGCGCAATTCTCATATTCAGATTACAAAAGAAACCTACCAGAACAAGAGCGAAGTGCATGTCGGCCATACAGCCGACTAACTTCAGAACTTAGACAAAAATCGGCTGTTTTACAAGAAGCGAGATTGTACCAAATTCTTTAGTCAAATTTGATGACACTTCAATTCAAGTCGAAAAGTCCGGCAAAAAGAATGTGGAGATGCTGGTAAGCTTTCGAACGTGCCAAGAAGCAGGTAACTTTCACATCCGGCAAGCACGAACCGTTCAAAAGCTATTACATCCTCACGTCTAGCCAACTTAGATGCAACTGCGCATCAATTTACATTTTAAATAAAGTCAGAGGGAAGACGGACGGGTCCAGGCACAATGTCCAACATAAGGGTAGGAGGCTACAGTGCATGTCCTCAAATCTTCAGGGTACCCACAAGTCTAGTATATGAATTTTGAAGCGTCTCAAGAAGTTCAGCTATAGATATTTTCAGTTTGGAAACAAAATTGAAAAGTTCTAGAGACACGTAGCCCTATCGCACCCGAGATGTACTGCTTTCTGCAGTACAAGTGTACGTCATTTCGTACTCCTCATGATTGAACTTCCCTGTGGCTTGTGATATAGTCACAATAACCTACAGTAAAATGGGAGTTAGGTCCAGACAACACTTTCGTGTAATCCATCCATAATTCTTCTCAGGAACAATCAAATAATCAAACCTTACCGAGTGTCCTTCTCATTACTCCGTAGAATTACAGTTACAACTACTGGACAGGCAGGTTGCGCTGTCTCTCAGTAGAACATTTAATTGCGTAAGTGTGACTATATGTGAGACTGGTGTGGCCGGGGACAGCATCTGAATATGCGAGACCACAAAGGTAGTTTACAACCTTTGTCAAAGAGCTGACATAATCAAGTCCATTCAACCTCAAGAACTCCAGAACAGGTAGAGGTCGACTTGCTGCAAGCTCCAGAAATGCACAAGCAGCAGGTAGTTTACAAGTGAGGCTTTATAAGCACCTACATCTGTACGTGATTTACAACATTTCTTACAATTGAATGGAAGTCAACAAAAAGGGGATGTTTCTAAACAGCTACTGGGGAAGATTTCTCTGAAGAAACCCGATTCTCAGCAGGAATCTCGGTGAATTCGGACAAGATTGCCCTAAATTCTTCACCAGTCAAGGTTTCTTTCTCAACCAGTACTTCCACAATCTTGTCGATGGCAGTTCTGTTCTGACGGATGTGTTCCAAAGCTACTTCGTATGCCTTGTCAGAGATGCCCTTCACGGCTCTGTCAATATCCTCAGCAAGCCGCTCAGACATAGAGTTACGAGCCATCATTCTCATGATGACATCACCTCCCTGTGATGATGGGTCCATCAATGCCCATGGACCAATATCAGACATACCGAAGACAGTAACCATCTGCATTAACCGATGCGTGTAGATTAGCAACCACTTGATACTTTATACTCTCAAGAATTAACCCAAATGCAGATACTACACTGTAGGTCGAGAAATGCAGACTAGAAACAGGAAGTTTACCTGCTTGGCCATGGATGTCACTTGCTGCAAATCGCTTGATGCACCGGTTGTCACCTCGGCATCTCCAAAGATGATCTCCTCTGCAGCTCTTCCACCCAAAGCACCAACAATACGGGCAAAAATCTGCTGCTTTGATATCAATGAAGGGTCGTCACCGGGAATGAACCAGGTAAGACCACGTGCTTGTCCTCTTGGAATCAGGGTGACCTTTTGGACCGCATCGTGTCCTGGTGTCAACGTTCTGCACAATTATATAAAGGGGTCAGACAGCTAGAATCAACATACGCAGCTTACTGATAGCTCACTGAACTAATCAGCGATTCGCTAGACGGTGCCTTTAGCTTAGACATACAAGTATAATTTGAAAAAGGAAATAGCCATTAGTATTTTGATCTCCAGGGGTATGAAGAACTGTGCACATTGCACATTCAGAAGATTCAGAAGGACTTACCCGCATACGGCGTGTCCAACTTCGTGATAAGCGACAAGACTCTTGCTCTTCCCGTCTGTCATAACTGTTCCCTCCATACCAGCAACGATTCTATCAATAGAATCATCAATTTCTTTTGCGGAGATGGCAGATTTCCCTCTCCTTCCGGTCAAGATGGCCGCCTCGTTCAAAAGATTGGCAAGATCAGCACCGCTGAACCCTGGAGTCCTCATAGCAATAACTTCCAATGAGACGTCAGGGTCGAATTTCTTGTTACCAGCGTGAACCTTGAGAATTTCTTTCCTTCCTCTGACATCCGGCACATCAACGGTAACCTGTGAAGGACAATATCCAGCTCCATTAAGTGGATGTTAAGGTAATATCAGTTACAATTACTAGCAACACAACCTTACTACTAGGAACGTGGCAGACATTAACCACAATAACTCCTGATGAGTTTTGTTTGAATTTAGTCTTCCTTCATACCTGACGATCGAATCGACCAGGTCGAAGGAGGGCGGCGTCAAGAATATCAGATCGATTGGTGGCAGCAACGACGATAATTCCAGTGTTCCCCTCAAATCCGTCCATCTCGGTCAAAAGCTGGTTCAAAGTCTGTTCTCTCTCGTCATTACCTCCTCCAATACCAGTACCCCTTTGCCTTCCAACGGCATCAATCTCATCCACAAACACAATGCATGGGGCATTCTCCTTGGCCTTCTTGAAGAGATCCCTCACTCGGGATGCTCCCACACCAACAAACATCTCCACAAACTCTGAACCAGAAATTGAGAAGAATGGTACTCCGGCTTCTCCAGCAATGGCCTTGGCTAGAAGAGTCTTTCCTGTTCCTGGTGGCCCGACCAGCAAAACACCCTTGGGAATCCTGGCTCCGACAGCCGTAAACCTCTCTGGCCTTTTCAGAAACTCAACCACCTCCATGAAATCTTGTTTAGCTTCATCTACTCCAGCAACATCATCAAATGTAACTCCTGTGTTAGGTTCCATCTGGAACTTAGCCTTCGATTTTCCAAAAGCCAAAGGGTTGCCTGGACCTCCTGGGCCTCCCAAACCTCCCTGAGACCTTCTGGACAGGAAGAAGAGTCCTCCAACAAGCAGGAGAGGGAAGGCAAGATTGCCAATAAGGTTTAAAAGGACTGATCCTGAATCCTCTTGAGGATTGTGTGCTGCAAAATCTATGTTCTTTGCCCTGAATTTTTGTAGCAACTCCTGACTGAGACCTGGGAGCTGCACTCTAACTCTCTGAACCCTGAATCCCAGCTCGGGTGATACAGCTTCTACAATAGCAATGGTTCCATTTTCGTACAGATCTACTTTCTTCACACGGTCCATTTCCAAGTACTCAAGAAATCTAGAGTAAGACATTCGGGATGAAGCCACTCCTTGCTCATCCGCAGCCATTGCACTTTGCGCAGCGAGGGCGGGGAGGGCTATACCGGCGGCACCAAGAAGACCCTTCAAAAACCCTCGCTTGCCCTCGTTTACAACAGAATCAGCGCCATCCTTACGTAGAGAAGCCTGAACTTTAGTCGCTCGCGACAGTTGTTTCAAAGAAGGAGAGGGGATGAGTGAAAGTCTCTGTCCTGCGAGCTCCTTGTGCAACGAATTGGCTCCACGGGAAGCCAAAAACGATGGTGTCAGCTGCACTGCCATGCCTGTTGCCGTCGCCATTGCCCCTCACAACTCAAGGACGAAATCCCGATCAAGTCAGTCCTCAATTCTCCGTTTCAGAAAAATGCAGAATTCAAACTTCTCTACGTGCTAAGCAGCTCACTATAACTATTACCTGAAATTGATACAATCTATATGAGAGTTTAGCGTCCTCTACAAGTCACGCCCTCTTGCAAGCAAACCTCACACTGATCGTCTACACAAAATTCTTCTAATACCACACAGACAGGGAAGGATCACCCGCTGCTGCTCACGGACACTCCACTCCCAATAGCACTATCTCCCTTTGGCTATTTCGTTGGTAACGTGGCAGCCTCTTGTTTGTAGATTTCAGCCTTTCTACGGAGGAATTTCATCCACGACCATTCATTCTGGAACTGAAGATAAGTCTGTGTCGTGGCGTAAAGTATTTTGGCCAAGCGAATATGGCCACATCGACCGGAACACGTGTCGCCCTTGAAAACAATTTCCCATCTACCTTAGGTTTCTCACTCTTTCTCATTCGGGTAGCGCTGCCTTTCAAGCTGTCTCTTATTTGAACGGCTGAAGTTGATAGGCGTGGTGCGTTCAACTCACGCCTGATGCCACTACCTCTCTGATGACATTCTTCGTCTCTCCGCGATACCCACCTCCTTTGTATTAGGAGAAGAAAAGTACAACCCGTTACTAGTTACTGTGCCTACCCATGAAGTGCCTTCACGACTGTTTGCTTGCTACCCTCCTACCCTTTTACTTTACTAGTCTGAACTCCTAAATGCACATGTGATTTGAGAGCTTGGATTGGGCAGTAAGTAAAGTAAAAATGTTAGCTACTTCACATACTTCCTCTATGGATTCAAGTATGTCCTTTCTGCTCTTTGGAGGCGGTCCCGAGTTCCTCTTTTGCCCACCTTCCTGCTCTCCCTTCGCACAGTTCGCTATGCCATAACTCTAAAGACGAATTTTAGAATAGGCCCGTCGTGTCGAACCTTCATAGACATGACACCAGATTCGTTTCTATGTTCAACTGCTCAAGAGACTCACTAAGGGTCTGATCGCATACTAGCATGAAAATATGGAAGATCTCCCAGTAATTTGAGTCATGTATAGCTTTTCCAAACCTAAGAATATTCCTGTCTTTTTAAACAGTTCGAATTCCAAACCGGTAAGGTATTGAAAGTTGGACGTATCCAAGGTGACTTCTTTATATTTTGTACCTACCTCTTTCCCCAGGGTTGTCTGGTCTGAACAGATAGCTGCAACTCGGGTATGATTATAGGAATGGGGGGTTGTTCATTCTTTTCTGGAGACATTGAAACCTTTCCAGACCTACATAAGCAATTGTACATGTATTCCTTGCATGTCGTAAACTGAAGGCTTGTGTACCGTGGATAGACAGTCTAAACAGCTGCGCTCAGTCGAATGAGCCCTTCAAAGTGACCGTGATACCTGTAATGAAAGTAAATCATTTGTTGTAGATGTTCAGAATTCTAAGAAAGGTGAATCTCGGCAAACAAAATATCATAATATAGTCAGCAAAATCCTCGTAGCACAAGAGCTGTGTTCACAACGCTAAAGGAGGTAATGACAACGTTGTGGTCAAATTCTGCTGATGATGACCATGGACCACCGGTACTTTCTTAACTTTTGTCGGTCGTGTCCTTACTGCACTCAAATCAGGTTGGATTTTTTTAATTCCTGATGAATGGTCACTTAAATGGCACTATTGTATGGAGGTGCTCCTACCTTCAAGCTGAGCCTCGTGAAGAAATAGAATTTGGAGACTGGTCTGCTCTCAATATTATAGGGCAATCTGAGCTGCTCACATCGTCTGCAATAAGGACTTCCGCTTGGAAGACTTGGGTCTAGCAGCTTTTGCTAGACCCAAGTCTCAAACACACCTGCGGTTCTAATACCTGGGTAATATCCATAGTGTAGTGAGCAAGGCAAAGTTAAGACTTGTAGAAGCGCTTACGCCAGCAGACGTGTATCTCATATCTGCACGGAACGCTTAAGTGCAAGGTTCCATCCTACTTTGCTCTTCTCTTCAGAGTCAAAATTGTAGGGACAACCAATCTTTGTTGAGCACCAATTCTTCGATCCTTGATGCATCAACTCAAAGGAGACACTATGTAGGTATCCCCATTCTCTTAATAATTGCTCCGGAATCATCAATTTGTAAAAAAAGGCAGGGAGATCTTGAGTCTCTGTTCACAAGTCATGGAGGTTCTAATTAATTGACTGATGATCATGTCGTCAACTGAGAGATTTACAACTACTTTTACATGTAACCTGTGATACCTAGTCTCTGGTCATGATATGACTTCGCTCTTTTGCAAAATTGTGGCAGCTACCTATTTGCCGCGGAGCTTCTTCGATTGCTTCACGGCCTGCTTATACTTAGCCCTGTAGTCTGTTCTCAGGGCTGACTTACTTGCTCGCCATTCCTTCTCGGCAATAGGTGACTTCATGAAAGGACAAGTGTTACTGTCTGTGAAAACAGGAAGTTGTGGGAAGGCATCTAATTCCGGAGCTTCTAATCTAAAACTGGAGGACTTTCTGAAAGCAGTCAAGGAACCTTGGTTCTTCCCGTCTTGATCCAATGCACAGTTACTGTTACCACTAGTTGTATTCTGTGCGTTATCGACCTCGACAAATTCTTCCTCGGCCTGACAATCCCCAGAACTAGGGGGTTCTCCCGTCGAATCGGGGACATGAGCTAAACTTGTACCCGTGATTTGCTTGAGAGAAAAGACCACTCGCCCAGTTTCACCAACTAGGTTCTTCCAGGTGGCCCTGGTTAGCTGGTTCCCTTGTGGAATGAGAGAAGGCGGTGACACTGTGCCCGTTTCCACTTTACATTCCAACGAGGGGGGGCTCACTGTTGCAAGTTCAACCTCCCTTTCTTTCGGCTGCAGAGTTGTGTGTGACTTCTTCTCTGGTAAACCTCTGCTCAGTTCACCCTCATTCTCCTGCAAATTAAGTGAGGGAGGTCCGGCGGACTCGTTCTCTCCTTCCCTTGCCAATGTGTACGAGATCTCCAAGCCATCATGGAAGTTCTCGTCATTGTGTGGCAGCGGTGAGATGGGTTCCAGGCCACTCACCCATAAATCCGGATGACCTTCATCTTCGGAAGTCGGTGCCGAGGTCCCATCCTCCTCCATCGCATGCACTGATAACTTACCCGCTTTATTCCTCGAACTCTTGTCCTTGCCTTCAGGAGGTGGTGGTAATGCGTCCATACCACTCACCCACAAGTCAGGCTGATCGGACTCCGAATCCATGCTTGCATCCAAAGAGGCATCATCTGATAATTCCTCATCCTCAACTACCCACGCCGGTAAATCATCTGCTGCATCGTCCGAGCTTCCTTCTTGTTTCTCCTCGGGAGATAATTCTTCCATCCCACTTATCCACAGGTTCGGTTCTACCAGAGGTTGACCCGAACTCTTCCTTTCTTCTAATGGACGGGATTCTCGCTCATATGTCTTGGCTCGACCTTTATGGCCCCTAGAAACGGTTAAGGGTTCTTCCTCGTCTCCTGTCATGTCGTTGACTGTTGGCTCTGAAACAGAAAGTGATCTCTCGTCCTCCTCACTCATGGGTGAGACTGATGCCTCCGAATCTTTTACCATCCAATCTGCAAGAAGATTTACGTTTTCCTGTTCACTTCCTTTCAAGTTTTGAGCGATTTGTATAGATTTAGATTTCTTTTTCTTTTTCTTCTTTTTCTTACCTTTTCTCTTCGGGGTCTCTTGCAAGGGTTCCGCTGCCTCTACTTCTTCAGTCTCTTCCTCGACGCTTTCATCATCGTCTTCACTCAACAACAGCGATAGCTCATCCAAATCAAACTCGGATACATTTTCTTCGGTCTTTACCGGAATGGGCATTGTGTCCATGAAACTGACCCACATCTCTGGTTCATCTGCCTGAATCCCTGTACTATGATCCTGATCTCTCTTTGCAAGGGGTGAAATACTCTCGGTATTCTCTCCCTCCTTCACGACGTCTGAAGCAGGAGTCGATGGCTCTTCTTCTCCGTCCGGTAGATCCACGTGATTTCCAGACCCGTATCCATCTTCATTTCTTTGTGATGGGGACAAAGTCTCCTCTCCAGAGTCCGGCACTTCCACTTCATCAAGATCAGATACCATCTTGTCATCCCCATCAACACGAGGAAAGCCTTTCTTGAATATGGCTCCATTTCTTGGCGAGAAAAATAGCTCGAGACTCGGGTCTTGTTCCCTGCAAAACGAGAGCACAGTAAAGGACTAAATTTTCGTGTCTAAAACATCACTGTCTAAGTATACCCGTAAATACGGCAACGGCTTCAAAGCAATAAATCTGAAAAGTGAGAGCTCGTGTTAAAAACAAATAGAATGGACAAAATGGCGAAGACTTGCCTGGGGGAATCAGATGGGAATAATTTGCTTAGCAGATCCAATTGCCTCTGGCGCTCTTTAGCAACAGCTAGGGACACAGGATCGTTTTCCACATCCATCTCCATGTTCTCATGAAAAGAACCTATCATCAAAGGAGAAACATTGGTATTAAGCTTCAAGGGTAAGAGTCCCTCGTGGTTTTCAATAAGGGAATAGTCAACATTCATACACGGCCCAGAACACTAAGAGCTTACCGGTTTCCTTGATTGAGCTCTCAAATGAACCAGTGTGCAGGCTTTCATCATAATCACATGTTAACAGTTGATGCAGAGGCAGGCTCTCCACGCGTTGAAAACTTCTCTTGTGTTTGCCGAGACCTCTACTCGGCACTGTTTTCAGCTGCATCATACATGTGCCAAGAAAAGCAATTAGCTATGACCTTCAAATCGATAGTAACTCACTATCATAGACTCTTTGCTCTTCACTGAGATTGAACTTGACATTCACGAAGCCTACATACTGTACCATGTCCAATTGTGCCTACCCCAGCTACCAGGAACCGGAAATCTAAGAAGATTTGTAGTGTTCAGCGTTGGTAGAGTTTCGGGCACCTTCTTAAGGCGTGGGAAGAAAAGTTTGATCCCATCAACTTCAACACCCTGGTCAAAATCCCTCTTCGTCTTCCACTTGTCTGACTTCTCTGGCTGTTCCAATAACAAAAGCGGCCATGATTTGGCCTGCCTCTGAACAGGCGTGGCAGGAGCGTCATTTTTCTCGCGAAGACGCTGGGCCTCCTCCGCGGCTAAGGTTTCCGCTTCCGCTTCAGCAGTCCATTCCCTTTGAAGTTTGTCCACATAGTGTTCCTTCGCAGTTTCGATACGCAGGAAACCTCCTCGCCATTTGCAGCCACTGTACTGGAACACAAGATGCACGCGGAGCCGAGAGATAAGGAATTGGCCTTGCAGAAATAAAGGTCCGTAAGTGGTCACTCCAACATTGCATCAAATTGTCAGCCAGTGAACTTCTGCTGCAGCCTACAGTAGAAGTCCTAGCAGACAGGTGATACAACAGATCCAAATACATATGTGAGTGACGGGAGCAGAAGTCGTTCGCAGAACGGGGATCTGAAGCACTTCTGACCGACAGATCCAAAGAGAGAAATATAATTCTTACATACCGAACTTATGAGCTTTTTAAGCGCCGCTTCGCTCGTAGGAAGAAAGTCCACATATGCGAACCCTCGGTGTGGCCCTGAACAATACTTTGCTGCAGGTAATTCAATACTCTGGACAGTTCCCAACGGCGAAAAGCGCTCTTTCAGATCGATGGCACTAACTTCTGACGATAATCCACCAACAAACAAACGAACTTTCGTCACCTCCCCCGTGTTCTCCGCCATGTCTAAGCACACACAAGTCAAAGATCTGACGCTTGGACCTGTACAAATAAACAGAGCTTGCGATGAACACTTGAGAGCTACAATGACTTCCATCTTGTCATTCTAAAACCAGGACTTCGAGTGCCGAATCCGAAATCCGTTTCAGGTCTCCCATTGTCGACTACATTTTAGGGTTCTTTCGCCACAATTGAGCAAAGTTTTCGCACAAAACCTCTTTCCTATGACAGACCTTAACAAATTCAAAGTTCGACTGCACCACCGCGAATCTAACTTTAAACCTTCAATGCGTGAAGCTTCGGCTGAATTCGGTCGTGTGTATGCTTCAAAACTCATATGACAATTTCACATTGACGTCGAAGTGTTCAACACCTCACGAAATTCATATTTCGAGAAAGAAGCACCTCAGACACCGACGGTTTTGGGCTTCAAGCCTTTCGAATTCGCTGAGGCCTCACTGATTCAGCAGAGGTAAAGAGAAGTACACGTGAAGCAAACCTCGCTAGAACGTCCACCACGGGGAACTCTGTTGCATAGCAGCAAGACACAGCTTTGCAATTCGTCCATGGTCCATCCGGCTGCAACCAAGTTCACGATTTCCTTGCCTTCATTCCGTGACCAATCGCCATGTGCAAGGGTGAACTTGTCTCTCGGGCATACGAGACATACGCTAGAATCCACTGACCAGTGAAACTTCAGTGACATGAATCAAATTCTACATCACCGGTCCGTAAGAGCACACAGCCAGTCCTGGGAGTTGATGCTGGCTTCTACAAGGATGCTGCATCCGACCTTTCCTAGCCTGCCTGCCGTGAGCGAAACCCTAGTTTGCCAGTTCTGCAAAAGCTTGACTAAACCCTGGTACTCTGGTCGTTTTTCCCAGCCGAATTCTTTTCTGGGTTTCTCTCCAACATTTCTTTGAAGAGAAAACATCCTTAATCATGAGCAACTCATTGGTTACAACCTTCATCTTGCACCACCATCTTGAACTATGGACAAGAACAAATTTTGAAGAATATCGACGCTAGTAGTGCAGTGAGCAAGTCCACATTTCGTTTCTACTATTATGAATGCATCACAGTCGCTCAGAATGTATGAGCTGATCTCCTTTCCTCTTCTACCATCAATGTATCTCTTTATTAATTCATAACAGCGAGGAACATAGTCATATTTCCACATGGAAGGTTTCAAATTATGGTCAGTATACTCAAAATCATTGGCCCATCATTGGTTGAAGTTATAGTTTTCTAGTTTCTAGTTACACACCATCCAAGGTTTTGAATGCGTATCTGCCCCTGTTGTTTTGTGATATATGATCTCGTGTGATAGTGATCGGTACTGAAAGATTATGAAGACAATTTTATCCTTGACTATCAAAAGGTAAACTATCATCGAATGAGAAAACCACTAGATCACGTTATGGAATTTTAGTCCCAGCCAGAAACCTTCAATTCATTCATATTCGACCAAAAACCAAGTCGATATTAATTGTCTTGTTGGAGAGTGCATTCGGAAGGTTGAAAATAGAACCAAACATATAGACGAACCAAGTAATTCGAATTTTCTTAGAACTTCTTTGAGCTTCCTCTTTGTAAGTCGATGCCGTATTCATCAAAGTCGATAGAAGAATCCCACTAGATTAATTCGGAATCAATCTATTTATTTACTATTGGATTAATAAATAGATATTATTCAAGATATCTATTTTTGATAAAGATATAGATCAACTCGACACTCCTCTAGTTTTAAAATTTTGGGATCAACATTGCTCCCCAAATTCAAAGAATGATGTTGTTTGGATACTCCATCATGCCTTTCAACAATAAACTATCCTTTTAGCTCGTGCCCAGCAGATTATCCTACTCCATTATAAACCATTAAGGCCATGTGACAATAGTGGTTTACGACAGGTAAGTGCATGACTTCATTATGTACATATATCTTGATGGTAGGCTTTCATTTAACTTTTACAAATGATTTGTCGCTCATTCATTTACATCTACTCATAGATAGATTTAGATGTCATATTTGATTTCTCGTTATCTGTTCTTCATTTTTTGACCTGTGGATGATATCCTGCGCAGGTTGAATTGTATGTTTTACTCATTTAAATATATTCATATATTTTGACATCACTTTCTGCAAAATGGAGGTCTTTTCTACAAAAAGAATAAAACATTGGTCATCGTCGCTATAGAGGTTTGAGATACTTTGCTCCCTTAACCAGGCGGGAAACTTTTGTCAGAGTCCACCAATAGTTACACCAACAACAAGTTTCATACCCTACATCCTACTCACACATTCCACGATTTCACTTAACCGTTTTTATTAATGCTCAATTTCTTAACGGTTTTGCTTACAATTCAGTTCACAATCAGGCGTCTCATATTTAGGGGAAGAGGAGAATCGGGAGAAGGAGAGGCAACGAGTGGGAAAGTATATTGCTTACAGTTCAGTTCACAATCACGCGTCTCATATTGAGGGGAAGAGGAGAATCGGGAGAAGGAGAGGCAACGAGTGGAAAAGTATATTGTCAAATTTGGGAGAGTTCACTTACATACATCACATAAGTGAATAATAGATTCGGTTCATTTTTCAATTTTTGTTCTAATGGTACCTAGATTGAAGGAGGTGGAGACTCGAGTAGAAAGTTATGAAGACCTTTAGATTTTTTAGGGTTTAGAGTGATTACTTCACATTGAGAGTGAAGGGACTCAAAATTTTCATTTCTAATCTTTTGGTATTTGTAATACTCCGAGGACAAGAGAAGAGAGAAAACACATATTACACACTCAACATTCGGTGCCCCAAAGGAACACCTTCTTATTATTATATAGACAAAGAGGATCTCCTCCAAGGAAGCTCCACTTTAGGATTACGCACACAGATAGGTGACATGACATCAAGCTCCACCCTTGGATTACTTACTTGGATGGGTGACATGTCAGTCTAGGTCCTATTTGGTTGGTCAAACAAGCTTTGACTGGAGGGAATCTTTTAGGGAATCATTCTATAGGAGTCTCAGAATCACGTAAGATACCGTTGGAAAGCTCTTGACAAGACAAACCAGGGGGGCGGGGAGGCTAGCCTATCTTTTGCCGGGGGGGGGGGGGGGGGGGAATTTGCACATTTTTGAGGCCTAATTCATCCGTTTAGGCCTCCAAAACTGCCTTCAAAGATTTTAGGCATATTTCAATTCCTACTCTATTAGTAGAAGTCCCCTTTTGGTGATACCTCTTTCTGATCTGTTTAATCCATCATGTGTAACATCCTTCCAAATGTTACCAAACCAATTCTCACCTTTAAATCATATGTCTAGCTATTGGTTCTAAGGTTCTCAAGTCTATTTTGGTTTCTGCTCTATTGGTAGAAGTACTCTTTTCGTGATACTTTTATCTGATCTATTTTGACCTTCATGTATAACATCATTCTAGATATTACCAAACCAAATTTCACATCTAGATCGTTTGGCTAGCTTGTGGTATTACAATATTCATGCTTGAGTTCCATGTGAACTTATTTTAAAAATTTTGGAGATGGGAGTTGAAAGTTATGAGAGTTTTTAGGGTTTGGAAAGATAACATTACTCATGGGAGCTGGAATGTGAGGAGTTGTGGTTTTGCAAGTATAGGGGAGATATGGAAAGGAGCGTCTTGTTACAATTGTTATCCTCATACTAGCCATGGCTACACTTTCCTATCTAAGGTAGCCTAGAGCGGCTCGAGATACACCATGCTCAATGTGTCACCTATGCTTTACCTCACAAGGAGTAAAGATCCATGTGTGAAGAATACACAAGGACTATGATTGGGCCACTTGGGATGCTCATGTGAGGCAAGCCACCACACTGAATGTAATGACACTCAACATTACACATACTTCTTCTATCCCTTCATTAAACTTTCTAAGGATATAGATCGAGTCATGAGGAGTGGTTAGCATCTCAAGCAAGTTGTATCTTGGGGTTATTTGAGACTAGTTTCCATGTCCGCATCTATCTATATCATGTACACTCCATGATGAGGCTAGACAAGATTTTCACCTACCAATTAATTGTTTGGCACATGATCCCTTGGACGAGTTAGCATAGTTCTTATTCCTCTTACTCCATCAATGGTGCATTTGTTATGCTAAAGGTGGACATGTGGGATATAGAGAGGTGACTGCTAGATTTCATCAAATCCAAATAGGGATTGGGCTACCCTACAAGAGGAGTATGTTAGGGCCTTTGTTACACACATTTTAAGAGACCAATTTTGCAACATGATACCATAGAGTCCACTCAATTATGATGGTGTAGGACATTAGGTCAGGCAGGAGAGTTTAGTAGAGTAGCACAAATGCTACACCCTTTGTTTATGGCTAGTCCCACTCATGAGACTATCTCTTCCATATGCTTACTACATCCTATGGCAAGAGAAGGAGAACCATTAGAGGTCTTAGATTATCAGCCTAAGCAACTTTTATGTCTTGATAGGTTTCTTTTTTCACAAGCATTGTGCACTACCCCTTGCTTCTCCTCAAAAGGCTTGTCAAAGATGGTATATGAGCATCTTAGAGATTACTTTCAAGTATATGATCTTTCTAATGAATTTACTAAGCTATTTTAGATGGCTTTAGCAATAGCAAGGGAAGATATTCTTACATCAATCAATCAAGTGTTAGGTGTTAGTCAACTTCTTGCAATAGAGAAGGATACAAGGGCATTAGATTAATTTTTATTGGAGAGATCTTTCTATGCTTGGTTAGCCATACCATTCTCCTTCAGAATTGATCTTACTTTCAAGAACATCTCAATCTACATCAATTTGGAGTAGCTACACTTGGAGGTTGTGAGGCTATATCTCTAAGTACCAAGGCACTCCTGAATATCCATCCAAAGTGGGTTATCCTATAGGTGGAAGTTGAGAATGCTTTTAATAGCATCTCTTGAACATCCATCTTTACAAAGCTTAGGGAGGCAAGTGGATCTTTGGTGAGTCTCATTCCTTTTATGCAATCATTTTATGGCTCTCTTGCTTCTCTTTACTACCAACATGGTTTGTCATAGGAAGGAGTCACCATCTTGTAATTAGTTGTTTGTACACGACAAGGAAATCTTTTAAGGGGACCTTTTTTTACCATGGCTCACTTTAGAGTTCTCTTATCTACTACTTTGGCCATACCAAGTTGTATATTCCTTCCTTGGCAAATGATACACACATTATGGGCCCCGTAGATTAGATTAGGCAGTCCTTTGATCACTTGACTATCAAGCTACATCTTGTAGGTTGAGAGTCAAGGTGTCAAAGTGCAAATTATAGTCCCCTTCAGGTATCTCTTGCCACCTTGAGCTTCTAAAGAGACGTGTCACATCTATAGATGGATTATGTATTCTTGGAGTGCTAGTAGGATCTGAGGATCTTATTACATGCTTCTTAGACGTTGCACTTGTAGAGGATATGTGAATGACCTTCATCTACTAGGAGATTCATAGGTGGCACTTGGTATACTCTCTTCTAGTATTGCTTGTTGACCAACTTACCTTCTCGGCTTGGTTCCTCCTTTGTTGACTTTCCTATCATGTTTGAGAGCTTTTGATAGGAGGATTATGGGAGTCTTTGATAATATCAGTGCGCTATGGACATTTAAGAGTGTGACAAAGGATTTGGCATGTAGACAAACATCTTTGCCAATCTTGTGTAGATTAATAGGCCTATTATTGATGGAGGAGATGGCACCTATAGCATTTTTGGGTAGTTGGGCTCTCTCAATACCCCTACTTTCCTCCCATTTTGAGGTTGTTGATTGGCCAGTTTTGGAGACATATGTGGCTAAGGTGGAGGAGGGATCCTTTTCTCTTGTGGTATTATTATGGTAGACAAGCAATGGTCTATTCCTATGGGCATAAGAGGACCTTCCATCCTTTACTTCACTACCATCAGATTGGACTAGAGGTTTGCATTCTTCCTTGATGGAGTGATATTGTCAACTTGTGCTACATTCTCTCTTAGTTGACTCATCCATTCTTCATGCCAATAAAGCACATATTTTCTCTTGCTTTGAAGTGTAAGCTCTTGGATCCTAGCTTGACCATGCATTAGGGCATTCTAACTTGCACCAACCACCTTCTCTATAGTTATGAGGTTCTGCTTAGGTTTGGTCCACTTGTTTGCATCTTTGTTACACACTTGTGAGTGTGGTTCTACACTAGATGTAGTAGTGGTCCATATGACATGGGGTCCTTTTGGAGGACAAATGATAGCTACCCATGATAGCATCAAGGATATAGTGTTTGTTATGGCACAAGAAAGTAGGTACTTTGCTTGGAGGGAGCATTCATATGCTTTGCAAATGACATGTGTCAAAGCAAACTTATACTTGGTCCATGATGATCAGGTAATAGTGGCGGATATTATGGTTACAAATCCTACACGTGATGCAATTTTGGAACAAATGACTACTCATCCTCTTGGATGGGTGGCAAGCAGAGCAGTAGCATATAAGGTCTCCAAGTATAGGAGTATGTAGCAAGGTCATCTTCTTTGTTCCTCTAGCCTTGGAGTTATATGGAGCGATGGACGTGACATTTGACACATTTGTTAGGGAGTGAGCAAGAGCTTATCATAATGGACATCAAGGGGTACCACTTTCACTCTCATACTTTCAGCATACTTTAGACGTTGTGTGTCCATAACTCTATAGAGAGCATTGGCTGGTTCATTCTGTAGGAGAGCAATCACATTAGATGATGCTTCTTTGGTAGCTCTAATAGTTTTACATCTTATAACTTGCATAGCATGAATATCTTAGGTGTGGTAAGGCAGATTTCTCATTTCAATATTATTGGGGCCTAGCCTCATTTTACCTCTTTTGTCTCTCCCTTGTATGGCTTGATGGGGTCTTCTCATCCTTCTTGTGTTCTACATGGTTGCCTTTCATAGTTTCATGTGTACCTTTACTTTTTAACACTTCTTGTTCCGGTTTGTTCTTGTCCCATTCTTGCATGGGACATACTTGTTTTAATTCCCCTCTCACACTTTTCCTCTAGCTCTTCTCCTTAACAACATTCTTTACATAAATTGCATGTCTCTCTCTTGCTCAAATTTCTCATCGTGTTTTATTCTTTGTGGATTTTTCTTGTTCTTAGATGATCTCTCCTTAGTATTTTTATTGTCATCTTCTAACTATGTTATGTTTTGCTTGCTTTCCATATTATAAGATGTTTCCTTTACCTCAAGTCCTTTTTGTTCTCATGGTCACAATTTGGCATTCTTCTTTTGCTTGTGGATTATTCTGTAATTTGATTATGATTATGTTTAGTCCTACTATTTAGGTGGAGCTTAAACTTTAAAAGTTCTAGCTTTTCCTTTTAATCACTCAATATTATTACTTTGAGTGGCACTTTTGGATGCAACCAAATTTTCCTTTCTTCTTATCAGTTTTTTAACATAAATTTAGTACAAGGAGTACTAACACTTGCTCAACTACTTGGGCACAATGAGAGGTATTGATGAAGAGAAAAAGCAAACACATAGCAAACACAAAGGATGAGAAGACCCCATCAAGCTATACAAAGGAGATACAAAAGAGGTAAAAGACAAACCTAGTGTCATTGCTACCTTATGGATTGCACTAGCCAATACTCTTTATAGACAAATGGACACACATTGTCTAAAGTATGTTACAAAGTATGAGGGTAAGAGTGGTACTCCTTGACATCTAGTATGATAAGCTCTTATGCACTCCCTAACAAATATGTCAAATGCCATATCCATCACTCCATATAACTTCATAGCTAGAGGAACAAAGTGATAAACTTGTTGTATACCTCTATATGTGGAGACATTGTATGTTATTGCTCTGCTTGTTGTCCATTTAAGGAGATGAGTAGTCACTTCCTTTAAAATTGCATCATGCATAAGGTTTGTAACCACAACATCTAGCACTATCACCTGATCATCTTGGGCTATGTATAGGTTCACTCTTACACTCTATTGTCTGCAAAGCATGCAAAATCACTCTTACACAATGGATGCAAGGTATCCACTCTCTTGTGCCATAGCAAACAATATATCCCTGATGGCATCATGGATAGTTATCCTTTATCCTCCAAAGGGACACCGTATCATATAGATGAAGTAGTGCGTGCTTTCATAGAGGCTTACTATGACCTCCTTTTGCTTCCGTCAATTGTTTAGTGTTTGAGGACTCATGAATTCATAGTGCATGTTACAATATGCACTATCCAGTCCTCAATTGGCTTCTATCATCATTTCCTAATATTTGGTCCTCTATCACTCTATCTTAGCCAAAATACCATTCACTCTTCTCCCAATTGCTCCACCCTACATTTATTTGTTGCTTTCATGGTCCCTATACGTGACATTTGCCCAAAATTCCAGTTTCAAATTACTTAATCTTTCAAGTCTTGTTTATTGGTCTTTGATTACATGTCATGTACTATTTTGCAACATGCTTCACTTAGTATTTATAGATTACACGATGTATACAATTTTGTACTAGTATTGATCAAAAAATATTTATATTTTTTCAATGCTTCTCCTTACATTTGATTTGTTAGATTCACTTCATCTCCTTTATTGATTTAATACTCATGTCAATTTGCACATTCCATGTTAACATTTCCTCTGCCCTTCATATGGATTTAATGAGTTTTGGAAAACCCTTTCAAAGGATAGTTTCTACTCTCATGTCCTCCTTGTATCCTTTTAGTTGAGTTCATATAAATCAAAATTTTTTTATTCAAATATAGAGTGAATTTCAAATGTATTTATATCATAAGTCAAAATTACTCTCCAAATTCAAACATAATGATGTTTTGCAAATGTCACCATTGATATTAACACTCTCAATTGTGATGAGAATAGAATATAGCAAACTTCAACATTCCTTTCACTTGAATGTTTTAGAAACAAAATTCTCTTCACAATTTCAAACTCATAAATATTTGCAAATTTCTTTATTGATACAATAAATTACATATATAATCAAATTTTCAATGTTGTACAAACTAGATGAAATAAAATAAATAAATAAAATAAAATTTTAACATTCCTTTGAGTTGATGATATATAAAAAGCTCAATGATTGGATAATCTGAATTTAAAGAGAAGTTTTACAACTTTTCTTTGAATTAATAATTATCATTACGATCATTATAACTGCAATTGTAATTGTAATTGAGTTGATAAAAGACTATAGATTGATAAATAGATCAAAAAATTTAATTTCCCCTCTTTCCTAATTTTTCCATTCCTTGCTTCAAAATATCCTCCTTTTGTTGTTTATGACACTCTTCCATTCCCTTCTTTATTATCAAACATTCCTTCCTCTCTTTCTCTTCTTTAATCTCTCTTTACATGTGCTAATATGAATGAACACTTTGAAAATAACATCCATAGCCCCTATATCACTTTGCAAATAACATCAAGAGCTCTTGTATTTAAGATACAAGAGCTCTTGGTGTTATTTTAAGATGAATGATGAATCACTAACAATCCATATTTGTTACAATAAATAGAATTCCAAGTTTTATTTTTATATATACAACAAAGAATCAAAAGTTCTCCTGTGAAAATCTGTATTTTTGCCACTACAATCCATCCCGTGGAATCTATATTCTTTACATAAAAATTCATATTCAAGCCAAAAGTTGTCACTAAAACCAAAAAAAACTAAAATAATTCTATATGTTGAAGTGAATTGACATCAAATGAACGGATGCAACCACCATTCATAAATTGTGCAACAATTTATTAATGATTCAAAAAAACACGAGTTTTCTTGTTGTAAGCAATACATATCTGTATCATTGATTCTCTTATTTCCTCTCTTGTGAGAACTCCCAAGGGATCAATTGCCTCATGTTCTTCATCATGAGGGAAATTTATTCCCTCTTCCTCTTCTTCTACCTACATATCAGATCTATTTATTAAACTTTGTGCAATATGATGCAACAACTAATACATGTCATCAAATACAAATTGTTGTTCCTACTTTTCAATTGCACTCTTAGTTCCCACAAAAATGTCATTGAGCCTTCAACATTGCAATGCAATGCTCATTGTGAACATAGGCTGTTGTAATATATGTATTGAAATCCATTTTATCCTCTATGCATGGCAGCTTGAATGAGGGTACCAAATAAGTCATGAGTACATAACCCAAGTTACTTAGTAGATACTTGTAGCACTAATAAAAGTATTTGGACTACTTTGATTCATGTTGCCTTGGTACTTGATACTATTCATGTCGTGAGAAGACCTTGACATCCCTATATTCATAACACACATCAATCAAATAGCAAAAATTTCAGACCTTCCAAACTTGGAACTAATATGGAGCAAATGATGGAACTCAAGGAACTCATACACACTGCACTTGTAAAAGACCAAAATAGAGGAAAGAAATAGGAGAATGGAAACTCACATTGGGATACTTGAATGAGTGAAAACTCCAAATGCCTAGCATGAGCTTTGGCTTTGGTATTTATAGGTAGCATACAAGACCCTTGAAGCTTCTCAAGAAGCTTCTCAAGAAGCTTCCTTGAGCCGCTTTCTTGGAGTGCAAGCTAAGTTAACCATGAAGCTTCTCAAGAAGCTTCCTTCTAGAAGCCGCCTACTTGGCGTGCAAGCTAAGCTAGTTAGAAGCTTCTAGAAGCTACCTGCTTAGGGCGCAAGTTAACTAGTTGGGAAGCTTCCCAAGAAGCTTCTTAGATGCTTCTAGAATATTCTAGGCTATTTGTCTTATTATCTACTTTGTAAGCCCAACTAATTTCATTGCTAAACTCCATATTGTTACATATTCCCCCACCGCTAGTTGGTGACGTCCTCGTTGCCAGTGAAGCTTTGAATTCCTTGATGGCCATCTGTGCATTCTAGAGGTGAGAAAGAGGTTCTTATGTGGCATCATGAAAGGGATACCCTTTCTAAAGGACCTTGTACTCCATATGTTGGCGACGGCCTTGTTGAATATGGTAATGCGCAAGGATAGGATCAACTTCTTACTCCTCATGATCATTGATAGGGACAGGAAGAAGGGGAGGTTGGACTCGAGAGGAAAAGGAAGAGGGGTTAGGAACAAAGGGTTTCAACTTGGAAACATGAAAGACAAGATGGATACGCATGTGACAAGGCAAGGCAAGTTGATAAGCAATAGGAGAGACAATGTGGGTGATATCAAAGGGTCCTATCCAATTAGGGGCAAGTTTACAAACTTGGGTATCAAGTGGGAGAGGGAGGTTGCTAGAGGATAACATGACTTTATCACCAACTTCAAAGGTGAGATCACGACAATGGTGATCCGTATATTGTTTTTGGCGATTCTAAGCAACAAGGAGGTGAGACTTGGCTTGTTGGAGAGATTAGGATATAGTGGTCAAGGATGTGGAAGTATGAGGAACTTGAGAGGGAGAGGGAGCAAGAAGAGAATCTGGAACAAGTGGATCTTGGCCAAAATTGAGAAAGAAGGGAGAAAATCTTGTGCTTGCCTGTTTGGAATTATTGTAGGCAAATTCTGTAGCTGCAAGACATTCATCCCAATTGGTATGGTGTACATTGACAAAGGCCCGCAACATATCCTCCAATGTAAGATTTGTGTGTTCGGTTTGTCCATCAGTTTGAGGATGATAGGCCATGGACAAAGCAAGCTTGGTGCTTGGATTTGGAAGAGTGCTTGCCAAAACTTCCTAGTAAATCGAGGATCGCGGTTGGAGATGAATACACGTGGCATCCCATGATGCTTGAAGACATTGTCAAAGTAGATTTGCACTAAGGTTGGAGCATCCATGGTATCACAGGTTGGTGCCAAGTGGATTTGCTTACTAAGCTTATCCACAAACACCACAATTGCGGTGTGTCCTTGTTTTGTCTTTGGCAAGGATGTGATGAGATCCAAACTCACATGCTCCCAGGGAGCGGATGGAATGGCGAGTGGTTGAAGGAGTCCACTCGGCTTTTGGTTGTTGGCCTTGTTACGTTCGCAACTCTCACATGATCGGACAAAGTCTCAAACATCTCATGTCATGTTGGGCCACCATCGTTGGCGTTGGAAGGTGCCCAAGGTCTTGTCCACTCCCATGTAACCAGCTATTGGTAAATCATGGGCTTCTTGAAGGCGCACAAGTCAAAGATCACCTTTGGCTGGAACATAGATCTAGTCTGCATGGAATAAAAGGCCTTCCTTGAAGGAGAAGGTGTTGTACTCCTTGTTGCATGCTGTCAAACAACCATGTACCATTTGGAAGAAAGGATCTTGTTGTAGAGCTAATTGAAGCTCATTATGGACCTTGGGGTCAATGGACACCGTTGTAATTGCCGCCGTGATGAGAGGAAGAGCTTTCAAATCAGATCCTTGTGATAGAGCATTAGAGATGACATGGAACCAACCTGGTTTGTACTCAAGTTTGATGTCAAATAATTGGAGTTGCTCTTCCCATTGATGATGCCGACTCTTCATGTGCTCCAAGTGTAAGGTCTGCAACAATGGTTTGTGATCAGTTTGCATGATCACTTGTTTCCCCAAGAGATAATGCCTCCATACCTTGGTGGCATATACCATTGCAAGTTGTTCCTGATCTCGAGCAAAGTAATTTCTTTCAGCTGTATTTAGTCGGTGAGACACAAAGGCAATAGGATGTAGTCCATCTGGAAATTCTTGTTGCAACACAGCTCCAATTGCAAAGTAGAAGCATCAAAATCAACCACACAAGGTAGTTGAGGATCATATGGTTGAAGAATGGGTCTTGAAGACACCATATGCTTTAACTTATGGAATGCTTCTTCATGCTTGGTGGTCCACTAGAAGCTTGAGTTCTTTCCCAAGAGGTCAATCAATGGTGCAGCCACATGAGCATAATAGTGGATGAACCATTGGTAAAAACTGGCCAATCCATTGAATGCTCATACTTTTGTAGCATCCTTTGGGGTAGGCCAATCAGTAATGGCCTTGATCTTCTCTTCTTCCATCTTGATCCCCTCTGATGAGATCTTATGACCCAACAAGGTAACCTCCTTCTGCCAAAAAGCACACTTTGACTTCTTGCAATAAAATTTCCACTATCGTAGTCGTCTTAAGACTTCTTGCACATGATTCACGTGTTCTACCTCTGTCCTGCTATAGATTAAGATATCATCTAAGAACACCATCACAGACCGATTCAATAGTCCCTCCAACACCCGATGTATCTGATCCATGAAGACTACTTGAGCATTAGTGAGTCCGAAAGGTAGAACTCTCCACTTGAAATGTCCATACCTTGTGCAAAAGGTAGTCTTTTGCATGTCCTCTCCTTCAATAGGAATTTGCCAATAGTTGCTACAAAGATCCAACTTGGAAAAGTAGTGTGCTCCACTTAGTTGATCAAGTAGGTCATTGATCCGAGGCAAGGGATATGCATTCTTCACGGTTTGCTTATTGAGTCCATGGTAATCAATCCATAAACAAAGTCCTCCATCCTTCTTTGGAACAAATAGTACCGGTGCTCCCCAAGGAGAGGTACTATGTTGTATGAAATCCTTCTCCAACAACTCTGTAAGTGTTGTTCGCAACTCCTCTAACTCCTTTGGTGAGAGCCGATAGATTGGTCTACTCACTAGAGTACTCCTTGGCAATAACTCAATCTTGAAGGGCATACCTCGATTGGAGTGTAATCCCTTTGGCAAATCATCCGGAAACACATCTGCAAACTCTTGAACTATCCTATCAACCATTGCTTGATGAGGCTCTTGGCCCTCCTCATATTGTTCTTGTGCAATTGGCTTGATCCACACCGTGAATACAGACTTATCTTCCTCCAAAGCTTGCTCTATGGCCGCTTCATTAACAAACTTCCCTTCCAAGGACTCATCTCTCTTCCAAGCTTGCTCTATGGTTGCCTTCTTGGCAAACTTCCCATCTTGGGACTCATCTCCCTTCCATATTTGCTCTATGGCTACCTTCTCGACAAACTTTGCATCTTGGGACTGACTTTTCTTAGGCTCTTACTTAGAGGTGCCAAACAACCTAATCGGAAATTCCTACCTTGGTGTTGTACTTGAATTTGTCGTCGGGTCCAATCAAATTGAACCTTATGACGTTCAAGCCAAGGTAGACCCAAAATGATATCATAGTGTAGAGGTGCCACTAAAAACCTCATACATTCCAAATACTCCTTCCCAATCTTGAAGGTAACAAGATGTGAGGTGCGGAATGCAGAACCCTTTCTACCAGCCGCTATCATCAAACTACTTCCAAACACTGGCTTGATAGGAATACCCAATTCTTTTACTACTTGCATAGACATGGAATTCTTTGAACTTCCAGAATCAACCAAAATCCTACAACCCCGATTAGATATTGTACCTTGCAAGTGAAGCAAACTTGCATAGGTTGAGCCTTCAATCCCATTAGAACTAATCAAGCTCCTAGTAGGCGGCTCAAAATCTCCTACTGGTATTCTTTGTTTCCCTGATCATTCTGATCCACAAACTCCATCTGGGCAACTTGTTGAGGTCACCCATTCCTAAGTGGATTAAGCAATGTGATGTCCAACTTGGCGACAATAAAAGCAACCTCTATTTTGTCATAATCTTTCTCTATCTATTGTGCCAAGAGGTCTTCATTGGATAGCATCAATCTCCATTGGTACCGGTTCTTCCACTCATGCGTAGTGTACTAGTAGGCTTTGTGTAGGTCAAGGTCGAGACCAAGTTGTCGCAATCAAGGAATCAAAATGCTCAGCCAATTTCATGGCTTCTTTTATGTTTTGTGGCTCCCGCATGGTCACCTCCAATTTGGTTTGTGAATTCAATCCTCGCACAAATTGATTGAGAACTTCACCTTCTTGGATATCTAGAATTTGTATGACGATGTTCTGAAATTGTATGATGTAGCTTCTCACTGAGCCAATCTACCTCAACTCCGCCAATTCATCTCGTGCGGCTCGGGTGGCATTTATAGTTTGAAATTGACCAAGTATTGCATCTTTGAATTCTGCCCATGTCAAAATTGGTGTAACAATTTGTTGTTCAGCTCTTTCTACTCGGGATCGCCACCAAAGTTTTGTCACGCTATCCAATTGGCTAGAAGCCAAGAGAATTTGTTTCCGCTTGTTTTGAAGATTGGTGGCTTCAAAGTAACATTCGCAGTCAAACACAAAATTCTCCACTCTTGGAATAACACGAACTACTAAAATTGAGTAATTTGAGGTGGAGAACATAGAGTAATTGGTAAACTTAGGAAGGACTTTAGAGAGCAGATGGGATGGATGCACCGGGAGGACAATTTCCCGCGCCTAGCTTTCTATTCTCAAACCCATTCCACATCAAGGTTATGTACATCCAGCGTGAGCAGATGAAGGTATCGCTAGTTTATCACTTTGGTGCAGAATTCATGGACAAAGTGATGAACTCACCAAACCCGGTGATTCTACCTGTGGTGATACATGACATAGGGTGGGATTTGACAATCTACATTCTATTATGATAATGGATATGAATGTCCTAAATCCTCTCCCTTTCAACACTCAAGTAGAAATCCGTTATGTAGTGAGACCAAAAATGATGTTTAGAGATTTTGTGGTTAGGAATTTTGGTGAGGAGTATTATTAACATGTGATAGCTTCTGAGATCCCAATGGTAGTTCCGATAGTTTGTGCGCCTTCTAGAGTAATTATATTGACTCTATATTGAAGTAGACATTAGCAATTGAGTGTTGCAAGAACCATGGATCCGTAATTGCAAGAGCTGGTGCAAGGAATGCAAGGGATGTTGAATAAATTTTGAGAGATTAAGATGACCATGGAGACATTACAAAGTCAAGTGCAAATCCTCAGGAATGATCAAGCCATGCAAGAAGAAGAGCCGTCTCAAAACCCAGTACCTACGACTGAAGTACTTAGAGATGCACCTATGCCTACAAACCCTATCAACAATGAAACCACATTGCTACTCCGGATGAAGAAGACCCGCAACATTGAGCCTTACAAGGGGCAGCGTATGATGGGAGTAGTGGAAAATTGGATCTCAAGAATGAATCAATATTTCAGATTGTTCTCAACAGAGATCATTGAGCATGCTGCAAGCGTGTTTGCATGTGGGTACTTGACCAATAAAGCCCTCACATGGTATGATGCTTGGGAACAATCCATGTTGGCAGAGCAAAGGGATGTCACATGGACAGCAATGCAAGAAGGACTGTTGAAGAATTTCCAATCAATGGATTCTGTGAAGATGGCTCGAACCCAACTATGGGGATTGAGACAAAAGAATAGTGTACAAGAGTATGTGGAGGCATTTCTAGATCTACAAGTCGCAATTACCAACATGAGTCTAGAAGAGGCTCTCAACAATTTCAAATGAGGGTTGAAAGAGCGGATTCGCCAAGAAGTCATGGTGCAAAATCCCCGCACGGTATTTGAAGCCATTGCTTGTGTGCACAGAATAGCAGGAGCATTAGGTGGAGGTGAAGGAGTAGTTCCACCTCAACATTATTGGGCAGAAATGCCATACATGGGTGGACCAATACCAATGGAATTGGGCAACCTTCGATTCCAAGATTGAGGAGCACGACCGCTTCAAGGGGAGCAAGGATGGGTAGAAGAACAAAGAGATGGAGTTCCATGAGGAGAAGGGACTCGAGGAGAACAATGCCTTTGTTACAATTGTGGCCCTATTGGGCACATATCTACCAACTATCGCACTCATTTCCCTAAAGGCCCTTGGCTTTTGTATAGGCTATCTTTGAACAACATAGAGAGGCACATTGAAGAGGAAGAGGAGGTGGAAATCACTTTGGAAAATGAAGATCACCAATAAATGTACCTCACGGCCTTACTTGCTTAATAAGGAAGGAGAGAAGCAAGGGAAGGAAGAGGAATAATGCGCAAAGATCCCAAAAGGCAACCTTACAATTGATTGTCGTGAATGAAATCCTAGAAGGTAATCAAGTGAGAGTATTAATAGATCCGGGAACAATAGAGAATTTCTCGTCTTGCTCTGTTGCAATAAGATTGGGAATGGATCTAGAGAGAGATGGGAGTGAAGAAGTAGAGTTACCTAATGGGAAAAAAAGAGGATTGAATCATTACCTAGACGGGTAACCCTCTCTATAGGAGAATATCAAGAAGCAATTGAGTTGCAAGTGATACAATTAGCTCGTTATGATGCAATTTTAGGCATGCCATGGATGGAGCAATACAACCCTATGGTGGATTGGTGGAAGAAAGTAGTGAGAACCCACCAATGTTCAATCATTGGGGTTAAAGAAAATTCACACAGACAGAAACTGCCTCTATATGTCATAGGGACGGCAAATGTCTTTAAGACCGATAGATGTTTTATGGGTCTAATAAGAGAAGTCCAGAGTGCACAACTTGATGGACAAATTCTTGAGAAATTGAAGGATGTGGTGGATGAGTTTCAAGATGTCTTTCTTGATGATCTACCCTTAGAATTGGCACCAAAAAGGCGAGTAGATCACAAACTTGAGACACTCCTGGGGAAAACACCTCTTTGTAAGGCCCCATATCGCCTATCACCTCATGAGTTGGAGGAGTGTAAGACTCAAATTGAGGAGATGTTGCAAAAAGGGTTCATCCAACCTAGCGTATCACCATATGGGGCCCTTGTCTTGTTTGTGAAGAAGAAGGATGGTACAATGTGCATGTGCATTGACTATCGGGGTCTCAATCAGCAAATAGTGAAGAACAAATACCCCTTACCTTGCATGGATGACCTATTTGATCAACTCCATGGAGCAAGATACTTCACCAAATTGGACTTGCGGAGCAATTATAATCAAATCCAAATTGTAGAGGAGGATGTGTACAAAACTGCCTTTCGAACCAGGTATGGCCACTTGAGTATCTTATGATGCCTTTTGGCCTCACCAATGCACTTGCCACTTTCATGAGTCTAATGAATGACATATTTCATCCATACTTGGATAAGTCTGTTATCGTCTTCTTGGATGATATCTTAGTATATAGTAGCACGATGACAGAACACAAACAACATCTACAAGAGGTCCTCCAGATTCTAAGACAGAATCAATTGTACGCCAAAATCTCAAAGTGTGAGTTTGGCAAGTCTGAAGTAGACTACTTGGGGGATAGAGTAAGTGCAGAGGGCATTCAAGTATTGACAGATAAAACAGAGGTCATTCAAAAATGGAGTGCTCCAGAAGATCAAACTCAACTTAAAAGCTTCTTAGGGTTGACGAGATTTTATTGTAGATTTGTCAAGGACTTCTCCAAGGTTGCCCAGCCTTTAACAGCACTGCTTGGCAAGGAGAAGAAGTGGACATGGGGAACTGCACAAGAGTTGGCCTTTCAAGAATTGAAGGCCGCCTTGCTACATGCACCAATCTTGAAGTGGTATGACCCAAAACGTCCAATCAAGTTGGCTATAGATGCATCAAGCGTAGCAATAGGAGCAATCTTACAACAAGAGTGGCATGACAGATGGTATCCAATTGCATATTTCTCTCAAAAATTGTTATTAGCAGAGCGCAACTACCACACCATAGAACAAGAAGAGTTGGCCATCATTCTAGCAACCAAGCATTGGAAGCACTATCTAAGGGAGAAGGCATTTGTAGTAGAGACAGACCACAAACCTCTAGTCTACCTTGAGACGTAGAAGGATCTATCTCATCGCCAAATTTGGTGGGCAGAGTGGCGACAACACTTCAACATGACAATCACCTATGTGGAAGGTAAGAAGCAACTTGCAGATGCATTCACTTGCATGCCAATGGCAAACAACTTGATGGTAGAGGTTAAGATTAACCCTGAATTTTGGCTACTACAAAAATTGATCCACAGATTGTAGAAGCGCAATCATCCAAAGGTGTCACCAGCACCCAAGGACTCACCTTTTGGGATGGCAGATTATGGATCCTAAATGTCCTAGAATTACGCACCACCATTCTAGCAAAATGTCATGATTCGGCCATTGCAGCTCATGTCGGAGTGGACAAGACCTTGGATGCAATCAAGCACCATTACTATTGGCCCAAGATGAGCAACAACGTGATGGACTACATGCGTAGCTGCCTACTTTGTCAACAAAACAAAGCTTCTAATCAAGCTCTTGCAAGGCTCCTTCAACCTCTCCCCACTTCTACCCAACGTTGGGAACAAGTGAGTATGGATCTTGTCTGTGAAATACCCAAGACCACCTTAGGGTTTGACTCCATTGTGGTCTTTGTGGACCGGCTCAGCAAAATGATTCATGTACGCCCTACCACCAAGGAGGTGACCGCTCCACAACTAGCTCAATTGTACTTAGATGCAGTCTTTGCTCACCATGGCTTGTCTAGAGTACTCATCACCGATAGAGGCACCCAATTCACCAATTTGTTTTGGCAAACACTCTTTGGTTTTTTCAAAACCAAGTTGGCCATATCCACAGCTAACCATCCACAAACAAATGGCCAAATAGAGCGGGCTAATTGTACAATTGAAGACATGTTACGCGGCTTCACCTTAGAAGAGCAAGAGAGGTGGGACACCCTACTCCCGTTGGTGGAATTTTCTTACAACAATTTAGTGAATGCATCTACCTAGGTCACTCTGTTCTTCCTCCTGTATGGTGAGCATCCTTTCACACCTTCTAGCTTGATGAAGATCCATCCGGTGGCTACCAAGGTCAATGCAGTCAACACATTTGTTTCTAGAATCCAACAAGGTGTGGAGAGCACCAAGCACAGATTACAGATTGCGCAAAATTGACAAAAGCAATATGCTGATCCACACTGTAGGCACATGGAGTTCAATGTTGGGGATAAAGTGTGGCTATCGACAACCAACCTCACATTAGTTGGACCTCGTAAGCTTAGACCTCGTTTTATTGGGCCTTTCTCGATTCTTTGTTGCATCAGCATTGTGGCCTATCACCTTGAGCTACCACCACACATGAAGATCCATCCAGTGTTCCATGTCTCCCTACTATGCAAATATGCTCCCTGATCAGGCCAGGGTAGAATGTGGAATGACCTATTCCACACAAGACATTCGACCTTGTCCGACACTCATTGATGGCACAAAGGAATATGAAGTGGAGTGGATTCTCCAAAAATGCATCTGTGGTACTCGCCATCCGTGGTTGGACTATCTAGTACAATGGAAAAAGGTTATCCCCTCTATGAAGCAACTTGGGAGCCCGCTGCCAATTTGGCACATGCACCGGTGTTGGTGCAAGCATTTGAGCAACAATTGCACAACGAGGACATAACATCTTAAAAGGAGGGAGGTCTGTAATACAAAGAACTAGCTATATGATCTAAATGTGAAATTCGGTTTGGTAACATCTAGAATGATGTTATACATGACGGTCAAAATAGATAAGATAGATGTATCACCAAAAGAGTACTTCTACTAATAGGGCAGAAACCAAAATTGACTTGAGAACCTTAGAACCAATAGCTAGACATATGATTTAAAGGTGAGAATTGGTTTGGTAACATCTAGAAGGATATTACACATGATGGACTAAATAGATCAGAAAGAGGTATCGCCAAAAGAGGACTTCTACTAATAGAGTAGGAACCAAAATATGCCTGAAATCTTTGAAGGCAATTTTGGAGGCCTAAACGGATGAATTAGGCCTCAAAAATGTGCCAATTTCTCACCCCCCCCTCAATGAAGGAAAGGTTGGTCTTCCCTCCCCCCTGCTTTGTCTTGTTGAGAGCTTTCCAATGGTACCTTACATGATTTTGAGATTCCTACAAAAAGATTCCCTAAAAGATTCCTTCCAGTCAAAGCTTGTTTGACCAACCAGATAGGACCTAGACCAGACATGTCACCCATCCACATAAATAATCCAAGGGTGGATCTTGCTGACATGTCACCTATCTGAGTCCCTAATCCTATGGTGGAACTTCCTTGGAGGAGATCCTCTTTGTCTATATAATAAAAAGAAGGTGCTCCTTTGGGGCATCTAATGTTTGAGTGTGAAATATGTGTTTTCTCTCTTCTCTTGTACTCGGAGTATTACATTAGAGCACAAGTTAACTAGTTGGGAAGCTTCCTAAGAAGCTTCTTAGATGCT
This sequence comes from Lunularia cruciata, assembly GCA_948567375.1. Lineage (NCBI taxonomy): Eukaryota > Viridiplantae > Streptophyta > Marchantiopsida > Lunulariales > Lunulariaceae > Lunularia > Lunularia cruciata. The sequence goes on from OX419760.1 coordinate 8,868,920, forward strand.
TCTAGAATATTCTAGGCTATTTTGTCTTATTATCAACTTCGTAAGCCTGACTAACTTCGTCGCTAAACTCCATATTGTTACAGCACTCATAGTATCAAAGACCACTCACCTTTAGAAAAATGAATTAGTATTTATATAGAATCACTTACAACTTCCTATTGATAGAATAGGAACTTTTCCAACTGAAATAAAATTTCTCCATCCATTTTGGGTCTTTGCACCAAAGGAAATAACGTCCTATCCACCAATCCAACATACTTGTGAACACTTTCAATGCAAAAACATTTGAAATTCTAATTCTCTCCTCTCTATCAAGCAACACAACCTTTTTTTCCAAAAGTGGATACAATAGCTATCATGACCATGTTTCTAAATTTTATTGCAGATCCTGAAGTAATATATCACAAGTGGAGGCCCTTTGCCACACATGCCATATTTCCACTATGGCCAAATTGATCAAGAGTTATTCCGAATTGAACCTTCACATAGGTTTGGACCTTTCTAGAATCTCTCGTTTTGAAAACATCATGGTCTCTAATAAACTCAAGTAATAATGAATAGATTCAACTTCCATTCACACTAAATGAATAAGGATCAAGACCTCCAAAACATTGGCAAGAAGAATCAGTACTAGAACCAATTGATATTAATCTCAATCAAATATCTTTTAGAACATACCAAATACCACCACCTCATTACTAGTTCATTGTTGTCTTCTATGTCAAAACTGTCATCACTCCATGTTTCATCCAATTTTACTAACACTCTTCCAATCCCCCCTTGTCCGCTTCCCATTCATGAGAACCCTTTCCATGCCTATCAATAATCTACTTATGCATGCATTTCTTAAATTTATTTGCTAATATCTATGATGTGCTACAATATTGCATCTTATAACCTCACATAATTGAACGATTCTCACAAACAATGAAAAATATATGAAAAATATTGAGTAGAAGTAGTCTCTCACCACAACTCTTTCTTTCACCTTTTAGGTTAGTTCTAGGACATTTCAAAAGAGAACAATAGCTCACTTTATAAACACAAATATGATAGATGTTTTGCACATTCAAATTCAAGTTCAAACTATGTTAATTACACCAATTAAACTTCATTGGTTAATTAAGAGTTGTTGTGGGCTGAATTTACACACTAGGATCACAATTTTGTGACCAATAAATATTTTATGGCTATGGTATCTTCCTTGTTACAAATTAGAGTACCACTACATGCTACTTATAAATTTCTTTATATGTACACACAAAACTTTAATAAAAAAACTCTATTTGACATTAAGGGGTTCCAAACATTTTCATGGGTGCAAGGAAAAACTAATAAAAATTTCCAATACAACTTGTTAAAAAAATTGCTCCAAATGAAAAATGAAAAATGAAATGGATATAAAATATCCTATGGTTCCTCTTTTACTTTTGGCTCATTTCATTTTCTCTCTCTAGATTGTCTCATTTTCTTAGTCTCTAGATACGCTTTATGGATCAGCAAGTTTCTAATAAATATTAATATTAGTCATTAATATGATTATGGATAGTTGGATGAATATAATGTGGTTCATAAAATGAAGGTAACGTGGCAATTGCACCAGTTTTTTGTGAAATTTGAATTGCAAACCTTACTCTACTTTGATTTGAATATCTTTGAAAATTCTATGCACTCCCTCCAAAATCTCACTTCTACAAGTTGTTTCAATAGCATACACTCCATCCAAATCTCAATTATTCAAACTTCCTCCAAAATCTAAATTATATGAGGTGTTTCAATGAACATGGGGAGGTTATTAATGATAAGATTTGAGATTGCCACTTTTATAGTTCATGGTCCATTTTTAGAATTAAAATTTACAATTACAAATTTAACTTTTGGTTATTGCACGGCATGATTTCATAGCGCATATTCATTCATTTTGGGGAGTGGAGAGAGGAAGTAAGTGTGCCATTATTAGAGGAAGTGAGAATTTGAGATTGAGTGCAATAGAGGATATAGGATACAATCAACTCTAGCCCCTTGGGAGTTCCATATAAATTAGCAAGTTCCACTCCAATTGATTCAACACTAGATCTTGCACGTTCTCTCAAAATATCTAGCATTGCTTTGCATTCTCCATTAGCTTTCCATTCAACATTAGTTGCTTCCAATCTTGTAAATTCTATTGTAGATCTTGCACATTCCCTAAAAAAGTCTAGCAATGCTTTGCATTCTCTTACATTGAGATTTCAAGCTCTTCTTGCCATGATTTCCTCAATGCCATCATCTGGCCTTTCTTCCAAGGTGTTAAATCAAAAGCATTGAATGTGAAATCAAAAAGGGAAGGGGGAGGAAAGATGATAGGTTTAGAATGATATCTCATCATTATAGTCAAATCTTGGATTATCTAGAAGACCCGGATCATTTCAAGAAAATAAACAAGAGATAATAAGAAATCTATCCAAAAGAGCACCATCTTCAATTACATGGCTACTTTTATTGTGAATTTCAGGAGAGGTTTTCTAGAAACCATGATGGGAGACAGATTGTATAAGAAATGGGCTTGATAGATGCCTTCTTATAAGTTTGCTTGAACTTGGAAGGACAAATGCATGAGAGAAGGACTCATTGAGAAAGAAATCAAATGAGGATGGAAGACCATTGATCATAAATTAAATCATCAATGTACATATGAAGCACAAATGGATATTCTAGTTGGTTCCAGAACTAGAATTTCTCCACTTGCCATTGTATCCTTAGGAGTTGAAAATGAATTTTTTGAGATGGTCATAGAAGAGGATCCCCCATTACATTTGAACTCCCATCTAAGGATTATGCTCATGAAAGATCCACATATAGGTTTTGGTTCCTAGTACCAAATAGTCATTTCCCAATGTACTATTTCTTCACGGCTTTGAGTAGTATCATGTGTAGGAGCAAGAGGATGAGAGTCAATCAGAATTGAATTTTGAATACTTTTCTAGTCCACCAAATATCCTTGAAGATGAGGAACCACATATAGGGGAAGTCATTAGTGAAGGAGACAATATGATCATGAGATGACATGAGACATGAAACGATAAAAGCCATGATTTGTAAAGCAAAGAAAAGTCTTGCAGCAAGACACCTTTCTTGTTAACAAAGATACCTTCATTGACAATTATTTTTGCCATTACACAAGATCTTTTTGATATGACCAAGCTAAGAAGTGAGTCTATCAAAGCCAAGGAGAAGTGAAAATGGGCAGAAATATAAGCTCAAAAGATGGCCAAGATAGAGAAATTACAACTTAAAGGTGAAATAGAAAAAGAGCTGTATCTTTGAGTTAGAGTAGAGAATTAAAGAGAGGACATCCAAATCCAAAAGGTTTCATTCTACATTTTTAGAATTTGCAAAAGTGGGGAAGACATCCAAAGAGATCAAAAGTATAATGAATATCATGCAAATAATACACCAAATATAGATAATACTTTGGTCGACATAGATAGTACCCCTATTGATAGTTCCAATAACTATAACAAAAGCATGGTGCCCCAAAAAATGCATTAAGCTAAAATGCTTGGGTCAAAACACATTCATGGTCATAGTCACCTTCTCACCTGAATAAGTGGAAGTAATATTTTACTTGACCTTCTTGCTTGAATTAGTAGAAGTAATATTTCCTTGATTTCTTGCAATGGCAAGGATGGTTACACTCCACAAAATACTACTATCATCCTTGTCATTGAGATTCCATATTTTATATATATATATATAAAATTCTTGTTATTAGGACTCAATCCTATATAAATAAAGTATTTTTTATTATGTGTTGAGTGAGTTTACATGTTTGGTAGTTTCTGTGCTAAGTTTCTATATTATATAAAGTACCTTGATTTCCATACTATATACTTTTAAGCATAAAATTGTGACTATCGAGCTTGTGTTATGGATTTGGTTTGGCTTTTGACATTGCTACAAGTGCTACTCTAATAATTAGGAATGTGGGTTACCAGGATGCACTACAAAAAAGTTGGGGCATTGCATTGGTTTTGCTTGGGTATTGCAAAAACGGTGGGGTTTTGTGTTGGTTTTGCTTGGGTATCATTATATAATCTAAAACTTAAACATGGTCATGCACGGGTTTTGCAAGGGTATCATTATAAATGGGAAAAGTAAACACAATTTCATGTAGGTTTTGCTAGTTCAGCTTGGGTCTTGCTAGGTACTTGTTTGATGTTAAGTGAGAACCTCAAGTTTTTAATGGTTCTCATAAGGGTTTTATTTTTGTGTGGGGTATCATAGTGCAAGTATAAAAGCAAAAAGAATCAAAAATTACTAAGACAAGTCATGAGAAAGGTCAAGGATCCATATTAACAACTCATATGGAAAAGAGAGATGCAAGGAGATATATACATATGTATAACTATAGTAACCAATGAAGTTTAACAATTCAAGTATATAAATATGTATAAAAAGGAACCATATTAACAACTCACATGGAAAAGAGAGGGAAAAAGAGAGATGTAAGCTGATATATAAATGTGTGTCAAAAAGGAATATAGCATAGTAACCTCATGCACAATGGGGTACTAGTGTCAATGGTACACTCATGAACAATGGGGATATCACTACTAGGAAGGGGAGCAATGGTTCTATCAAGCAGATTGTCATTAAACATGGGTGGGATAACCAAAACCTCCTCAACATCTATACCCTCTATCTTAGGTGGGAGACTCTCTAATATAATATGCTCTAGTGCTGCATCCATGCGTTTGATGATAGGTCTAGAAATCAAAATGATATTGTACCTCCAAAGAAGATCCTACTGCCCATCATGCATAGAAGGGTCCTAAACAGCCAAGGCTAGACCAACGTAGAAATCCAAAATATACTCCAAAAGACTACCCAAAGTCCACTTGTCCATGAGAAACAATAGTAGATCCTATATGTCTCCTAAATCTATCTAGAGGAGCTATCAAGTGGTCAATCATATGAGGATAGATGTGAATCTACTACTTGAGTATAAAAAGGAGTAAACAATGGAGGATGAACAACACCATGTGGATGGTTCCTACAATAAGGTAGAAATGCACTATGTAGTATATCATGCAAAGTTGTAGTATATCATTCAAAGCTAAACCCATAACATTAAATGCACTATAAGGTCAAACAATATAGTCTTGATACCAATCTTGGTATCCATCCATATCATCAAACACCCCCATGAGGTAAGCACCAATATGTACATCCTTGTGTAAGAAGCCATGGCTCCACATGTCCCTCAACAAATGCTCACAATCTTATCTTGTGCTATCTACCCAAATGAGTACCTTCTTATAATACTCCATGAACTCCTTAACTCCAAGATGTGGGATCTATCTAAAATTACCCCTTGCCCTAAATAGTACTTATCCATCCCTCTCCACTAACCTAGACCATTGGCCCAAGAGACTACTACTATCTTATATGATATCTACCAAACATCCAATATGCAAAACTTTAATCTTCCTTTGCTGGTCATGAGCATAAACCAAGCATGGAATCATTTCTCCCATCTCATTCATCTTCTATCAAAACATAGATAATCTAGAAACCCCACAAGTGAGATTGGGTTTTAAGCAACATGATAAGGTTGAAATATATTTAATTCTTTAAGACAACACAAAGATACCAAGGATGCACATATCTCTCTCCTCTCCTTTAACTACTCAATCTCTTGGAAGATATGATTAAAAGTAGGATCAGATGCAAGATCTCTCAAAATTCAAGATCTCCAAGCAATGATATCCATATCATATGACATCACATATAGCTCTCCTCTAGGCTCCATGCAAGTAAGGCTCTATCTTCATCTGTATTGATCTCATCTCTAATCCATGCTCAAGTTTGTTTATATAAGTCCCCTCACTAATCATATAAATCCTCTTTGTCTAGGTCTCCTCATGCATATAATACCAAGAGCTAGCCATATGATTTAGATGTGAAATTTGGTTCGGTAACATCTGGAATGATGTCATATATCATGGACAAAATAGATCAGATAGAAGTATCACCAAAAGAGTACTTCTACTAATAGGGCAAGACACAAAATAGACTTGAAAACCTTAGAACCAATAGCTAGACATATGATTTAAAGGTGAGAATTGGTTTGATAACATTTGGAAATATGTTACACATGATGGACTAAATAGATCAGAAAGAAGTATCACCAAAAGAGGACTTCTTTGAATAGAGTAGGAATTGAAATATGCCTGAAATCTTTGAAGGAAATTTGGAGGCCTAAATGGATGAATTAAGCCTAAACCCCCCCCCCCACCCAAAACAAAGAAAGGTTAGCCTTCTTTCTCCCTTGCTTTGTCTTGTTGAGAGCTTTCCAACGGTTTCTCACCCATGTGATTTTGAGATTCCTACAAGAAGATTTCCTAAAAGATTCCCTTCAGTCAAAGTTTGTTTGACCAACTAGATAGGACTAGGACCAACACGTTACCCATCCAAGTAAGTAATCCAAGGGTGGAGCTTGTTGACAATTCATCTATCTATGTGCCTAATCCTATGGTGGAGCTTCCTTGGAGGAGATACTCTTTGTCTATATAATAAAGAGAAGGTACTCCTTTGGGGCATCAAAGGATTGAGTGTGAAATCTGTGTTTTCTCTTCTCTTGTTCTTAGAGTATTACAATGGTATCAAAGCAAAATGTTTTAATCCAAGAGAGTGGATCACCACTCTTGGAAGAGCACAAACTATTAAAACCGAGTAATTTGAGGTGGAGAACATAAAGTAATTGCTAGACTTGGGAAGGGATTTAGAGAGCAGATGGAATAGATACACCGAGAGAACAATTTCCCACACCTAGCTTCTCATTATTTAATCCATTTCACATCAAGATTATGTACATCCAGCATGAGCAAATGAGAGGATTGCTAGTTTATCACTTTGGAGAAAAATTCATGGACATAGTGATGAAATCACCAAACCCGGTGATTCTACCTATGGTGGTATATGATTGAGAGTGGGATTTGACAATTTTCATTCTATTTTGATGTTATGGATGTGAATGTCCCAAATCCTCTCCCTTTCAATACTCAAGTAGAAATTCATTATGTAGTGAGACCAAAAGTAATGTTTAGAGATTTTGTGGTTAGAAATTTTGGTGAGGAGTATTATCAATGAGTAATAGCTTCTAAGGTCTCAATGGTAGTCTTGATAGTTCATGCGTCCTCCAGAGTGATCATACTAACTCTCTATTGAAGTAGACAATAGCAATTGAATGTTGTAGGAACCATGGACCTGTAGTTGTAAGAGTTGGTGCAAGGAATGCAGGGGATGTTGAACAAACTTTGAGATGTTAAGATGACCATGGAGGTATTACAAAGTCAAGTGCAAATCCTCAAGAATGATCAAGCAATGCAAGAAGAAGAGCCATCTAAAAACCCAATACCTACAACTAAAGTACTTGGAGAGGCACTCGTGCCCACAAACCCGATGAATGATGAAGCCACATTGCTACTCCGGATGAAGAAGACCTACAACATTGAGCCTTAAAAAGAGCAACATATGATGGGAGTAATGGAAAATTGAATCTCAAGATTAAATTGATATTTTTGATTATTCTCAATAGATATCACTGAGCATTTTGCATACGTGTTTGCATGTGAGTACTTGACCGATAAAGCCCTCACATGGTATGATGCTTGGAAACAATTGATCTTGGCAAAAAGAAGGGAGCTCACATGGACAGCAATGCAAGAAAGATTGTTGAAGAATTTCCAATCGGTGGATTTTATGTAGATGGCCCGGATCCAATTATGGAGATTGAAACAAAAGAACAACGTACAAGAGTATGTGGAGGTATTTCTGGATCTACAAGTCATAATAACTGACATTAGTTTGGCAGAGGTTCTTGACAATTTCAAACGAGGGTTGAAGGAGCAAATTTGCCATGAAGTCATGGTGCAAAATCCTTGTATGGTACTTGAAGCCATTGCTTGTATGTAGAGAATAACATGGGCATTGGGTGGAGGTGAAGGAGTAGTTCTACCTCAACATTATTAGGCAGAAATGCCACACATGGGTGGACCAATACCGATGGAATTGGGCAACCTTTGGTTTTGAGACCAAGGAGCATGACCGCTTCAAGGAGAGCATGGACAGAACGGAGAGATGGAGTCCCACGAGGAAAAGGAACTTGAGGAGAACACTGTTGTTGTTACAATTGTGGCCATATTGGGTACATATCCACTATTATATCATATTGTGTTCATCTCCCTAGAGGCCCTCGGCCTTCATACAGATAACCTTTGAATAACATGGAGAGATGCACCAAAGAAGAAGAGGTGGAAATCACTTTGGAAAACAAAGATTGCTAATAAATTCACCTTGCGGCCTTATTGGCTCAATAAGGAAGCAAAGAAGTGAGGGAAGGAAGAAGATGAGTGCACAAAGGTCCCAAAAGGTAACCTCACAATTGATTGTTGTGAATGGAGTCCTAAAAGGCAATCAAGTGAGAGTATTAATAGATCTGAGAGCAACAAAGAATTTCTTGTCTTGCTCTGTTGCAATAAGATTGTGAATGGATTTAGAGAGAGATGAGAGCAAAGAACTAGAATTACCTAACAGGAAAATAGAGAGAGGATTGAAACATTACCTAGACGGGTAACACTCTCTATAGGAGAATACCAAGAAGCAATTGAGTGGTGAGGGATACAATTAGGTTGTTATGATGCAATCTTAGGTATGCTATAGATGGAGCATTACAACCTTATGGTAGATTGGAAGAAGAAAGTAATGAGAACCCACCAATGGTCAATCATTGGGGTTAAAGAAAAAACACATAAGCAAGAACTGCCTCTCTATGTCAAAGGGATAGTAGCTATCTATAAGACCGATAGATGTTTCATGGTTCTAATAAGAGAAGTCCGGAGTGCACAACTCGATGGAAAAATTCCTAAGAATATGAAGGATGTGATGGATGAGTTTTAAAATGTCTTTCCCGATGATCTACCCTTAGGATTACCACCAAAAAGGAGAGTAGATCATAAAATTGAGACAATCTTGGAGAAGACACCTCCTAATAAGGCCCCATATTGCAAATCATCTCATGAGTTGGAGGAGTGTAAGACTCAAATTGAGGATATACTACAAAAAGGGTTCATCCAACCCAACGTATCACCATATAGAGCTCTTGTCTTGTTTGTGAAGAAGAAAGATGGTACAATGCGCATGTGCATTGACTATTAGGGTCAATCAACAAATAATGAAGAACAAATACCCCTTACCTTGCATGGATGACCTATTTGATCAACTCTATGGAGCAAGATACTTCATCTAACGGGACTTGTGGAGCGGTTACAATCAAATCCAAAATTGCAAAGGAAGATGTGTATAAAGTTGCCTTTCAAACCAGGTATGGCCACTTCAAGTATCTTGTGATGCCTTTTGGCCTCATTAATGCACTTGCCACTTTCATGAGTCTAATGAATGATATATTTTGTCCATACTTGGATAAGTCTGTTATTGTCTTCCTAGATGACATCTTAGTATACAATAATATGATGACGGAACACAAATAACATCTACCAAAAATCCTCTAGATTCTAAGACAAAATCAATTGTATGCCAAAATCTCAAAGTGTAACTGTAATACTCCAAGGACAAGAGAAGAGAGAAAACACAAATTTTGCACTCAATCATCCAATGCCCTGAAGGAGCACCTTCTCTTTATTATATATACAAAGAGGATCTCCTCCAAGAAAGCTCCACCTAAGGATTAGGCACACAGATAGGTGACATGTTAGCAAGCTCTACCCTTGGATTACTTACTTGGATGGTGACCTTTCAGTCCTGGTCCTATCTGGTTGGTCAAATAAGTTTTGACTAGAGGGAATCTGTTAGGGAATCTTCATATAGGAATCTTAGAATCACATGGATGAGGTATTGTTGGAAAGCTCTTGATGAGACAAAGCAACGGGGAGGGAAGGCTAGCCTCTCACTTTCTGGGGAGAAGGACTCGCATATTTTTGAGGCCTAATTCATCCGTTTAGGCCTCCAAAATTGCCTTCAAAGATTTGAGATATATTTTGGTTCATACTCTATTAGTAGAAGTTCCCTTTTGGTGATACCTCTTTCTGATCTATTAATTCCATCATATGTAACATCTTTCTAGATGTTATCAAACCAATTCTCACCTTTAAATCATATGTCTAGTTATTTGTTCTAAGGTTTACAGGTCTATATCGGTTTCTGCTCTATTAGTAGAAGTACTCTTTTGGTGATACTTCTATTTGATCCATTTTGACCATCATGTATAACATCATTCCAGATGTTACCAAACTGAATTTCACATCTAGATCATATGGCTAGCTCTTGGTATTACAAACCTCCCTCCTCTTAACACGCAAAGTCCTTGTTGTGCAACTGTTGCTCCAACGCTTGCACCAACACCGATGTATGTGTCAAATTGGCAACATACTCCTAGGTTGCTTCATAGAGGGGGTAACCTTTCCAATGTACTTGATAGTCCACCCACGGATGGTGAGTACCACGTATGCATTTTTGGAGAATATGCTTCACTTCAGATTCCTTTGTGCCATCAATGAGTGTCGGACAAGGTCAATGTCTTGTGTGGAATGACATTGGCTTGATTGGGGAGGATATCGACATAGTAGGGAAAAATGGAACACAAGATGGATCTTCATGTGTAGTGGTAGCTTGAGGTGATAGGCCATAATGCAGACTCAACAAAGAATTGAGAAAAGCCCAATAAAACAAAGTTTGAGCTTACAAGGTCCAACTAATGTGAGGTTGGTTGTCAATAGCCACACCTGATCCTCAACATTGAACTCCATGTGCTTATGGTGTGCATTAGCATACTACTTCTATCAATTTTGCACAATTTGTAATCTATGCTTGGCGCTCTCCACACCTTGTTGGATTTTAGAAATAAATGTGTTGACTACATTGACCTTGGTAGCCACCAGATGGATCTTCATCAAGCTAGAAGGTGTGAAGTGATGCTCACCATACATGAGGAAGAACAGAGTGATATGGATGGATCTATTCACTGAATTGTTGTAACCAAATTCCACCAACGGGAGTAGGATGTCCCACCTCTCTTGCTCTTCTAAGGTGAAGCCGTGTAACATGTCTTCAATAGTGCAATTAGCACGCTCTGTTTGTCCATCTACTTGTGGGTGGTAAGCTATGGACATGGCCAACTTGGTTTTGAAGAAACCAAAGAGTGTTTGCCATAACAAACTAGTAATGTAATACCAAGGGTTAGCCATATGATCTAGATGTGAAATTCGGTTCGGTAACATCTAGAATAATGTTATACATGATGGTCAAAATAGATCAGATAGAAGTATCACCAAAAGAGTACTTCTACTAATAGGGCATAAACCAAAATAGACTTGAGAACCTTAGAACCAATAGCTAGACATATGATTTAAAGGTGAGAATTGGTTTGGTAACATCTGGAAGGATGTTACACATGATGGACTAAACAGATCAGAAAGAGGTATCACCAAAAGGGGACTTCTACTAATAGAGTAGGAACCGAAATATGCTTGAAATCTTTGAAGGCAATTTCGGAGGCCTAAACAGATGAATTAGGCCTCAAAAATGTGCAAATCCCCCCCCCCCCCCGATGGAGGAAAGGCTGGCCTTCCCTCCCCCTGCTTTGTCTTGTCAAGAGCTTTCCAATGGTACCTTACTCATGTGATTATGAGATTCCTACAGGAAGATTCCCTAAAAGATTCCCTCCAGTCAAAGCTTGTTTGACCAACCAGATAGGACCTAGACCAGACAGGTCACCCATCCAAGTAAGTAATCCAAGGGTGGAGCTTGCTGACATGTCATCTATCTGTGTCCTTAATCCTATGGTGGAGCTTCCTTGGCGGAGATCCTCTTTGTCTATATAATAAAGAGAAGGTGCTCCCTTGGGGCATGGAATGTTTGAGTGTGCAATCTGTGTTTTCTCTCTTCTCTTGTCCTCAGAGTATTACAAGTAAATTGAGTACCTCTATCGGTGATGAGTACTCAAGACAAAGCATGGTAAGAGAAGACTGCATCTAAGTATAAGTGAGCTAGTTGTAGGGCGGTCACATCCTTGGTGGTAGGGCATACATGAATCATTTTGTTGAGCTGGTCTACAAAGACCACAATGGAGTCAAACCTTGAGGTGGTCTTGGGTTATTCACAAACAAAATCCATACTTACTTGTTCCCAATGTTGGGCAGGAGTGGGAAGAGGTTGAAGGAGCCCTGTAAGAGCTTGATTAGAAGCTTTGTTTTGTTGACAAAGTAGGCATTTGCGCACGTAGTCCATCAAGTTGTTGCTCATCTTGGGCCAATAGTAATGGTGCTAGTGTAAAAGACCAAATCCAAGGAGAGAAATAGGAGAATGGAAACTCACATTGGGACACTTGAATGAGTGAAAACTCCAAATGCCTAGCATGAGCTTTGGCTTTGGTATTTATAGGTAGCATACAAGGCCCTTGAGAAGCTTCTCAAGAAGCTTCCTCAAGCCGCTTTCTTAGAGTGCAAGCCAAGTTAGCTAGGAAGCTTCTCAAGAAGCTTCCTTCTAGAAGCCGCCTACTTGGCATGCAAGCTAAGCTAGTTGGAAGTTTTTAGAAGCTTCCTTCTAGAAGCTACCTACTTAAGGTGCAAGCTAAGCTAACCGGGAAGCTTCCCAAGAAGCTTCCTAGATACTTTCAGAATATTCTAGGCTACTTTGTCTTTATGTGCTACTTCGTAAGCCCGACTAACTTCATCGCTAAACTCCATATTGTTATATATTCCCCCGCCACTAGTTGGTGACGTCCTTGTTGCCAGTGAAGCTTCAAATTCCTGGATGGCCGTTTGTGCATTCTGGAGGTGAGAAAGAGGCTCCCATGTGGCATCATGAAGGGGATACCCTTTCCAAAGGACCTTGTACTCCGTATGTTGGCAATGGCCTCATTGGATATGGTGACGTGCAAAGATACGATCAACTTTGTACTCCTCATGATCATTGATAGGGACAGGAAGAGGAGGAGGTTGGACTCGAGAGGAAAAGGAAGAGGGGTTAGGAACAAAGGGTTTCAACTTGGAAACATGAAAGACAGGATGGATATGCATGTGACAAGGTAAGGCAAGTCGATAAGCAACAGGAGAGACAATTTGGGTGATATCAAAGGGTCCTATCCAGTTAGGAGCAAGGTTACAAACTTGGGTATCAAGTGGGAGAGGGAGGTTACTGGAGGATAGCATGACTTTATCACCAACTTCAAAGGTGAGATCACGACGATGGTGGTCCGCATATTGTTTTTGGCGATTTTGAGCAACAAGGAGGTGAGACTTGGCTTGTTGGAGCGATTGGGATATAGTGGTCAAGAATGTGGAAGTATGAGGAACTTGAGATGGAGGAGGAGCAAGAAGAGAATCTGGAACAAGTGGATCTTGGCCAAAATTGAGAAAGAAGGGAGAAAATCTGGTGCTTGCCTGTTTGGAATTGTTGTAGGTAAATTTTGCAGCTGCCAGGCATTCATCCCAATTGGTATGGTGGACATTGACAAAGGCCCGCAACATATCTTCCAATGTACAATTTGCACGTTCCGTTTGTCCATCAGTTTGAGGATGATAGGCCGTGGACAAAGCAAGCTTGGTGCCAAGTATCTGGAAGAGTGCTTGCCAAAACTTCTCGGTAAATTGAGGATCACGGTCAGAGATGAGTAACCGTGGCATCCCATGATGCTTGAAGACATTGTTAAAGTAGATTTGCGCTAAGGTTGGAGCATCCACGATATCATAGGTTGGTGCCAAGTGGATTTGCTTACTAAGCTTATCCACAAACACCATAATTGCGGTATGTCCTTGTTTTGTCTTTGGCAAGGATGTGATGAGATCCAAGCTCACATGCTCCCAATGAGCGGATGGAATGGTGAGTGATTGAAGGAGTCCACTCGGCTTCTGGTTACTAGCCTTGTTACGTTGGCAGCTCTCACACAATCTGACACAAATTCTCAAACATCTCATGTCATGTTGGGCCACCACCATTGACGTTGGAGGGTACCCAAGGTCTTGTCCACACCCATGTGACCAGCGATGGGTAAATCATGGGCTTCTTGAAGGCGCACCAGTCAAAGATCACCTTTGTTTGGAACATAGATCCGGTTCGCATGGAATAGAAGGCCTTCCTTGAAGGAGAAGGTGTTGTACTCCTTGTCACTTGTTGTTAGACGACCATGTACCATTTGGAAGAAGGGATCTTGTTGTAGAACTAACCAAAACTCATTATGGATCTTGGGGTCAATTGACACCGTCGTAATTGCTGTTGTGATGAGAGGAAGGGACTTCAAATCAGGTCTTCGTGATAGAGCATCAAGGATGACATGGAATCGACCTGGTTTTTACTCAAGTTTGATGTCAAACAATTGCAGTTGCTCTTCCCATCAATGATGTCGACTCTTCATGTGCTCCAGGTGTAAGGTCTACAACAATGGCCTTGTGATCTGTTCGCATGATCACTTGTTTCTCCAAGAGATAATGCCTCCATACCTTGGTGGCATACACCATTGCAAGTTGTTCCTGATCTCGAGCAGAGTAATTTCTTTCAGTTGTATAGTCAACGAGACACAAAGGCAATGGGATGTAGTCCATCTGGAAATTCTTGTTGCAACACAGCTCCAATTGCAAAGTTAGAAGCATCAAAATCAACCACACAAGGTAGTTGAGGATCATATGGTTGAAGAATGGGTCTTGAAGACACCATATGTTTCAACTTCTGGAATGATTCTTCATATTTGGTTTTCCACTGGAAGCTCAAGTTCTTTCCCAAGAGGTCAGTCAATGGTGCAGCCACATGAGCATAATAGGGGATGAACCGTTGGTAAAAATTGGCCAATCCATTGAATGCCCATACTTCTATAGCATCCTTTGGAGTAGGCCAATCAGTAATGGCCTTGATCTTCTCTTTCTCCATCTTGATCCCCTCAGATGAGATCTTATGACCCAAGAAGGTAACTTCTTTCTGCCAAAAAGCACACTTCGACTTCTTGCAGTAAAATTTCCATTGCCGTAGTCGTCTTAGGACTTCTCGCACATGATTCACATGTTCTACTTCTGTCTTTCTATAGATTAAGATATCATCCAAGAACACCACCATTGACTGATCCAATAGTCCATCCAACACCCGATGCATCTAATCCATGAAGATTGCTGGAGCATTAGAGAGTCCAAAAGGTAGAACTCTCCACTCAAAATGTCCATATCTTGTGCAAAAGGCAGTCTTTTGCACATCCTCTCTATCAATCGGAATTTGCCAATAGCCGCTATAAAGATCCAACTTGGAAAAGTAACGTGCTCCACTTAGTTGATCAAGTAAGTCATCGATCTGAGGCAAGGGATATGCATTCTTCACGATTTGCTTATTGAGCCCACGGTAATCAATACAAAAACAAAGTCCTCCATCCTTCTTTGGAACAAATAGTACCGGTGCTTCCCAAGGAGAGGTACTATTTCGTATAAAATCCTTCTCCAACAACTCTGTAAGTGTTGTTTGCAACTCCTCCAACTCCTTTGGTGAGAGCCGATAGATTGGTCTACTCACTAGAGTACTCTTTGGCAATAACTCAATCTTGAAGGGCATACCTTGATCGAAGGGTAATCCCTTTGGCAGATCATCCGGAAACACATCTGCAAACTCCTGAACTATCCAATCAACCATTGCTTGATGCAGCACTTGGCCCTCCTCAGATTGTTCTTGTGCAATCGGCTTGATCCACACCACGAATACAGACTTATCTTCCTCCAAAGCTTGCTCTATGGCTGCTTCCTTAACAAACTTCCCTTCTAGGGACTCATCTCTCTTCCAAGCTTGCTCCATGGTTGCCTTCTTGGCAAACTTCCCATCTTGGGACTCATCTTCCTTCCAGATTTGCTCTATGGCTACCTTCTCGACAAACTTCCCATCTTGGGACTAACTATTCTTAGGTGTCTTACTCAGAGGTGCCAGACAACCTAATTGGAAATTCCTACCTTGGTGTTGTACTTGAATTTGGCGTTGAGTCCAATCAAATTGAACCTTATGACATTCAAGCCAAGGTAGACCCAGAATGATATCATAGTGTAGAGGTGCCACTACAAACCTCATACACTTCAAATACTCCTTCCCAATCTTAAAGGTAACAAGATGCAAGGTGCGGAATGTAGAACCCTTTCTACCATCCGCCATCATCAAACTACTTCCAATCACTAGCTTAATAAGAATACCCAATTCCTTTGCTACTTGCATAGACATGCAATTCTCTGAACTTCCAGAATCAACCAAAATCCTACAACCCCTATTAGATATTATACCTTGTAAATGAAGTAGACTTGCATAGGTCAAGCCTTCAATCCCATTGGAACAAATCAAGCTCCAAGTAGGCGGCTTGAAATCTCCTATTGGGATTCCTTGTTTCCCTGATCATTCCGCTCCACAACTTCCACTTGGGCAACTTGTTGAGGTTGTCCATTCTTAAGTGGACATTCAGCAATGCGATGCCCCAACTGGCGACAATAAAAACAACAACCATTTTGTCGTAGTTTCTCCCTATCTGCCATGCCCAGTGGTCTTCGTTGAATTGCATCAATCTCCATTGGTGTTGGCTCCTCCACTTGTGTGTAGTGTATTGGTAGGCTTTGTGGGAGTTGAGGTCGAGACCAAGTTGTTGCCACCAAGGAATCAAAACGTTTGGCCAACCACATGGCTTCCTCCAAGTGTTGTGGCTCTTGCATGGTTACCTCTAATTTGGTTCTTGCCTTCAAGCCCCTCACAAATTGATCCAGAGCTTCACCTTCCAAAATATCTGGAATTTGCATGATGGTGTTTTGGAACTGCGTGATGTAACTTCTTATAGAGCCAATCTGTTTCAACTCTGCCAACTTATCCCGTGCAGCTCGTGCGGCATTTATAGCTTGGAACCGACTGATTATTGCGCTCTTGAATTTTGCCCATATCAAGATCGGTGCAACCATTTATCATTTGGCTCGCTCCACTCGAAATCTCCACCATAGCTTTGCTACTCTATCCAATTGGCTAGAAGCCAAGAGAATCTATTTTCACTCATCTTGTAGATTGGTAGCTTCAAAATAACGTTCACAATCAAACACAAAATTCTCTACTGCACTTGAGAGATTCTTGTCTTCAAAGACCTTGGGTTTAGGGAATCTGATCCAATCTTCTCCTTCTTGAATTGGTACTCTCTCCACTTGCTCTTGTCGTCAAAGATCTTGTTCATCCAACAATCGAGTAAGGTGTTCAATTTGTTGTTGCATAGCAAGGATAACATCAGGTATTGCCGCCATGGTTGCTCCTCTATCACACCACTCCCAATCTATCTAATTTATTAACATATAGAAACAACACGTCCACCATTCTCCATAAGTTACAACTGGAAGCACCAAGAGTTCCTCCGATATGGTGATCATATGTAGAAAATCTTGTCCAAAGTGCAAGGTGATGAATTGTGTGAAACAATGCTTGGGTAGTATTTGGACGTGAAAATACCAATGGTTCGGTGGAAGTGGATTTGGTGGTCCATAAATTCCATCCATCCCATTCTTGCTCTGATACCAATGTAAAAGACCAAATTCAAGGAGAGAAATAGGAGAATGGAAACTCACATTGGGACACTTGAATGAGGGAAAACTCCAAATGCCTAGCATGAGCTTTGGCTTTGGTATTTATAGGTAGCATACAAGGCCCTTAAGAAGCTTCTCAAGAAGCTTCCTCAAGCCGCTTTCTTAGAGTTCAAGCCAAGTTAGCTAGGAAGCTTCTCAAGAAGCTTCCTTCTAGAAGCCGCCTACTTGGCGTGCAAGCTAAGCTAGTTGGAAGCTTCTAGAAGCTTCCTTCTAGAAGCTACCTACTTAAGGTGCAAGCTAAGCTAACCAGGAAGCTTCCCAAGAAGCTTCCTAGATACTTCCGGAATATTCTAGGCTACTTTGTCTTTATGTGCTACTTTGTAAGCCCGACTAACTTCATCGCTTAACTCCATATTGTTACAACTAGACTGCATCCAAGGTCTTGTCCACTCCGACATGACTTGCAATGGTCAAATCATGACATTCCGGGATGGTGGTGCATAAATCTGGGACATTTGGGATCCATAATCTGCCATCATGAAGGTGAGTCCTTGGGTGTTGGTGATGCCTTTGGATGATTGTGCTTCTACAATCTGTACATCAATTTTTGTAGCAGCCACAATTCAAGGTTAATCTTAACCTCTACCACCAAGTTGTTTGCCGTTGGCATGCGGGTGAATGCATCTACAAGTTTCTTCTTACCTTCCACATAGGTGATTGTCATGTTGAAGCATTGTCACCACTCTGCCCACCAAATCTGGTGATGAGATAGATGCTTCTACATCTTGAAGTAGACTAGAATTTATGTCTATCTCTACTACAAATGCCTTCTTGTCCAGATAGTGCTTCTAATGCTTGGTTGCAAGAACAATAGCCAACTCTTCTCATTCTATGGTGTGGTAGTTGCACTTTGCCGATAACATTTTTCAAGAGAAATATGCAATTGGATGCCATCCGTCATGCCACTCTTGTTGTAGGACTGCTCCTATTGCTACTCTTGATGCATCTGTAGCCAACTTGATTGGACGTTTTGGGTCATACCACTTCAAGATAGGTGCATGTAGCAAGGCGGATTTCAATTCTTGAAAGGCCAGCTCTTGTACGGTTCTCCATGTCCACTTCTTCCCCTTGCCTTATAGTGCCGTTAAAGGTTGTGCAACCTTGGAGAAGTCCTTGAAAAATCTACGATTGAATCTTATCAACCCCAAGAAGCTCTTGAGTTGAGTCTGATCTTCTAGGGCACTTTATTTTTGAATGACCTCAATTTTATCCGTCAATACTTGAATGCCCTTTGCACTTACTCTATGCCCCAAGTATTCTACTTTCGACTTGCCAAACTTGCACTTTGAGATTTTGGCATACAATAGATTCTATCTTAGAATCTGGGGGACTTCTCATAGATGTTGTTTGTGTTCAGTCATTGTATTACTCTATACTAAGATGTTGTCCAAGAAGACAATAATAAACTTATCCAAGTATGGACAAAATATGCCATTCATTAGACTCATGAAAGTGGCAGGCGCATTGGTGAGGCCAAAAGGCATCACAAGATACTCAAAGTGGCCATACTTGGTTCTAAAGGCAGTTTCATACACATCTTCCTTTGCAATTTGAATTTGATTGTAACCACTTTGCAAGTCCAATTTGGTGAAGTATCTTGCTCCATGGAGTTGATCAAACATGTCATCCATGTGAGGTAAGGGGTATTTGTTCTTCATTGTTTGTTGATTGACCCCAATAGTCAATGCACATGTGCATTGTACCATCCTTCTTCTTCTCAAACAAGATAGGAGCCCCATATGGTGATATGCTAGGTTGGATGAACCCTTTTTGCAGCATCTCTTCAATTTGAGTCTTACACTCCTCCAACTCATGAGGTGATAGGCAATATGGGACCTTACAAGGAGGTCTCTTCCTCAAGAGTGTCTTAATTTTATGATCTACTCTCCTTTTGGGTGGTAATCTTGAGGGTAGATCATCGGGATAGACATCTTGAAACTCATCCACCACATTTTTTAGTTTCTTAGGAATTTGTCCATCAAGTTTCTCACTCTAGACTTCTCTTATTAGACCCATGAAACATCTATTGGTCTTATAGACAATGGCTATCCCTATGACATACAGAGGCAGTTCTTGCATGTGTGATTTTTCTTTAACCCCAATGATTGACCATTGGTGGGTTCTCCCTACTTTCTTCCTTCAATCTATCATAGGGTTGTAATGCTCCATCCATGGCATGCCTAAGATTGCATCATAACAAGCCAATTGTATCACTCGCCACTCAATTGCTTCATGATATTCTCCTACAAAGATTGTTACCCATCTAGGTAATGATTCAATCATCTCTGTTTGCCCGTTAAGTAACTCTACTTCTTCACTCTCATCTCTCTCTAGGTCCATTCCCTATCTTATTGCAATAGAGCAAGACAAGAAATTCTCTATTGCTCCCAGATCTATTAATACTCTCACTTGATTGCCTTCTAGGACTCCATTCACAACAATCAATTGTGAGGTTGCCTTTTGGGACCTTTGCTCACTCATCTTCTTCCTTCCCTCACATATCTGCTTCCTTATTGAGCCAATAAGGCTATGAGGCACACTTACAAATGATCTTTGTTTTCCAAAGTGATTTCCATCTCCTTCTCTTTAGTGCACCTCTCCATGTTGTTCAAAGATTGCCTGTATGAAGGCCGATGGCCTCTAGGGAAACAAGCATGATAGTTGGTAGATATGTACCCAATACGGCCACAATTGTAACAATGGCGTTGTTCTCCTCTAGTTCCTTCTCCTTGTAGAACTCCATCTCTTTGTTCTTCTACCCATCCACGCTCTCCTTGAAACGGTTGTGTTCCTTGATCTCAAAATCAAAGGTTGTCCAATTCCATTGGTATTGGTCAACCCATGTGTGGCATTTTTTCCCAATAATGTTGAGGTGGAACTACTCCTTCACCTCCACCTAATGCTCTTGTTATTCTTTATGCACAAGCAATGGCTTCAAATACTGTGCGAGGATTTTGCACCATGACTTCTTGGCAAATTTGCTCGTTCAACCCTTGTTTGAAATTGTTGAGAGCCTCTGCTGGACTCATGTCGGTTATTGTGACTTGTAGATCCAAAAATGCCTACACTTACTCTTGTATGCTACTCTTTTGTCCCAATCCCCACAGTTTGATTTGGGCCATTTGCACAAAATCCACCAATTGGAGATTCTTCAACAATCCTTCTTGCATTACTGTCTATGTGATCTCCCTTCTATCTGCCAACATAGATCATCCCCAAGCATCATACTATGTGAGGGCTTTATCGATCAAGTACTCACATGCAAACATGCCTCCTGCATGCTCTGTGATCTCTGTTGAGAACAATAAAAAATATTGATTCATTCTTGAGATCCAATTTTCCACTACTCCCATTGTACGATGCTCCTTGTAAGGCTTGATGTTGCAGGTCTTCTTCATCCGGAGTAGCAATGTGGCTTGATCATTGATAGGGTTTGTAGGCACGAGTGGTTCTCCAAGTACTTCAGTTGTAGGTATTGGGTTTTGAGACGGCTCTTCTTCTTGCATTGCTTGATCATTCCTAAGGATCTGCACTTGACTTTGTAATGTCTCCATGGTCGTCTTAATCTCTCAAAATTCATTCAACATCCGTTACATTCCTTGCACCAGCTCTTGCAATTGCAGATCCATGGTTCCTGCAACACTCAATTTCTAATGTCTACTTCAATACAGAGTCAATATGATCACTTTGGACGGTGCACAAACTATCGAAACTACCATTGGGACCTTGGAAGCTATCACTTGTTGATAATACTCCTCACCAAAATTCCTAACCACAAAATCTCTAAACATCACTTTTGGTCTCACTACATAACAAATTTCTACTTGAGTGTTGAAAGGGAGAGGATTTAAAACATTCACATCCGTAACATCATAATAGAATGTAGATTGTCATATCCCACTCTCAGTCATTTACCACCACATGTAAATTCACCAGGTTTGGTGAGTTCATCACCTTGTCCATGAATTCTGCTCCAAAGTGATAAACCAGCAATACTCTCATTTGTTCATGCTAGATGTACATAAACTTGATGTGGAATGGATTTCAAAATGGAAAGCTAGGTGTGGAAAATTGTCCTCCCGGCGCATCCATCTCGTCCGCTCTCTAAAGTCATTCCTAAGTCTAGCAATTACTCTATGTTCTCCACCTCAAATAACTCAATTTGAATAGTTCATGTTCTTCCAAGAGAGATGATCCACTCTCTTGGACTAAAACACTCGCTCTTATACCATTGTAACACTTCAAGGACAAGAGAAGAGAGAAAAACCAGATTTTGCACTCAATAATCCAATGCTGCAAAGGAGCACCTTCTCTTTATTACATAGACAAAGAGGATCTCCTCCAAGGAAGCTAGACCATAGGATTAGGCACAGAGATAGGTGACATGTCAGCAAGCTCCACCCTTGGATTACTTACTCGGATGGGTGACATGTCTGGTCTAGGTCCTATCTTGTTGGTCAAACAAGCTTTGCTCGAAGGGAATCTTTTAGGGAATCTTCTTGTAGGAATCTCAAAATCACGTAAGGTATAGTTGGAAAGCTCTCAATGAGACAAAGCAGGGGGAGGGAAGGCCAGCCTATCCTTGGTTAGGGGGGAAATGTGCACATTTTTTAGACCTAATTCATCCGTTTAGGCCTCCAAAATTGCCTTCAAAGATTTTAGGCATATTTTGATTCCTACTCTATTAGTAGAAGTCCCCTTTTGGTGATACCTCTTTCTGATCTATTTAGTCCATCATGTGTAACATCCTTCCAGATGTTACCAAACCAATTCTCACCTTTAAATCATATGTCTAGCTATTGGTTCTAAGGTTGTCAAGTCTATTTTGGTTTTTACCCTATTAGTAGAAGTACTCTTTTGGTTATACATTTGAAGAATTCACATGAAACCTTTGTACAAAGGTGCAAACCCTAACCAGAAACAAGATTGGAAATTTTCATAAGGTATCTTAAGTCACAACTTGGGGAGTGATCAAAACTCCAAACCTGATCACCAGCTCTTCTCCATCACCTTACAACCAGATCTGATTTAAGATTGATCCAAAACTGAAATTTCTTGATCTCAATATTGTAAGCAATTTATCCACTCTCTAATCCAACTTAAAAATAGTAAAAATGTCTCAAGAAGCTCTTCTAATTGCCTACTTTGTGCTCTAGGGTATGAATTCTACCCCCTTGATTTAGTCAATGATATCCCTACCAGAATCAAATCAAATTGTATGATTTTTGTCTGCAAATTGTAGCCTATCAGCTCCTATTACCAACCATGGTCTTCATTCCACAAATGGCCTCCCCAAACTCTTTCAATGGTCAAAAAACTCCATACTCCTCTCTTGGGGCCCAATCTCTTGCATATTTGTTCTTTAGTCTTTTTACTTTTTGACAAATGGACCCCACAAATCCACCTTGAAGCTTATGATCATTCCCTAACTATAGAAGCACATATATTTTCAAGTCCCAAATATGCTCATAAGTATGTACCGGAAGGACAATAGGATCCGGGTTTCCCATCACCGACTCCATGAATATCGCCCCAAAACGTGCCACCAACCAGTCCCATAAGCCATCACGGTACAAAATCTGAAGCTTGATGAGAAAAGGATTTGGGAGTGGCAGATGGGGAGCATGGGACATCTCATGCTCAAATGCTTCCTCTTATGTTCTACCACTCACGGACTGCTACAACTCTCACTCCCAATGTCCTCCTCTTCCTTGAGACTCCTCGACTAAGAAACCCCCTGTCTCTCCACTCGCCCTCAACTATATTCACTAGAGCCCTCAAACATGGTAAGATTTTAACCCATGTGGCCAATCACATACATGTATATAGATTGCTCACATGGTAGCATCTCAAGAAAGAAGTTGAGAAGAATTGAGAAGTTGACCTTTTGAGAAGTGGGGAATTGATTTTGTAGGTCCTCTCAATAAATTCCCAAGGAAAAAATGGTATATTGTTATAGTTACTGATTATCTAACCAAGTGGGTTGAGGCTAGACCATTGACAGAAAAGAATGTAGATGAAGTTGGTAGATTTCTTTATGAACGCATTATCACTAGGTTTGGATGCCCTTTGGAGTTAGTTTCTGATAGAGGAGGAGAGTTTACAAGAAACATCACTAAAGCCATGCTATGACATTTCTCTATCGCACATAGAGTAACTTCATCCTATAAGCCAAATTCCAATGGCTTGGTAGAGAGAACCAATCAGACCTTGTGCATGATGTTGGCCAAAGATGCAGAAATAGAGGAGGCTAAACATCATTGGGACAAAAGGATTCATGCAGTTTTGTGGGAGTATACGACAACCATGAAGACTTCCACCGGATATTCTCCATTTCAATTGGTATATAGTATTGAGTCTACCTTACCTATTCACTTTGATCTTCCTACCTTCCAAAGTATTCATAGGAGATTGAAGAAAGCACAAGGTAGTGATGCATAGAAGTCAAGGAAGGATCAACTCATGGAATTGGAAGAGGCAAGAGCAGTTGCTATGGTTTGAGTTGAGCAAGCCCAAAGGAAAAAAAAAAAAGCTATGACAAGAGGCAAGGCAAGAAGAAGGTGGAGCCTTTCAAAGAAGGTGATTGGGTAATGTTGTTTGATTCTATTTGATTCAAGAGTGCAAAAAAAGTTTTTTCCTAAGTACTTTGGACCTTTCATAGTGGAGAAGGTGAGGAGCAATTACACCTATGATCTCAAGGAGTCGGGAGGAAGACACTTTGATAGGATTACTCATGATAAGTTGAAGATGTATCATAGAAGGTAGGGAGACCTTCACTTTGAGGACAAAGTGAAAACTTAGTCGAGGGGTAAATGTAACACCTTTTTGTGCATGTGTGTGGTATTGTGATATTTAGCTTGGTATTAAAAGTACTTGAGAGATATTATTTACATAGAGATAAAGGATGGTTCTACATTAGTCATGATTAGCTAAAGTTAGTCATAGCTAAGATAGAGAGGACCTTACTTTAGAGGTAGTGGAAGATGAGCACCACTATTTTGGATTCTAGTGTGTTGACTTGGTATTATTCTTGGGTGTTTGGTTTTGAAGAAAGAGTTGAGAACTCTTGGGCCCGTAAGCCTTTTTGTTTTGGATTCTTCTATAGTCCAAGGATAGCCCATGTGAAGGAATCCTTGACTTAGTGGTTAAGTCAAGATAAGATCACATGCCAGTGGAATATGCTCATGTGAATGGACATTCCTTTCTACTTCTTGACTTTACTTGACTTTTAGTCTAGTAACTTGAGTTACTATGGTAATTAGTAACTTTAGTACATAACTATTTCACAAGTATATAAACAAGGGGTGAGGAGGTACTCATCATCCTTTCATTTGCAACTATCTCTCTCTCATTGAGTTCTCTAGTGAGCAATCTCTTGAGTCTTAGAGTGTTAGCCTTGGAGGAGTATGATGGAGTTGGAATTTCTTGCCTTCTTAGTTCATGGTGCGCTACCATAATAGCCATCAGAGGTTCATCCTAAGTGAGAGACAGGCCGGCTCACATGTCAGTCCGCACTCCCTGGTAGTTATGCCTCAAACACAAGAAGAACTCCACCATGGGGTTAAACCTTGGTACCACACCACCTCCTGCTACGGTACCTCCACTTGTGGTAACACTATCTCCAGCTAGTGCACTTCCACTAGCTCCACCAACACTACTTGAGCTAGAACTTGTAGGTACGGCCAATCTACTCCTAGCCACCAAACCTAAAGTGATAAAGACATAGTTTGGAGACCAATATTGTCTCCATAACTCAATCTCCTCCAAATGAGCTCTCTTGAAGCCATGGTAGTTATCTATTGGTGGACCCTCCAAATGCTGAAACAACCCCTTCCATGCCATGAAGGGTATGAACAAAGTCAGGTTTTGTATCTACTGCAGATCACACACACTATTGAATGCCTGGATGAAGTCATCCAACTCAATGGTACCCACTATACTAGAGTAACGCCTAGGGCCTTTGGAGGCCTCATAAATCTCATCCATGTCCCACAACAACGGTGCGGACACACCAAGTACACTCTCAACTGAATTAGCTCATGTGTCAAACTACAACTCAAAGTCAATCTCCTCCCTCACTGGGACCTAAGAAAGAGGGTAATACCAAGTGCCACTCCGAGTAAACCCATGATGAACAACAAGGCTAACTCCTCTAGAATCCCCGACAAACTCCTTTGTGACAAAGTGACTGCAACTACAACCGCAAACCGGAACCACAAACTACAATTGCAAGTCACATTCGCAAGAACCTAACCAAGTGCCAACACCACCAAGTACCAATTCCAACTAAGAACCACCCACAAATGTAACTCTAACCAAGATAACTGCACTAAGGGAAAGGGCAACCTGTAACCTATCATCACAACACACACTCTCACAATCTGCAAGTCATCACTTTTTGCCTCACCAGAGAGAAACACAAATAGTCTGATTGGTCATCACTCTAGCCTCACTACCAAGAGCACACCAGAGCACCAACGCTCAAAAGTCAAGGCATCTCACATAAACATGGTGCACAAACAAGAAGTAAAGAATAGAGGGGGTCCAATCACAAGAAATCTAAATGAAAACCCTATATCTCATAAAACAATACGGGACTGACTCTACCATCATTTGGCATTTGACATAAGATAAGTTTGTATCTAAGTCCTAAGCTACCAAGATCACCAAGAATGGGAATTGCCTCTCTTAACCAAAGCTACAAGTGTATAGATAATAGTGGCACAGTCACTAGGACAACAAGTGAGGGTGGACCAGTTGGCTAGGGCAAAAGTCTAGGAACAATAGATCTAGGGATCAAACCCCATGGTGCATAATCTAGCAGGATGGGCAGATTTTGCCAACCAATGACCAAGATCTACTCTAAACTAGCTAGCTTCACGCCAGCAAGCTGACTTATTGGCCTTCATAGCCTCTAAATGCCAAAATTTAGCCAAATGAGGCCTTTCTTCTTGCCACTTCAAACCTCTTCTAAACTTGCAAAAGTCAAACCTCTTCCAAACTTGCAAAAGTCCTCTAGCCTCATTCTGCTTGCCACTTCAAACCTTCTCAAAACTTGCAAAACTCCTCCAAATCTGGCCAAAATCTGACATAAAATCTAGCCAAAATTTGACATAAACCCTAAATTTGGCTGACCGCCAAATCCCCCGCTAACTCTTCACTTGAGCCAAATTGAAAACACGGTATCTCCAAATCACAAATTCACAAGAATAGCTTCCCAACTCCACCTTCAATATTTCTGAGCCCAACTCGCAACAAATTGGTCATGCCTTCATCTCTTGAGCTCAAAATCACAACCATTACTCAAAAATTACTTCTTCTATGCTAAAAAATTGGCCAGCACTTCCCCACACCACCTACCTTACTACCAAATCTACATCAATTGAACAAGCTTTTGCACACTAGGGAAAAACTAAACTTCAATTGAGCTATCAACAATCCATTGAGCTTGGAGATACCACCAACTCTCAAAGTTCCTACATCCAATTTCCCCTTGACTTCATTTCTCAAAAGTAATCAGATTGTTTACAACTCTCAAATACACTCAACTCAGATCAGTACTTGATCTATCATTCTATTAACTGCCAAAAACTAGATATTGATTACCGTCAAGCCACACCCACTCTAGCTAAGAGAATCCAAGTGATGCTCACCGGCCTCTGTCCACCATAACCAAGAACTCAAAGGCTCAACATCAAAGAAGTGAGCTCTCTGGAGCTGCACTTTGAAAGTATACCCCTGGACTCAAGCTAGGTCTAAAACCCTTACGGTCCCACTGACGGCACACTCAATGGTGCAAATGGTGCAAAGTGACTGTGTGCCCCACCGTGAATTCAATACCCCAAACACAAAATCTGACCGTCGGAAACTAGTCTTTAAGAAACTGCTGAAATAGCTCTAACTACTATCACTAGAACTCCAGTGTTTGAGCAATCTAGATGTGACACTACAAATGGCGTGACAACTTGCTCCTAATTGGATAGGTCCAGTTGATGCCACCCAAATCATTTCTACTATTACTTATAAACTTGCCTCGCCTTGTTATATGCACATCTGCCCTATCTTTCATATTTCCAAATTGTAACTCTTTGTTTTTATTCCCACTTCTTTTTCCTCTTGTGTCCAACCCCTTCCTCCTCCCATCCCTATCAATGATCATGAGGGGTATGAAATTGATTGTATCCTTGCATGTCATTACATTGAACATGGTCACCAACAAGATATTGAGTACAAAGTCCTTTCAAAAGGGTATCTCATTCATGATGCCACTTGGAAGTCTCTTTCTCATCTCCAAAATTCACAAATGGCCATCCAAGAGTTTGAAGCTTCCATGGTGATGAGAACATCACCAACTAGCAATGGAAGGAATATATAAAACAATGTGGGGTTTCCATACAAGTTAGTTGAGACTAGCAAAGTAGCAAATAGACCAAATTAGCCAAGAATTACAAGAATATTCTAGAAGCATCTAAGAAGCTACTTGGTACCTTCCAAGTATTAGGTAATATGCATACAAAGTGATGATTTCTAGAAGGTTTCATGGGATGCTTCACGGCTAGCTTAGCTTGCATGCCAAGTAGAGAGCCTCTAAAAGGAAGCTTCTTGGAAGTTTCTGGATTAGCTTAGCTTGCATGCCAAGTAAGCAACTTCTAGAAGAAAGTTTCTCAAGAAACTTCCTAGTTAGCTTGGCTTGCACTCTAAGAAGTCATCTTTTAGAAAATTTCCCAAGAAGTTTCTCAAGAGCCTTGTATGTTCTCTATAAATACCAAAGCCCAAGTTCATTCTAGGCATTTGGAATTTACTTCATTCAAGAGTCCCAATGAGATCTTCACTCTAATCTTCCATTCTCCTATTTTTCTCCTTGGTCTTTTACATTAGCCATCCCTTCACTTGACTTGTCAAGAAGTACCACCAACTCAATCCACTTAGAGAAGTACACCACCATAACCAATATATATTGATGATGTCTCACAATGAATGGTAAATGTCCAACAAAGTCCAAACTCCAATGATAACCCAATCCCACGATAGGTAATGGTGGCATATATTAAAGCATTAAATGATGCTCTAACATGGTCACAAACCACACATCTGGCAACAAATTGTTGTACATCGATTTGCATATCATACCATCAATAATGACTCTAGAGTAAGCTATATGTGTGCTTCACTCCAAAATGTCATAGCTCCTCATGAGCATGACATACCAACTATAGTCTCTAAGATGGAAGTAGTACTAATTGCACTCTATCATCCTCCTATACACAAAGAATGTGTTTGCACTCCAATCTAAACCACCTGGCTTGCTAAAGAACATGGTTTCTCTCCTTTGGTACAAATTGTGTCACCCAACAACACTAGTGCAAAGACAATCCATCACTAAGATATCATCATGAATGTCTCATTGACTTGTATGAATATCTCCACCTTTTAGATCTATGACCTCAACAACTCTTCTTGTATGTGTTGAGGGAGATATCACCAAGGCCTCAAAAAATATACATAGAAAGGTAAATACATGCCAACTTGGCACCATCTCCTTATGTAGCTCACCATGCCAATGTGCTCCAGTTTGATCTTATTGGTTGGGACATGGGTTTTTACTCAACCCATATGCATCACTCTCTATTTATGAATAACTATGAAATCATATTTCTATAAAATTAGAGCCTATTGTGCAAGCTTCTCTAAATTCTTGTCAAACTCCATCAACCACTTAAGTGGTTGATGATCAATGATGAGAATGAAGGGTTTACCAAATAGGTACCATTAGAAATGTATTATTGTCTATATTGCCGCCAAATGCTCTCCCTCATATAAACTATACTTTGCTTTCATTGAATTGTTAGAGCAACTAGCATAAGCCACTATAACTCCTACTCCTCATCATCTTATTGGATGAGCATTGCTCCAAGCTCCAATGTACTCTGATCAGTATGGATATGAAATGGTTGTCCTTATCTTTAAGAATAAGGGCAAATTTCAACCTCTCCTTGAGCTCTATGAAAGCTCTCTCTTGCTCATCTCGCCAACACCATTCCTATTCAAGCTTGGTCAGCTTCATCAAGGCCTTGGTAATGGCACTAAATTCTCAAACATATTGACAATAGAAGTTTACCAACCTAAGGAATGTTGCACTCTATTCACATCCATAAGCCAAGGAATAAATGCAATAGCCTCCACCTTGGTTTATTGAACACCAAGTCCTACAAGGTAGATAGTGTGACCCAAATACTCAATTTACTTGTGGAAGAATCTACACTTCCAATGACGTAATTTTAGTCCATGAGGTCTCAACCTCTCAAGCACCTCCAACAAATATCTTTCATGCTCTTGCATAATAGTGTTATAGACCAAAATGTCATCAATATAGCATCAAGCATAATCTAATCTTAATAGGATCCTTTCTATGACCCTTTGGAACTCAATGAGAGTGTCTTGTAAGAATAAATAGTAAGAACCTCCAATGATATAATACATCCTTGCCATGAGGATCAATAGCACAAAATCTTATCTTGGACTTGTCTTCCTCCTTGATTGCCAATTGATGATATCCTACTCAAAGATCCAAATTACTAAAGACCTTTGCATGCCCAATTGCATCAAAGATCTCCTCCAATGTAGGCTTGGCATACCAATTAACCCTAGTCTATTGGTTGATAGGATGGTAATCTCCACATATCTACCTATCTATGTAGTTGTCATGCATATCCTTCTTTGTTGGCATCATTGTAGCTAAAGCATACTCTCCATGTGAAATCTCCACCAAACTAGCCTCAAAAAGGTATCTACTCTAGCTTTGAATCAAAGCTCTCTCCATGTCAGTATCTTTATAAGGACATAAAAAGTGGTGAATCAATAGTTAGCTCAAGCTATATACCATGTCCTTTTAGAGCACCCAAATCCTTCATAGTGAAGGCAAAACAACTTATGTAGTTCCTCAAGAACCTCCAAACTCTTTGTCTTTCCACTCTTGTAAGCTTGGGTCCAATGTTTGGCTCCCAAGTATCTTTTGTAACTGATGTAAAAAATGAACTAATTGGTTGCTACATTGGGCCTTTGGGCGCAAAAATGTCATGCCTCCAACCATTGAAGTCCCCAACCTCAATATGGAAAAGTTCCTCTACTTTGGATGCAAGCTTTATATGTCCACTAACTGCATCCCAAAAAGACCAAGTGTGTAACCCAAGTAGATGATGTTCACCTGGATGGTCCCCAAGTAGACCACTCTCAATAGTAGCTACTAAATATGTTTCAAGAATACCATGCCTACTCAGCCCATTGCTCCTAACATGTGCTTGAATTGTCTCGATAGGCACAAGCTCACAAGTGTTTGAGTTCTGATGCCTATCAATTGCATCTTATGCTACTCTACCAAGCCAAGGCTTACAATAGGTCAAAAATTTCAAGTCCATAGCTTGACCTAATAATTGACACATTTATGCCTCTAATTCTATTGTAATAATAGTAATACCAATACAAAAGCCTATTGCATGGTCCCTCTCATTGGCATTGGGCTCCACCAATTGTTGTAACTATGAGTCCCAAATAAGTCCAAGACCTCTCTCTCAAAAAGCATGGGAGCCTAAAAAACTCATAAGTGTGGGTAAAGTGGTTCTAGGATGTCCAACAAGGTTCACCATTGCCATAGGTGACCTATCAGCCACTACCACCATTTGAGACTAGTACCCAACATCAAAAATATCATCCATAGTAAGGTGGTCTAGTTGCTAAATCCCATCATAAGTATGTTGTAGAACCTCTCTAGGTAAAAGGTTTGTCCACCAAAGACAAAGTTGTAGCTTGATCTCCAATGTCTTGAGCTTGTTATTTCTATATGCCTTCCTTTCTAGTTGGAACAAATCACAACCAAGCAACTTGGTTGCTTGGTTGTGATTTGTTCCAACTATTTGAGGAGATAAGTGGCAATGTGCTTCACCGTCAAAAGTAGACTTGCTTATTTGTTTGCCAAGTTTGTGTGTTTGCCTTTGAGTTCCTTCCTCATCTGATCATGAATCTTGGTCATCAATTTGTCTTCTTTCTCTTGTTGATGCTTAAGGCTCATGTTGAGTTCCTACACACAAAGATTGACAAGCCACTTGTAATTTTTGTAGCATACTTTTGTTGCAATTGTCTTAGTCCTGGTGTAACAATATGGAGTTTAGCGACAAAGTCAGTTGGGCTCGCGAAATAACATATAAGACAAATTAGCCTAGAATATTCCGGAAGTATCTAGGAAGCTTCTTGGGAAGCTTCCCGGTTAACTTAGCTTACATCTTAAGTAAGTAGCTTCTAGAAGGAAGCGTCTAGAAGCTTCCAACTAGCTTAGCTTGCACGCCAAGTAGGCGGCTTCTAGAAGGAAGCTTCTTGAGAAGCTTCCTAGTTAACTTGGCTTGCACTCTAAGAAAGTGGCTTGAGGAAGCTTCTTGAGAAGCTTCTCAAGGGCCTTGTATGCTACCTATAAATACCAAAGCCAAAGCTCATGCTAGGCATTTGGAGTTTTCCCTCATTCAAGTGTCCCAATGTGAGTTTCCATTCTCCTATTTCTCTCCTTGGATTTGGTCTTTTACATTGGTATCAGAGCAAGAATCGGATGGATGGAATTTATGGACCACCAAATCCACTTCCACCAAACCATTAGGACTTTCATGTCCAAATATTACCAAAGCATTGTTTCATACAATTCATCACCTTGCGCTTTAGGCAGGATTTTCTACATATGATCACCGTGTCAAAGGAACCCTTGATATTTTCAGTTGTAACTTATGGAGAACGGTGGACGTGTTGTATCTTTGTGTTAATCAACTAGATAAATCAAGAGTAGTGGAATAGAGTAGTAGCGATGGCGGCAATACCGGATGTTATCTTTGCAATGCAACAACAAATCGAGCATCTTACTCGATTGTTGGATGAACAAGACCAGCAATGACAAGAACAGATAGACAGAGCGCCAGTTTGAGATGGAGAAGATTGCATTTGATTTCCAAAACCCAAGGTGTTTGAAGGCAAGAATCTTCCAAGCATAGTGGAGAATTTTGTGTTTGATTGCAAACGTTACTTTGAAGCAACCAATCGTCAAGACAAGCGGAAACAAATTCTCTTGGCTTCTAGCCAATTGGATGGCGTGGCAAAACTTTGGTGGCGATTTTGAGTAGAAAGAGCTGAACAACAAATTGTTACACCGATTTTGACATGGGCAAAATTCAAAGATGCAATACTTGGTCGATTTCAAACGATAAATGCCACCCAAGCCGCATGAGATAAATTAGCGGAGTTGAGGTAGATTGGCTCAATGAGAAGCTACATCACACAATTTCAGAACATCATCATGCAAATTCTAGATATCCAAGAAGGTGAAGTTCTAGATCAATTTGTGCAAGGATTGAAGTCACAAACCAAATTGGAGGTGACCATGCGGGAGCCACAAAACCTAGAAGAAGCTATGCAATTGGCTAAGCGTTTTAATTCCTTGGTTGCGACAAATTGGTCTCGACCTCGACCTGCACAAAGCCTACCCGTACACTACGCACGAGTGGAAGAATTGGTACCAATGGAGATTGATGCTATCCAACAAAGACCACTTGGCACAGCAGATAGAGAAAGATTATTACAAAATGGAGGTTGCTTTTATTGTCACCAGGTTGGACATCGCATTGCTGAATGTCCACTTAGGAATAGGCGATCTCGACAAGTTGCCCAGATGGAGTTTGTGGAAAAGAATGATCAGGGAAACAAATAATCCCAGTAGGAGATTTCAAGCCATCTACTGGGAGCTTGATTAGTTCCAATGGGATTGAAGGCTCGACCTATGCAAGTTTGCTTCACTTGCAAGGTACAATATCTAATCGGGGTTGAAGGATTTTGGTTGATTCTGGAAGTTCAGAGAATTGCATGTCTATGCAAGTAGCAAAGGAATTAGGTATTCCTATCAAGCCAATGATTGGAAATAATTTTATGATGGCGGATGGTAGAAAAGGTTCTGACATTCCGCACCTCACATCCTGTTACCTTCAAGATTGGGAAGGAGTATTTGGAGTGTATGAGGTTTGTAGTGGCACCTCTACACTATGATATCATTCTGGGTCTACCTTGGCTTGAACATCATAAGGTTCAATTCGATTGGACCCGACGTCAAATTCAAGTACAACACCAAGGTAGGAATTTCCAATTAGGTTGTCTGGCACCTCTGAGTAAGACACTTAAGAATAATCAATCCCAAGATGAGAAGTTTGTTGAGAAGGTAGCCATAGAGCAAATCTGGAAGGAAGATGAGTCCCAAGATGGGAAGTTTGCCAAGAAGGCAACCATGGAGCAAGCTTGGAAGAGAGATGAGTCCCTAGAAGGGAAGTTTGTTATTGAAGCAGCCATAGAGCAAGCTTTGGAGGAAGATAAGTCTGTATTCGCGGTGTGGATCAAGCAAATTGCACAAGAACAATCTGAGGAGGGCTAAGTGCCGCATCAAGCAACGGTTGATCAAATAATTCAAGAGTTTGCAGATGTGTTTCCGGATGATCTGCCAAAGGGATTACCCTCTGATCAAGGTATGCCCTTCAAGATTGAGTTATTGCCGGGGAGTACTCTAATGAGTAGACCAATCTATCGGCTCTCACCAAAGGAATTGGAGGAGTTTCAAACAACACTTACAAAGTTTTTGGAGAAGGATTTCATATGACATAGTACCTCTCCGTGGGGAGCACCGGTACTATTTGTTCCAAAGAAGGATAGAGGACTTTGTTTCTATATTGATTACCGTGTGCTCAATAAGCAAACCATGAAGAATGCATACTCCTTGCCTTGAATCAATGACATGCTTGATCAATTAAGTGGAGCATGCTACTTTTCCAAGCTAGATCTTTGTAGCGGCTATTGGCAAATTCCTATTGAAGGAGAGGATGTGCAAAAGACTACCTTTTGCACAAGGTATGGACATTTTGAGTGGAGAGTTCTACCTTTCGGACTCACTAATGCTCCAGCGGTCTTCATGGATCATATGCATCGGGTGTTGGAGGGACTATTGGATCAGTCCGTGGTAGTGTTCTTAGATGATATCTTAATCTATAGTAGGACAGAGGCAGAACACAAGAATCATGTGTGAGAAGTCCTAAGACGACTACGATAGTGGAAATTTTACTGCAAGAAGTCAAAGTGTGCTTTTTGGCAGAAAGAGGTTACCTTCTTGGGTCATAAGATCTCATCAGAGGGGATCAAGATGGAAGAAGAGAAGATCAAGGCCATTACTGATTGGCCTACCTCGAAGGATGCTACCGAAGTACAAGCATTCAATGGATTGGCCAGTTTTTACCGACGGTTCATCCACTATTATGCTCACATGGTTGCACCATTGACTGACCTCTTGGGAAAGAACTCAAGCTTCCAATGGACCACCAAGCATGAAGAAGCATTCCAGAAGGAAGCTTCTTGAGAAGCTTCCTAGCTAACTTGGCTTGCATTCTAAGAAAGCGGCTTGAGGAAGCTTCTTGAGAAGCTTCTCAAGGGCCTTGTATGCTACCTATAAATACCAAAGCCAAAGCTCATGCTAGGCATTTGGAGTTTTCTCTCATTCAAGTGTCCCAATGTGAGTTTCCATTCTCCTATTTCTCTCTTTGAATTCGGTCTTTTACACCTGGCCTCTTCCAATGGTGTTTTTTTAGTCGTCACTCTTTTGTCGTATGCTCTTCTTTGGTCTTTGTGTAGAGCTTGTTCTTTGGGGACCTTGTTGTCAAAGGTGGTGGTATTTGCTTGCAAGTATTGTAAGACAACTTGATGTTGCTCTTGTTGTGCCAATTCTTCCTTCTAAAATATCTCCAACACATGATCCTTCTCTTTGCAATCCTCTTCTTTTGTTGTGAGCCCTAATTTGACTTGGTTGACCTCATTACAAAGTAGTGCATTTTCTTTCATCCTCATTCATGCAAGCTAATGTAAATACCATATGAGTGTTGTTGGGTTGTCAACAATAAGATAGAGTTTGTGGTAGAATGGCAAGAATTCCTCCAATGCCTCTATAGTGGGCATAATGAAATATGGATAGTGTACATTACCATCAACCATAAGAGCAAATTGCTTTCACATTTCATATTGTGTAGGATGCCCCTAGTCATTTTAGTTTTCTTTTTCTATTCTTCACTATCCAACCATGCATCCATAGATGGATCTTTATGATCTTCCCTTCTTTCTTTGTGAGCTATGGCCATATCATTGGCTTCATTTGTAGTTTGTTCATTGTGTAGTTGTACTCTCATGGACTCTTCCTCTTTCATTTTGAGGATATTGGCCTTGGTAAGTAGCTTAGAACTTAGATTAGTTTCTGCCCTAGCCAGTCCTTGATCCTTACACAATGTTTGTTATCTTGCTTTATTCCCAATAACCCAACTTTTTCCTCAACAACCCAAGTTTGTTATTGGGCGTTCCCAAGATAAGGTTGATAAAGGTTAATACCTCTGTTGTTGTCTTCTTTAGCTTGAAGATAGAGATTTCCTTGTCTTGTTCCTCTACCTCCTTTCTTTTTCCCAA
This sequence comes from Lunularia cruciata, assembly GCA_948567375.1. Classification (NCBI taxonomy): domain Eukaryota; kingdom Viridiplantae; phylum Streptophyta; class Marchantiopsida; order Lunulariales; family Lunulariaceae; genus Lunularia; species Lunularia cruciata. The sequence goes on from OX419760.1 coordinate 8,905,057, forward strand.
AGATTCTCCATGTCTACATTCTTGTTTGGAAATGATTGGGCTTCATCTCTAATATCCACCTCGTCATTTTGTGTGGGTGATGAAATTTGGGTGAAGGAATTATCACTTCTTAATCCTGCATTGTCTAACAAAGCTACTTTCCCTTGGTCATTGTCTATTCATGATGTTGATTGATCAACTCTGCCCATTGTGTCATCTTTCCCTTTGTTTCCAAGGGCTTCTCTACTTCCACTTTTGCTAGATAACACATCAATTGTTTAGACAATTCATTTTGGTTTCTTAGAGGCTTAAATTTTGGGTCTCACCGCAAGTGCCTTCTTGCAAGGATTCATCATATTGTAGGTCTCCTTGACGAGTATAAACTTCTTTGTTTTAGCATATTCTTTGTTTGCCTTGTGGTATGTTGTTATTTTCTTGGGTAGGTCTTGGTGCCCATTGAAATATGTTTGATGGTAAAAGTAGTTTTGGTATTATTTCTTCTCTTCATATGTGAGAAGGCCCAATATTATGCAAAATGCAACACAAAGGGGGCTGCAATTGTAGTTCCTCCTTTTATCATGTCTTCTAATAACCCACTCATGCATTCTTAAAACATTCATTCTGAGCTTATGGATCTTCCCTTTGTGTACAAGCTAAAAGAAGATTTTTTGGTTCAAGTTTAAATATGCTATTCATTTTTACTGAAAGGGTTTCATGATGGTTTTAGAGACAACTCATTTGGTAGGATCTTTTAGGTCATTTGTTTGGTATTTATTATTGATTTTCAATCAACAAAGGATTCTTCTATCCTTGTTTTGAGACTCATACTCGGACAATCATGTAGAGTCTCTACATACATTTGGCCAAAGAACAAGCATTCTTGTCCCAACACTCATTGCTGGTCTTTTTTCCACAACTTTGGGTTTCTTCTCAAAGTTCTATCACTTGTGTGGGTATTATTACAAATTTCCTCTAGACTATATATGTTTGGCAGACTCCAATCCCACAACAAGAACTCTAAATTCCTACTCTTTATGTAATCAGATCTGCAATATAAGCCCCAATCAAAAAAATTGGAAGGTTTGCTGTCGTGCATATATACATTGCTACACAACATACATCGCTGTCAACATCATACACTATAGAAGCACAACTCACACATAAGTCATACATAGACTCTAAAGTGCCACAATGAATCAGATTGCTTAACACTCTCAACTCAACTCAACTCAGATCAGTACTTGATCTGTCACTGTATAAACTGCCAACAACTGGGCATTGATTACAGTCAAGCCACACCCACTCAAGCATAGAGAATCCAGGTGACGCTCGCCGGCCTATGTCCACCATAGCCAAGAACTCGAAGGCTCAACATCAAAGAAGTGAGCTCTTTGGAGCTCACTTCAAAACTATACCCCCTAGACTCGAGCTAGCACTGAAACCCTAACGGTCCCACTGACGGCACACTTGACGGTGCGAACGGTGCAAAGTGACGGTGGGCCCCACCGTGAAGTCAGTACCCCGAACACCAAATCAGACTGTCGGAAAGTAGACCCTAAGAAACTGCTAGAATAACTCTAACTACTATCGCTGGAAATGCAGTGTCCGAGCAGCTAGATGCGGAACTACAAATGGCGTGACATTGCTAATGATCTCTATAGATCTTCCTTGTCTTGCCTCACCTCCAAGTTCCACTTTGTCTTTGTTGAATATTCTAATTTGAGAATCTACCTTGTCATCAACACCCTCTTGCACAAGCTCTTGAGTTTTGGCCCTTTACCAACAAATGTAATTCCATCAAGAGTGGGGACAAATTCTTGCATGACAAACCTTCAAGAGTGTGAAAAGTGAAAGTAAAAAGTTCTTCATTGTAAGGTAGGTATATCATTTTATAGTTCTACCAAAACTGGTCTGTCCTTCAACCATCATGGCAATTGGTGAAGGGTCTTAGTTGCATCTCAAATGGTGTCACTTGGTGCCAAATGGTGAGAAGTCCATTCTTTGGTGGCACCTTCATGCAGCATGGTAGGACTTTTGGTTGTTGTTCCATAGCAAAACTTTGTAATAACAAAGCTTTGTAACAATAGAAATTTGTAACCGTGGAACTTCATCATATTCCAAAGCCTTGTTTGTATTTTTGATGTTTGTAAGAATGATGGGCCATTGGGTAATCTAAGTCGCAATATGAACTCTTGATCCTCATACCACTTTGAACTAGGTTGTAGTTGTTGTATAAGGGATTTATAGCTCCATCACAAGAACATGTTTGGACTTTGTCATGTCTTCATTAATTTGTGAGGTATTTGTTAAGAACTAATGCCATTTGTTCATCTTCATCCCAAATTTCTACATTACTTCATGTTGAAACTACTAACATAACCAAAAATGATGAAGTTCTGTTCAAGTGAAGTAAAGATGGGTCATCATAAGTGCTCTTCGTTAAGTTTAAGTGTCTTAGTTTGATTGAATATACGTTACATGATATTTGAAAGGGATGATAGAGATATGAAATATAATATTTTGATAGTTCTAAAATAAAATAAAATAGGTTATTCAATTCTTTATGGTAATAATATTTAATATAGGTGTCCTTATATAGGTCTATGAGAGAATAAAAAATTCTTTCTTCTACTTATTCTTGAAGAAAATTATATTATACATTAATGTGCTTAGCTTATGCATAAAATGCTGGATATTGAGGCATATTTGGTGAAATGTTATAGTTATTGTAATAGATTTGTGCAAAGGAATGCACTTATGAAGATTACATCTGATAATAATCCCAATAAAACTCTTTGGCACTTTCAATTACACTTCTATCCTTAGCTTCTAGATAATAACTACCGATTAAAAGCTATAGCTTACTTTATTATCAAATTGGATGTATATTTAGCTAAAATAACATATCCAAAATTAAACTTCTATTATTCATTTTTTATTTTCAATTGCAATGCAAAAACTTAAAAAAGTATCCTTATCTTATATTTTATCATTAGAGGAATATTTTGAGATTTATTAGCTTAGAAAAATTAAATATAAATATAAAATTATCTATGTTTATTTTGGTCAAAATTTTGATGCTAAAAATTATTACATAATCCTATATTAGCTTTAATTGATTGATTGCATGATTTATTAAGGAACTTCAATAAAAGAAATTTGTTAGATAACATAGATATAGAAAATTTCAAAACTTCTAAAAAAATTTAAAAGTGCTTAAGATGGAAAAAATTGGAGTTGATTTGTATTCTTATTCAATGGGAAGAGTGAGAGGAAATATCTTTGACAAAGGACATTTTTGAAGGGAGGAGTGGCAGAAACAAGAGAGAAGGATGATAGAACTAGAGAAAGGAAGACACTTTTGACAAGGAGAAAGGAAGACACTTTTGACAAGGAGAAAGGAAGACACTTTTGACAAGGAGAAAGGTGGATATTTTCAAAGGGAGTGATATTTTCAAGTGTGAGAGAGAGGACACTTTCAAAGGGAGTAGTGGCAAAAACACCATAGCAAAGAGAGGAACATTTGAAGATTGAGTTGCAAGGGGAGAAACAAAGTAGGGGGGAAAGGAAACACAAAGCTATGGTAGAAATTGGTGAATATGAGAAAGTGTGAGATATGGCAAATATGAAGACTTCAAAGAGGGAGAATGGTTGATTGTGTTCCATGCTAAGGGGAATCATATGACGTATATATTAAGTGGGCTTGGTTAGACAAGCACAAGATTAATAAATCTGTGGAAGGCATCCACAAAGGTGATGTGGATGCTATGGGACTGAAAGTTTGCATCATTGTCTTAGGGATCATTGTGTGGATCCCTATGAGAGTTTAGCTATGGTCTTTCATGACCCTCCTATGCATGATAGAGAATAGGAGACATCATCTGGAGATATAGTCTAATGTTGATTAGGAGATCTATTATTGTGTGGTTCACTACAATATTAAAATGGATTAGAGTATAGCACCCCCACTATATGGATTCAAAGTATATGATGATGGAAGATACAAGCCACCTTGCTTCTACCACATGAGGTATTGTTCTTTTATGTACACATGATCAACCACCCAAGAGCAAAACCCAAACAAACCTTAAAATCTCTCCCACTTCACCTCCTTTTTGAGTGGATCCCCAAAACCATCTCATCTTTGCTAAAACCCTCTCCCAAACCTTGTCTTACTTTGAGTGAATCCCCTCCCAAACCCTTGCCTTTAGAGAAAATAAGAACCACATACATTATTAGTCAAGTGCATTTCTCAAAACAAATAGCAATACAAGAATTTTCCAAGTTTCCAAGAAAAATTTATACATAACTCTTTCTTCCTTGATTTGAAAAGTTCAAGTGAAAAAACTATATTATACTCCTTTTCCTCTATTATAAGTTGAAATCAGCTAAATCCAAAGTCTGGTTACAAACTAAAATTAGTTGAATCTAGAGTCTATCGTCTACTATGTAGAATTAGAATAATTGAAGTTGCTATTTGCATTGTTAGGATAATTGGGTACTAGGAATTTTGGATTGGTGACGTAATTAGAATTCATGATCCCACTAACTTCAAGAGCTTGAGTCTATCTCACTAAGTATACTCATTATAATTTTATTTCTTTTGGTATCTTCCATAACCTTGTTGATTCCAAGGTCATCAAGTAATAGCACTTTGATTTAGCATACCTTTCCTGTATGAAAAGTCTCTCTACCTTCAATCTCATCTTCTTGCACTTAAAAATTATTTTGAATTCAACTTTCAATCAAAGTTTCTAGAGCTTGGTTTGCTTGTTATGCTTCAATTTCAACCAATTGACATCTTTCTTTGGCTTCAAAGGATTAATTCTTGAGTTTGGTGTTGTTCAAAAGATTTTGCAAAAATGCATCAAGGGTGGGTGAAGGTGTCCTCTTCTCTCATGCAACCCTTTTCGTTTTCATAGATTCATTTTCCCATTCTCTCTCTTTATCATGCTCTTCTTTGTGTTGGTCTCTTGCTCTTTCTTCTTCTGTTATTGGAGCTTTAGCCCACTACAATTTTGCTTTGGTTGGTGTGGCTTTTGCAGAAGGAATCTCATGAGGTAAATATGATGAATGAATGTACTCAAATTGAGGATTTGCTCATGATAATGGAACATACTATGAATGACCTTGTGTAATATATTCCAAATGAAATTTACATGGTGTAACAAAAGAATAAGATCTGATCTTCTCTTTAGGCACATCTACTATCCACTGAGTATGTTCTTGTACCCCTTGTAAAAATAAAACATATGGATCTTGGGTACCAGAAGTAGTGCCAAAAAATGCAATTCCATATGATAGCAAAGTATCATTTAATCTTGGTCCTCATGGATTACTCCCATTCATCATTGTGGCCCAATCCAAACTATCTTTATTTGAATTTCCCACATCCAAATTTACCAATGAAAGGAGAGAGGTATTTGCCTAGCCCCCAAACATCATGTCCATCCTCTTGAAATGTGGACACTTGTGATTCAAATTATCTTTGATTGTTCTCTCTCCTCACTTCAACCACTATCTATCAAGTCTTCCCTAGTAGACTTGTCTTTCCATTCATGAGTCAACTTGAAAAAATTCATATACCTTGCCACTTTTTGTACAATTTCATACCATTCATAGGCTCAGGAAATTCCTTTCCAAAATTCACTAGATAAGTGGCCATGTGGCTAAAAGTTGTACTCTTTTGTGTAGGTTTCTTAGTGCTGCCCCCGAGAATCTATTTGAAATGTTTTTGGTTATCTAAATAATTCCAAATCTGAGCATAGTGAGAGTGGATCATGCTAAACCTCTCATACCCCCCTTCCCTTTAGTCCCCATCTACTCTTCTTTTCCTTTAGTCCATGTGGAAGGTCCTATGGATACAATTTCAAGAAGGTCTTGGAATCCGATAAGATTGAACAAAGAATTGTGGCAAATGTGACTTATTGGGAAATGATGGAGGAAAGACTAATCCTATCTGACCACAAATATGAATGTCTTCCAAACCTTGGTATTGAAATTCTCCATTCCCTCTCAAATCTATAATTTTAGTACATTTCAATGTTTGCACACTCACCCAAAATTATAGAATTTTTCACATAGAAACAATGATAGATGATTTACATAACACCTTCCATCTTTGTGCATTCATGTTCACCTTTTGCACTCATCTTCAATTTTAGTGAGCGCTTGTTTGATGGGGAACTAGATTTCAATTTTGGAATCGACCAAAAATACATAACCACATGCACACATAACCATGAACTAGAACTATAGATCCATGTAATTTGTCAAAGTGCGCAAGTTGTCAAAGCCCGCAAGAGGGAATTCAAATATAAGTGGAGTCCTCTCCGTGAGAACACTTGTCATATATTGGTTTATTGTGTCAACTTGTTGTGACACATGGCAAATTTTAGTTAATAAAATGTGCTATTATAATTAATCCCCATTAAGATTGTCACCTAATCAGACCTGTAATCCCTCATTTGCACACACATGATAAATATTGAATTTCTAAAATGGCAATTAAACTATTTAACAACCCATAAAATATTTTATGAATGTTTCAATTTTGAATCTCTCCTTTTTTAGGGGTATTCCATAAAAATCTTTACCGAATTTCTATGTTCCGTAAAGAACCTGTAAACTTTCCATTTTGAAACGCCATAATACTTTTAGAATCACGATAGTTCTAGTGGAATCAGCTTTGGGACGCATGGTACAACACATTTAGCCACCCACCAAACAAAATATCGGGAACAGGGAAGTCCAGCCTGAACGAGTGCTTGTTGTCATGATCCTCCTTTTCTATCGTTCTTCTCTTTATTAGATTCATCAGCTGACATGAAGTTCCAGCACTGACTTCTTACCTAGCCTTTCGTAGGGCCCAGAATAACAACTTAATCTAGCTAAAGTTTACACAATTTCAATCTTCCTTCCTTTTGAATTTGTATGCAAAACTTTTAGTTTGATCGTCTTCACTTATCAGATTTGATTATCGAAGTGTTCAAAGTTCAAAGTTAAACTGGGAAACACCAACAAAGATTGGTTTGTTTAAACCTCTCACAGACAGGTTTGATGAATATGAAAAGTGAACCTACGACCGATCAACCGAGAGATATAATCTTAATCGTTTAACCCCTTTCACAAAAAAATCTTATTCACATTCATAAAAGCCATATTTCCAGAAGCTTATTCACACTTTTGAGAACAAAATTATAAATTATCTCCGACAATCTCTTTCAAAGAAAATTATTGAGGAAGTTTTCCACACCTTAAGTGAATCCACTCTCGATGGGAGAAATCACCCTCATAGAAACATCGTAAAGCAATAACGGCTTGATGGGGTCTTCCCATCCTTCATTTTTCCTACGCGGTCGCTTTTATCAAGCAATAACGTTTTTAGATATGTACGCTCTCATATCTTAGGTGTTGTAGGGCAGATTCCTTTTACAGAATAGAAAACACGAAGGATAGGAAGACCCCTCAAGCCGCACAAGGTGAGACAAAATAGGGAATACTATTTACATAATACTATTTTGCACCGGCTACTTCTCTACAGCGATGAGGTTTTGTCTAGGTTTGGTCCACCCATCTGCATCTTCACTACTCACTTGTGAGTGTGTTGGAGGACAGAGGATAGCTACCCATGATGCCATTAGAGACATAGTGTTTGCTATGGCACGAGAGAGTGGATACTTGGCTTGGAGGGAGAGTTCGTATGCGTTGCCCACGACACGTGTCAGGGCAAACTTATACTTGGTCCGAGATGATCAGGTGACAGTAGCGGATGTCGTGGTGACGGACCCTACGCGAGATACAGTTTCGGAGGGAGTGATTACCCATCCCCCTGGATGGGCGGCGAGTGCAGCAGCAGGTCGCAAGGTCTCCAAGTATAGGGGCATGCAGCGAGGTCACCTCTTTGTTCCTCTAGCCTTGGAGTTATATGGAGCGATGGACACGGCATTTGACACATTTGTCAGGAAGTGCGCGAGAGCTTATCATGTTAGGCGTCAGGGGGTACCACTCTCACTCTCATACTTTGTAGCTTACTTTAGACAGCGTGTATCCATTGCTCTAAAGAGTGCAGTGGCTGGTGCAATCCATAGGAGAGCAATCACATTAGGTGATGTTTCTTCGGATGCTCCAGTTGTGTGTAGACCGTACGACTTGCATAGCTCAGATATCTTAGGTGCGGTAGAGCAGATTTCTCATACAGACTCTATTGGGGCTTAGCCCCATGTTACCTTTTCTGTCTCTCCTTTGTACGGCTTGATGGGGTCTTCCCATCCTTCATTTTTCCTACGCGGTCGCCTTTTTTCTTTATTTTGCTGTTTTGTTTAGCCCCATTTTACCCTATGTTTTTCCTTGTCCGGCTTGTCTTCCCATCTTTTTTGTTATCTCACGCGGTCGCCTTTCCTAAGTAACGTTTTAGTGCAGTCATATTAATGTACGTAAGCAAGGACTCATATCGACTCTATTGGGGCTTGGCCCCATTTTACCTTTTTTTTTCCTCACCCTTGTACGGCCTGATGGTGTCTTCCCCTCCTTCGTGTTTTCTACCCGGTCGCCTTTTTCTTTAATATACGTAAGCAAGGATGTACGTTAGCGAGACTGTCTCAAGCACAGTGTTGCCAATAATACTCCTAAGTGGAGGACTCCTGGATCCCGTAACTTGTTTCAGGTCACGAGGAGTCCATCTCTCTTGCTGCCTATAATTTGACATGTCCCTTGTGGGCTATGCATAATCAAGATTGTTGGTTACACCTTTCGTACCCCGGGGAGGATGGCCGAACCCGGAAGAAGCTCGTTTTGTTATTCCGAGGAGTTGAAGATTTCTGTAGTGTTTCTCTTGGTCTCTAAAGAAACAGTACAGTTCTGTTTCTTGGTCTAAGGCTGGAAACTTGGTTAAGAAAAGTACCTATGGGGCTACGGCACTGAATTATTGAAGACTTTATCCATCTTGTCTTTGAGCCACGTTAAATCGCGGAACGTAATAATCTCGTCACACTTTCCTGATTCGTGCTTGGCATCATGGAATGTTGGGCACTTACTTGCTTCCTGCTCTAGTAGAATAGACAGGTTACTCGCCAGAACGAACGCCAGAAGCATCTGGGGCCAAATGCTTCTGGGGTTCGTTCTCCTGTCATAAAAGCAACGCGATTCGGATTGTTCCTGTCTCCACCTGCCCATGCTTCGTTGTTTGATTGGTAGGTGCTTCTTTACGACATCTTATCGACTTGTTTTACTTCACGAACCCTACCTGCAGGAGTTTGCATCAGTTTTTCTCACTGTAGGAGTGTATTGCATTCTTATGCAACCTGGGAAGAAACTATGACTAGGCGTGAGCTAAAGGTAATAATGCTTGTAGGGATCATGGGTATAAACGTGGAATGAGACTCTTCTTCTACTACTACCTCCCCGTGCTAAGACTTTAGAGCCATGGCAACATAGTCTTCTTGATTTACAAGATTCGTCACTATTGTACCTCGACTGAGAGTTGCGGGAGACGTTATGTACAAGATAAACCAAACGTGATCGCAAGGGGGCGACTTTGGAGATCTGACAGTAGTGCATGTGTATAACGTGCATCTCTCCACTTGTACTTAGCAGGGGGGGCTAGGTAGCCGCTATGACGACTACTTTGAACTTGTACGCAGCTGATCAGTTAGAGCGTTTCTCGATATGTTGTACAGTATATGCAGACTGTCATCCTCGCAGTTCTGACATTGTTCCTTTCTGAGTCACGCAGTGTTACAAGATGCCGTCTTCTTGCCCCGTCATTTAGATTGAGAGATGTACTTGCGTTTCGGACTCCTGGAAGCAGTCAGTATTCTTTGACTTCTGTATGTTTTGCTTTCTATTTCTGTTTAAATCCTTAGCGAGTTCACGTGTACAGTTTCTGGCAACACGATCCTAGTTGGTCAATGGCAAAACAATTACCTCCTGCCATGAAACGCACACATCCTCCATTCCCCACTCCTCTTGCTGCGAATTTTTCCTACGCCTTCAGCTCTTAACTTATTTTTCTTATTCGTCGAGTATGAATAAAGTGACTTAAGCCATATCATGATCTGTCCTCGGCTTCAAAGCGAAAACTGCTCTGTTAATAGTATACTGTTCATGAGCGTGAGTTTAGGGTTCATGAGGGTGAGAGAGTGTGGAGACGGGAGAGATGTGAGAGGAAAGATCTATATTTTCTGAGTGCTCTATGACATATAGCACTCGGAGTGAATAGTCTATTCTGATCGTTTTTATAATTTCAGTTCCATTGGTAACTAGATCAAAGACTATGGAGTAAAAAGTTATAAGGATTTTTAGGTTTTTTAAGGTTTGGAGTGATCATTACACATTGAGAGTGATGGGTTTGGAATTTTATTTCTAATCTCTTGGTTTTCATGTTAAGTTCCATAGGAATTTAGTTTGAAAATTTTGGAGATGAAAATTGAAAGTTATGAGAATTTATAGTTTTTAGGGTTTGGAGAGATTGTATTTTCTTATGTGAGTTTGGATGTGAGTGGTTGTGGTTTTGCAAATATGGGGAGATATGGAGAGGAGCATCATGTGTTACTATCGTTATTCTTGTGCTAACCATGGCTACACCTCCCCATGTGGGCCCACCTAGAGCAGCTCGGGATACACCATGCTCGGTATGTCACAGACGCTTTACCTTGCAAGGGGTAAAGACCCATGTGGCAAGGATGTACAAGGACTATGATTGGAACACTTGGGATGCCCATGTGAGGCGAGAGACCACATTGACAACAATGACACTTGGGATTATGCATGCTTCTTCTATCCCTTTGTTGAACATTCTAGGGATATAGATAGAGTTGTGGGAGTGATTAGCTTCTCGAGTGGGTTTGCATTTTGGAGTTATTTGAGACTAGTTTTCCATATCAATGTCTATTCCATAGGCTACTCCACACACTCCACGATGAGGCTAGACAAGCTTTTTGCCTATCACTTGATTGTTTGGCACTTGATCCCTTGGACGAGTTAGCATGGTTCCTATTCCTCTTACTCCCTTGATGGTGTCTTCATTATGCTAGAGGCGGACATGCAGAGCATAGAGAGGTGGCTGCTAGATTTTATCAATTCTGAGTGGAGGATTGGGCTACCTTTTTGGAGGAGTCTGTTAGGGCTACACGTTTTAGAGACAGGTTTCTCCACAAGATACCTCAGAGTCCACTCGATTACGACGGTGTAGGGCATTGGGTCAGGCTGGAGAGTTTAGTAAAGCAGGACAAGCACTACACCCTTTGTCTATGGCGAGTCCGACTGATGAGACTACCTCTTCCCTATGCTCACTGCATCCTAAAGCAATAGAGGGACTACCACTAGAGGTCTTAGATTATCAGCTTGAGCAGCCTTTATGTCTTGATAGGTCACTTTTTGCACAAGCATTGTGCACTACCCCTCGCTTTTCTTCAAGATGCTTGTTAGGGATGGTTTATGAGCACCTGAGAGATTGCTTTCAAGCAAATGATCCTTCTAGTGGTTTTACCAAGTTGTTTCAAGTGGTTGCAATAGTAGCCAAAGGAGACATTCCTATGTCTGTTAATCGGGTGTTAGGTGCTAGTCAACTTCTTGTGATGGAGAAGGACATGAGGAGCATTAGACCAATTGTTATTGGAGGGATATTTTTGCATTTGGTCAATCGTACCATTGTCTTTCAACATCGTTCTCACTTTTGACAACACATCAATCCACATCGGTTTGGAGTAGCTACACTTGGAAGATGTGAGGCTATATCTCTAAGCATTAGGGCACTCTTAGATATCCATCCAAAGTGGGTCATCTTATAGATGGACATTGAGAATTCTTTTAATAGTGTCTCACAAGCATCCATCTTTAAACAACTTAGGGAGGCAGGTGGATCCTTGGCAAGTCTTAATCCTTTTGTGCGGTCTTTTTTTGGCTCTCTTGCTTCCCTTTACCACCAACACGGTGGTTCACAAGAAGGAATCACCATCTTGGAGTCAACTATGGGTACACGTTAGGGAGATCCTTTAGGGAGACCCTTATTTGCCATGGCTTGCTTTAGAGCTCTCCTATCTACTACTTTGGCCATTCCAGGTTGTGTATTTCCCTCCTTGGTAGATGATACATACATCATGGGCCCTGTAGATCAGATTAGGCAAGCCTTTGACCACCGAGCTACATCTAGTAGGCTTGAGAGTCAAGGTGTCAAAGTGTAGAGCATGGCCCCTTTAGGTATTCCTCCTCACCTTGACCTTCTAGAGGGGTGTATCACATCTACAGATGGACTACATGTTCTTGGAGTGCCAATAGGATCTAAGGATTTTGCCACACACTTCTTAGACATGTGTGACAAAATCTACAAAGGATGTTCTCCATGTGGATGACCTTCCATTATTATAGGATCCGCATGTCGCATTTGGCATACTCTCCTCTAGTATTTTTTGTCAACCATCGTACTTCATTTGTATAATTCCCCCCTCCTCGTCCTTCCTCTCACGTTTGAGAGCCTTTGATAGGAGGATTATGGAAGTATTTGGTGATATTATTGGACCATGGACATTTGAGTGTGTGACAAGGGATTTGGTATGTAGACAAACGGCTCTACCAATCTCATATGGAGGGGTTGGCTTGCTATCTATGGAGGAGACTGCACCTATATCATTTTTGGATAGTTGTGCTCTCTAGGCACCCCTACTTTCCTCTCTTTTTGTGGTTGTTGATAGGCCGGTCTTGGATACTTATGTGACAGAGGTGGAGCGAGATCCTTTTCTCTCCATATGTTATTGCAGAAGACAAGAGATAGTCTATACCTACGAGCATGAGAGGACTTTCCATCTTTTGCTTCACTATTGTCAGATTGGACTGGAGGTTTATAGTCTTCATGGATGGAGTGATAGTGTGAGCATATGCTACATTATCTCTTAGTTGACTTGTCCATTCCTCATGCTACTAGAGCAAGTCTTTGCTTTTGCTCCGGCAAGGGTGCAGACTCTTGGATCCTAGCTCGAATGTGCATTAGCGCATTCCGATTTGCACTAGCTACTTTCTCTACAACAATAAGGTTTTGCCTAGGTTTGATCCACCCATATGCATCTTCATTACTCACTTGTGAGTGTGGTTCTACACTAGATGCAACAACGGTCCATATGACACGGTGTCCTTTTGGAGGATAGAGGATAGCTACCTATGATGCTATTAGGGACATAGTGTTTGCTATGGCATGAGAGAGTGGATACTTGGCTTGGAGGAAGCATTCGTATGCTTTGTAGACGGCACGTGTTAGGGCAGATTTACACTTAGTCCGAGATGATCAAGTGAAAATAGCGGATGTTGTGGTTATAGACCCTACGCGAGATACATTTTCTGGAGGGAATGATTACCCATGCCCTTGGATGGGCGGTGAGTGCAATAGCAAGTTGCAAAGTCTCTAAGTAGAGGAGCATGCAGCGAGGTCACCTCTTTGTTCCTCTAGCCTTGGAGTTATATGGAGCGATGTACATGGCGTGTGACACATTTGTCAAAGAGTGCACGAGAGCTTATCATGTTAGGTGCTAGGGGTACCACTCTCACTCTCATACTTTGTAACATATTTTAGATAGCATGTGTTCATTGCTCAATAGAGGGCAATGGTTGATGTAATCCATAGGAGAGCGAACACATTAGGTGATACTTCTTAAGATGCTCCAATTGTTTATAGACCACATGACTTGCATAGCTCAGATATCTTAGGTGCACTTGCATAGCTCAGATATCTTAGGTGCAGGATGGCAGATTTCTCATATAGACTCTATAGGGGCTTAGCCCCATCTTACCTTTTTCATCTCTCCCTTGTCAGGCTTGATGGGGTCTTCCCCTCCTTCATTTTTTCTAGGGCGACCGCGTAGATAGTAGGTTAATAGTATACTGTATATTATATTGTAAGTGATTTCCTGTGGACTAGTCTTTAAAGACCACGGTTATGGTTTCGCGATCACGGTGCATATGTAACTTGCAAGTCTAGTCTAGGCCATGCATACCAACTGTATACTCAGTGACCTGAAAGGACGGACCGCTAACTGTGTAAGCCAGCTCGAGGAGATGAAATCTTTCTGATAATCATGAATTTTACTTATCATGAACGGTCGATTCGGAAGCAATGAGTACTATATGTACTTAAAGATTTAGGGATTAAAGATTCTGGGACGAAAGAAGAACATTCCACGATTTTCACTTCAACGATTTTGCGGGTGTGTTAGTAAGCCACTGCAGTACGACCGCATCATGATCACTAGTTTCCAAATTCAAGTTGACGTTTTACGACTTGAGTCTTAACCGACTGCCACTGTCACTGCCACCTCGTACATATCAGGAATCCCACATGCACACGAGGAATTTCGGATTCGTAGAAAGATTGTTCCTAGTTCGCCAATTGCAGCAGCTCCTGTGCAAATCTTACACAGTACGTTCAGGATGGCGTCTGGAGTGTGATTGATGTCTAAATTGGATCTCTTACGCAAGAACAATGGCTCAAAAAGGTTTGAATCTACTTGTGGAGTCGTTGAAGAATTCCCGTCCCGTTTACGGGGATGCACAGCAATCGCGGATGATCGATCGTTGGAGGGGGGGTCTCAAAGCTTGCTTCCTTGTCCAAGCTAAACAGGACAGACGTCTCCGGAGGGAGCAGATGGATGATGATTGAATGGCTTGGTTTATCTGGTGTCAGCGTTAGTGAAGGGCCCCCATAGATAGAGGAGGACCATTCACGGCTTGAAGTTTGGACGTTTCCTTCGCTGATTTGGCAGCACTGGTGCGAGCTGTATCCGCTAACCTGATGACGAGGGTGGGGGAATCCTCGGATTTGAGTACCCGTAATAACCGGACGTGCCAGGTAACGTACTTTGCACAACTGTCAGATCTGTGACAACAGGTTTATCAGTTGCTCTTCGGACCGATTCGGATTGCGATTCGGATTGTAGTTCTCATCAACGTGGTAGCCAAAGTAAAATGGTTCTAAACATGTGCCATATCCCCTTCTTCCCATCCTTCTTGTGTTCTACGTGGTCGCCCTTTCACACTTCTTATTCTAGCCCCTCTACAGAAGAGCGTAAGAGTACGACGAGTATTTACAGCTATTTAGAAACAATGTCATGCATTGTACTTCAGTCCTATCAAGTATATAATAATATGTTGTTATGCTGCAATCTTACCATGGTTTATTTAATGTCCTCTCGTGTCCATCTTCAAGTCATGATTCTTTCATCCTTAAGTTCCTCTCCTCTCACATAACCTCATTGTAATGCTGATATAAGTCAATCTAAATTTACATAACGCAACTTACCTCGAAGAATATTTCAACTGACCTCCTAAACAATCACGTAATCGAACAGATTGTATTCAACATAATCTTGAGTTAACAAAGCATCAAGGACTCGATGTAGCCAAGCGAGTAACTTTGTCACCAGAAATCCAGATAAGATGACTTTATACAAGAAAAAACATTAAATATGTGTGATATTTGGAAGGGCTGTACTGTAGCGGAAGGGGATGGATGGAGGCGACGACTGTGGTCATCGCCTCCGTGACTTTCCCATCAACCGTGGTGAACGGGAAAGAGGAGACGGTTCAACGGCCACTCAATTAGCTTCAACAGACTGTTCTCACCGTCGTACCGTATAGCGCCTTTTCTGTAAGCACAATCGAGGGTGGTGTTTTCCAGCGATGGAACGCCGTGGACGGATCGACACCTTACAGTACGATGCCCCAAGGCATCCGGTTTCACCTGAAGGAGATAAAAAAAGCTCTGTGGTTACGGGCGTGTAATACAAAGAGAGTAAAGACATCTTCCGGCCGAAATTGGTTGCTTGCGCTCTCATGTGGGCGAGGAGCTTGGCTCGTGACTGTCATCTGGCAATCTCATCAGGCACTCTCTCGTTCTTCACTCGCTGTGTGTGTGGAATAATCCGTGATTTACAAGGGTAGGGCTACGATTCAATGTTCTAGGCTCTCTCCGTGAACTTATCTCAATCAATCAGCGTGGCAAGCTGACGAAAAGGTGCCTGCCTTTCTAGCGGTAAAGATAGCAGGAGGTACTTACATGCAGTCGTCTCTCGCTCGCTCCCTTAATTTCTGTCTGCGTCGGCCCGCGTGTGTTTCTCGCTCGACATTAGGCCCGCATGTACAGTAGATGTAGCTCTTGACTTTGCCTCCATCCACGCACCATGAGCTGCTTGTTTTGTAGTTTCTTGTAAGAAAATGAAAAGGAATTGACGAGAGAAAGTGAGTTGTGCTGGTTTAGCGCCAGCTCTGTTGAGGTAATCACGACAAAGTGTGGATCTTCGAGGCGTAGTAGTCATTTCGCCGATCACGGTCGAGGCTGTGCTTGTAGGAGTGCGAATATGGAAGGGGAATCCGGGAGCCTTCCTTAGGTATGTCAGAAGAGTTCGTGCCAATAGGGCAATACTTGGATTGTATGATTGTCAAGCTACGGTTTTTTGTTAGTAAGTTCTTTGCTTATCGGCTCGCGAATTGCCTGGTGCAGGTTTTGGCGTAGTCAAAAGAAACTGAAACTCCTCGTCTATATGATACTAGCGTTGTCGAGAAGGCAAATCTCAATTGGTGTCCCGGCAAAACTTCGTGGTCGGGATTGCAGTTAGGCTTCGTATGATTGCCCGTCGTTTTGTGGTTATGGCATTAGGAAGAATAGCTCAAGATTCCAGGAGTACGAGAGCGAAGTGAGCCTTTCTCATTTTCCGATGTATTCCTTAGATTTGAAAAGCTTATGCTGGCCGCTTATCAATGCAGTGGAGAAAGTGAGTAAAGCTACTTTGGAAAATTTTGTTCCTAAGCTAGAAGGGCAGCAGGTAAGGCCCCTCTGTCAACCAGATACGAGGCATGGGAGATGTTGGAATAGGAAGCAGGACAAGAGCGTCATCAATGTCTCGAGGCGTCAGAAGAGCTACTCTTCCACGTTTCCTGGAATTGAACTTGAGAAGTCGCCATCTCCTTTGAAACGTAAGTTGAGAACCGGAGATGTGTTCAAATCAGTAGTCTCGTCTCCCGCAATTCAGAGAGACTGCTCTCGGTTGACAAGTCATGGAGGCAAGAGTAGAGCATGGGCTGCTTGGAATGAGTTGCAATCCACAAGGCTTGGCAGGCGGAACGAAGCAGTAGAGACGATCAGAAACAGCTTAGATTTCCATTCCAACGACAGATTGAGAACAATAGGAACTGCCAGTGACTCTGGCACCAATACGCTCAGTAGCCGGCAGTGGTTGGAGTCCGACCTTTATCGGAATCACTCTCCAGAAACCATTGGTCATTGTAAACTCATCAATGCAAGAAAGGTAACATCACGTTCACTTCCTCTATCCCTCCTTACATTTTTGAATCGCGCACAGCTATCTTGACGGGAAGCTGGCGCTTCATTTTGCCACTTGTATTCTATGCGCCAATCAGCATTGCGTTTCGCCGAAGTTTTACCACTATTTATCATGGCAACTTCTTCTATGTAAGGCGAATGCCAACTCAAGGAATCATAATAGCGTCATGCTGCTCCTGGAACTGGTCCACAGGCCGTGGAATCTTCGATAGCAAGCGGAGAAGCACATCGAAGGGATGATACTAAATCCTCCACACCTCTTCAAGCAATTAACGATGGAGACCGTGCACGCAATGCAAGCAACCATACCTGCAGTCAAAGACAGGCTGCAATCAGAGCCATTGAGCAGGTGCTGACGCCTGGCCTCTATCCAAACAGGGAAGGACGAGGAGATTTAGAATTGCAACTGGCGGGATACCTCACTGCTCTAAATTCTTCTGCCCTCACTAACGAAGCGGACCATTGCCAGAAGGAAGTTCAAACGAGGTTAGCATCAATGATGCAGAGCATCCACAGGACCAAACACGATTTGAAATCGGTGGACTCGTGGCTTGATGTAGCTGAAACGAGACTCGGCGTCACACCAACACGCTCTGATGTACTTTACTTACAGGTATGTTATGAGCGCTCATTGTGTAACCCCTGTGTTACTACGTTGTTTGAACACTTCCCGTAAGTTCTATTCGTCTATTTAATGCATATAGCTTGCTAGGGAATCTGTGACCTGTTCCCTTTAACCTACTCTTTGCTGGCTTTAAAGCTCATCGTCTATTTCTGTGGGATAACTGTCAGACATATTGTGAATATTGTAAATGTGCTTGATTCACCACGTAGTCTGGTATCGCTTTCTGGACTTGTCACAGGATCTTCTTGAGCGCTCTTCCTCTGAGAGACGATATCCAGTCTGTGTTAGAGAGGCGACTGATGAGAGCTCCTTCGGTCGGCGTGTATCAAATAAGCCAATTGGCTCGCAAAAGGAAATGATACGATACATCAAGCAAGAGGTACTGCAAATGGAGGAGAATCTCGCTCGTTTACCAAATGTATGTGATATCCAAAGAATGCGGCCTAGAGCTCTACATATGGAGATGGAAATGAACCGTCATCAAGAATCAAGTCGACAGGCAGTGCGGCAGTTAAAGCATGCTGTAGGCAGAGGAGAAGTTGCATGGTTCAAGAATCTGGATGTGAGTACCTCCCGATTGGAGTCACTGGCGCGGGTTCTTGTTCCTTTAGAAGCTACCTATAAAGGTGCTCCGGCGACGGCACGGGTTTAGTTTGTTCATAATTATTTGGATCTTTTAACCTCACAACTTGAAGATAAGAGTGGAAACATTGTATAGATTTGAGTTCTTCCACTTCTCAAACATGACGTTGATTAGCCCACCTTCAAAGGTCCCACATGGTGGCCTATGAGGAACTACCGGTCTCAGACCACTTTCTTCTTCAAAGCATTTGTAGAAGTCCTTTCAGAAGTTTTGTACAGAACCAGTAAGCATGGATTTTACCTTAAACCTTGTTTGTCTGCAATACGAAGGGTTTTGTGGACTCATATTTACTGTGGTTCAAAACTCCAGGTTTGGTTTTCTTGAGCTTCTGACGATGAGAAATTGCAGATACACTAGAACAGAGTGTCCAGTCATTATTTCAATTGCTACTTCCAACTGTTCTAACTTGCTGTTCCCACAGCCGATGGAAGTCAGGGAGGTCGACATGGGATATCCCCACCTTCTTTCTCTGGAGGGTCGCGGTAATATTACCAGAAATATATTTTCTGGATCCTACTAGTCTCGATCCTTCAGTAGAAGTTCAGGATCTCATCTCCAAGTCCTTGATATTTCCGGTCAAGAAGTATCCCAGGTCACTCTAATTCGCATTCAGCTAGAGCTCGAGTATTGTGTCGCTCTGCAATATATCGGGGTTATGTCATTCCAGCATGATCAATCTGCTCAGTACTCAAAACCTCCATAGTACACCCTGTGCTTCTCTCTTTGCTTTCCACACGAACTCCGCTTTTAGCGCTAGTTCTGGAACTGCAGAACACCATTCTTTTGGTCGAGTATGAATCTGTATGCTTTGGGAGAGCATTACATGTTTCAAGAGTGTCCAAAGTAGCTAGCCGATGCATATGGCCTTGAACGTGAAGAACGTGTAACCTTTTATTATACCATTGAAATTGCTCAGAAGGTACCTGCAAAAGAGGAGCACCGTACAGATTTTTACCTCCAGTGAGTGAGTGCGTAGTAGGATCATACCCGGAAAGATCCGACCACGGATTGTGGACACCGAAACGAAAGGTCCTTTCTGTAAAGGACCAAGTTACTTTGTGATGCCAAGTTCCCAAAGTTGGACACCGGAAGCAAACGAATTTCGGTTTCGGCGATCCAATCACCCCACTGTTGGAGTTCCTTCTACAAGGCAGGACGAAATGAGCGGGGATTGAGAGTTGTTCTTACGCGAGTGGAAACACATTAGGAATAGAAGATCAGCTCCACAATCTGGTGAAACCACACTTCCCATACCACGTTCCAGAGCTCAAGATTTGGTTATGCATGGCGTGCGCCTCTCTGGTGGGAATGGGCGTAACGTACATTATGAAACATTATGAAAGAGGCAGCATTTTGCAGATTTATGGGTTGCAAAAAGTATAAAATCTGTACTCTTTCCTGTAAACTGGGCCATTGTACACTCGTGCTGATGTCTAAAACAATCGACTTTAAGGAGACTGATCACAACACTTGTATGATACTCACAGACTGTAAACTCTTGTGAAATTTGCATCGACCTCGGAGAGACACGAAGTCATGTTTCTAGAATCTTATGGAGAAAATTGTTTAGTACTGAGATAAGAGAGACTCTCAAGCAATTAGCAATTATTACAAAGTGAGTCGAATTCACGACGTTAAGGGTCCTAAGACATGTTGGTGAACTGCTTGATGATGGATATACACGATGCACGGTAACTCGAGCCGAAGAGATTGTAATGGTTGAGATAATGGTACAGTCTGTACAGTTCCCTTCGCTGCTCAAAACCTGGCTGCTTTGGTATTACCTCAAAATATGCATTGTAAAAACTAGCTCCGAAACCTGCACACCAAGACATTCCAAATTCTGCCTCGTTGTGCCCGTAGTAACAAGCTGGATCGAGAATCACTGGTGCTCCTTTCTCATCCGAAGCTATATTCCCGCTCCATAAATCACCATGAAGTAGACAAGGTGTAATTTCACCAACGCCTTGGAAAAGTGAAGGAAGTTTATCGAGCAATCTCTGCCCCTTCTCCACTATGTCGTAATCCCGATACTGTTTCTCCGCAAGCTGCAGCTGATGACTGAGTCTCTGCTCCCGGTAAAATGTGATCCAATCATTTGTCCACGGATTTGGCTGCGGCGTACTTCCAATAGTATTATCCATGTCGAATCCAAATCCTCTCTCCGTTGTACCTGCCTTATGCATTTCCGCCAATTTTCGCCCCAGTTCTGCCTGACCACCTCTACTAGCTCCCATATTTATATACTCCATGATTATATATGAACCTCTACTGGGAAGAGAACCGACTTTTAGTGGCTTCGGGACTCGGATGGTTGAAGTCGCGAACATCGCCTGCAATCCAGCGGCTTCAGCTTCGAACATGGCTGGCCCAATGTCCCTATTAGTCTTCACGAAAAAGCTTCCGGCATCAGTCTCGTACTTCAAAGCAACGTTGATGCAGCCTCCACCCACGGGGCTAACCCGAGTGATCTTTGAAGCTCCGCCTTCTCCACACATCCAATCTCTGACAGGATCGGTGCCCGTCATCGCCGTGATCGGAGCTCGAAACCGCGAATGCCTGCGAGAAGTTGCCACATCTACGGGCAATTTCAGTTTTGGAAAAGCAATCCAGGCGGGAGGAGAGGCAAGAGCGATGGCCATTGTCCCTCTACGTACTCACCATATGAGCAAATGTGAGCTCCAATTGCTAGCGCGAGCCGCGGGAGACAACTCTTGCGGTCGACAATAGAGGAAACGTGCCCAACTGTAACACCTTTTGCACTGCGATGTGCGATGGTTTCATCTCCAGTTACCAATAAAGTACTCATGTCCCGCAGCTACGTTCGTATCCCGCAGTCATGAAGATGGTTGTACGGTTATATCCGGTCACCCACACACTTAAGATCTTGTGAAGCAAACGGTTACGTCCGGTCACCAGTACACTTAAGATCTGTGAAGCAAAGCTCGTGGTTAGAGCTCCCAATTAGACTTCATTCTGCTTGCAGTTGAAATTTGCACTAATCAGTTCTCTTTGGCCCTATCTACGCAGAAGCTTGATTGCCTTCGTCCCGTCTTGAGTATCGGACTCATCCCCATTGATTCTCCGGGAATCATTTTTCAATTTAAAACGGATGAAACTGTTAGCTAATTTGACCTTCTAATATGCATTGACTAAAATAGTAATTATTTTAGTTACTTGGATGAAATGTTTCAATATTGATTGTATTTCTATTGAAAAGGTAGCGACTTATTTGTAGGAGCTAGCTGCTTGTATGGAATAAAGTGAGACGCTACATGATTTATTTAAATATATCAATTGAAAAGTCATTTTGAGATATCAACGTAAGAGCCATCATGAGATAAAACATGGAAGATAAGTTTTGAGTAAAGAGATCTCAAGTTAATGGTATATATATATATATATTTGTAAGCGCTAGATCACTTAGTAATAAAGTGATTATGAAGTTCAAAATTTCCAAAGAAAAAAATTCTTTGAAATTTTTACTTGAATTTATAATATTTAATAATTTATAATACTTTATGATAATTTATAATATATTTTATAATGTCACTTGCTATTGAAATAGATATATAACCATATTTAGTTAAATCATTTATTGCCATCCAATTATATTGATTAAGTCTTATTGATTATTTTTATATAATTAAAGAATAGAGATTTTATATATATATATATATAGTTGTACAACATACATCGTTGTAAACATCATATACTATAGAAGTAAAATTTACACATAAATTATATATAACTCTAAAATACTATAATAATCAATTCATTCTTCCGTTCAAATCACACTTAAATCAGATCTGTACACAATCTTTAACTCAACAATCAGACAATGTCAAGCCATATCCACTTTAGCCAAAAAACTTCATGTGATGCTTGCTTGCCTCTATCCACTATAGCCAAGAACTTGAAGACCCATCATCAAAGAAATGAGCTCTTTGGAACTACACTGTGAAAGTATACCCTTTTGCTCGACCTAGGTCTCCAACCCTAATGGCGTTGTTGATGGCACATCAGACAATATGAATGGTGCAAGTGATGGTGGGTCCCACCATGTGATAAATAGCACTAACATGAAATCCGGCCACCATCAAGTAGACCATGAGCAACTACCAAAATAACTATGATTGCCAGCACTACCACTAAAACATTTGAGCAAACTAGCTTCAATGCTATAAATGTCATGATAGCTATTGTGTGTATCTACATCATTACATAACATATATTGTTGTCAACATCATCGTTACATAACATACACTATAGAAGCACAACTCACACATAAGTTATATATGAACTCTAAAGTGCCAAAATTGCCCCCCCCCCTTACTGGTGGTTAGGTTGCTCTAACACTAAATAGCCATCTGCTCCAAGTATATAATATGCCCTATAGTGGGCAAAGATTAGGAAGTCGGGTGCTATCAAGCCCCCTCTGTTAGTCACTTGCCTACAATCTATATCACATAGAGGATGAACTAGCTACATGTCAAGTACATCTAGGATATAACCATTATCCTTGAGGAACCACCATGAAGGGAAGAGTTAAACATGCCATATGTCATCCTCTCAAATAGTTATCACACACCAACACAATAAAAACTCCACTAGAAGAGCCACATAACATGCATAGCAAGCTTGCACGTACAAGTGCCAAGCTTGGATCTATAGTGCCATTAATGTTTGGGAGCTGGCATGGCGCCCATGATCCTTC
The DNA here is from genome assembly GCA_948567375.1 of Lunularia cruciata. Taxonomy (NCBI): domain Eukaryota; kingdom Viridiplantae; phylum Streptophyta; class Marchantiopsida; order Lunulariales; family Lunulariaceae; genus Lunularia; species Lunularia cruciata. The sequence goes on from OX419760.1 coordinate 8,928,344, forward strand.
CATGATTTTGTAAGCCAAAACCTCACACACTCTCAAGATATTGCAACCTATAGTAACATCAAGTTGTCGGTGCAATTTGCTATATATATGCATAGTCACCAAGATGAAATCAAAAAATTGAGGGAATATAACCTCCTCCTTGAATAGTAGGATAACATAAGGTATCCCTATGCTAAAAAAATGCTAAGTTCTCAAAGGCCATTGGCATCACTCTCCAAAAGAGCTTTGCCCATTGAGAGCATGCACTTATCCATATGTTTGGATCATCCAAGTCCAAAACTACAATAGCATCATGAAAAATGGTTGTAGGTAAATTTGGATCTCACTTGTAGAATAGAAAGTAAGGAGAGAAAGATGTTGAGAAGACTTGCCGGTTGAACTGATAACCCATGGTCAACCAAGATAACTATAGATCCAAATCTACCAAGTGTCCTCTTTTTTAACCATACTTATGCAATCCTCTCTTCACCATCTAAACCACTCTCTATACTAGGCTATTTGCCTCAAGGTGATCTCAAGAGGTAGTAAAATGATAAATCAAGGCCTTGTCACATAAGACTTGAAACTCCTCCAAGAACTTTATACTTTGATCAGTCAAAACCTCAAATAGTGCATAAAAATGACTAAGAACACAATCCAAGAATGAGTAAGCCATCTTGTGAGCGGGCCTATCTCTCACTCAAGATGAACCTCTGATGGTTATTATGCTAGTGCAGCATAGACTAAGAAAGCAAAGAACCCCGCCTCTATCATACTCTTCCAAGGCTAACACTCCAAGACTCAAGACATTGCTCATTAGAGAACTCAATGAGAGAGAGATAGTTGCAAATGAAAGGATGAAGAGTACCTCATCACCCCTAGTATATATATGCGTGAAATAGTTATGCATCAAAGTTACTAATTACCAAAGTAACTCAAGTTACTAGACTAAAAGTCAAATAAAGTCAAAAAGCTAAAAGGAATATCCATATTCATGCAAATATTCTCCTAAGTATGTGGTCTTATCTTGACCCAACCACTAAGTCAAGGATTCTTTCACATGGGCTTTCCTTGGATTAAAGAAGAATTTGAAACAAAAAGGCTTGTGGGTTCAAGAGTTCCCAACTCTTTCCTCAAAGCCAAACATCAAGGAATAATACCAAGTCAATGCACTAGAATCCAAAATAGTGATGCTCATCCTTTCCACTTCCTCTAAAGTAAGGTCCTCTTTATCTTAGCTATGACTAACTTTAGCTAATCATGACTAATGTAGAACCATCCTTTATCTCTATATAAATAATATCTTTCAGTTACTTATAATACCAAACTAAATATGACAATAACACACACATGCACAAATAGGTGTTACATTTACTCCCGGCCTAAGTTTTCACTTTTCCTCAAATTGAAGGTCTCTCTACATTTTATAATACATCTTCAACTTATCATGGTTAATCCTATCAAAGTATCTTCCTCCCAACTCCTTGAGATCATAGGTGTAATTGCCCCACACCTTCTCCATTGTGAAAGGTCCAAAGTACTTAGGCAAAAACTTCTTTTGCACTCTCTTGAATCAAATGATATCAAACAATATTACCCAATCAACTTCATGGAAAAGCTCCACCTTCTTCTTGCCTTGCCTCTTGTCATGGCTCTCCTTTGGGCTTGTTCCACTTGAACCATAACAACTGCTCTTGCCTCTTCCAATTCCATGAGTTGATCCTTCCTTGACTTTGCTACATCATCTCCTTGTGCTTTCTTCAATCTCCTATAAATGCTTTGGAAGGTAGGAAGATCAAAATGAATAGGTAAGGTATACTCAATACCATATACCAATTGAAATGGAGAATATTTGGTGGAAGTCTTCATGGTTGTTCTATATCTCCACAAAACTACATGAATCTTCTTGTCCCAATGATGTTTAGCTCCCTCTATTTTTTGCATCTTTGGCCAACATCATGCACAAGGTCTGATCTGTTCTCTCTACCAAGCCATTGAATTTTGCTTATAGGATGTACTTACTCTATGTGTGATAGAGAAATGTTGAAGCATGCCTGTAGTAATGCTTCATGTAAACTCTCCTTCTCTATTCAAAACCAACTCCAAAGGGCATCCAAGCCTAGTGATAATGCGTTCATAAAGAAGTCTACCAACTTCATCTTCATTCTTGCCCCTCAATGGTCTAGTCTCAACCCACTTGGTAAGATAATTAGTAACTACCACAATGTTCTGGTTGTTCTTTGTGGTTCAATTGAGAGGACCTACATAATAAATTCCCCACTTCTCAAAAGGTCCTAGCAATGGCATTGATCTAAGTGGTGGAGTGGAAATAAACTTTCTAGCAAAAGCTTGACAAACATGACAAGTTTTGCAATAATAGAGACAATCCTTGAAAATCTCCCTCCAATCATAACCTGCATCTAGAATCTTGAAAGTAATCACCTTTCTTGCAAAGTGCCCTCAACATACTAAACCTTCATGAAACTGCTTTATGAGTAAGATAGACTCTTCCTTACCCATTGCTCTTTAAAGTAGACCATCTGTTCCTTGGTGAAAAATAATATCTTCCACCATTGTGTAAGGTCTAGATCTTGTTGCAAGGTCCTTCCTCTCCCTAGCATGCATCCCTTATGAATAATTAACTCTTGTAACAAAGTCCACAATCTCCTTGTACTCCATTGGAACCTCTTGAGTGATTGAGATTGTCATGAGCTCCTCATCCAAGAAGGAATCCACTTGCTCATCTCTATCATGATCATACCCTAGATAACAAATCAGCATTTGCATATTTCTCCCTTGGCCTTTCTTCAATGGTGTAGTCATACTCAGAAAAAAGTATCATCCACCTTGCTAGCCCCCCTTCCGCATTAGGCTTGTTGAAGATATACTTCAAAGCCTTCTGATCTGTGACAATGGAAGCTTTCCCTCCAATCAAGTAGTGTCTAAACTTCTTGAGACCAAAGATCATTGCCAACCCTTCTCTCTTTGTAATAAAGTAGTTTTTTTTGTTGAAACCATCTTCCTACTAGCATAAGCTATTGGATGATCATACATATCTTGGTATAATTGACTAAGAGTGCATCCTGTAGCAACATTAGAAGCATCAATGTAGAGGATGAAAGGTTTAATCCAATCAGGTTTAGCAAGAATTGGAGCTACACCAAGGGATTGTTTGAGCTCCTTAAAAGCTTTGAGAGCCTCCTTGTCCTCCAAAATCACCATGTATTCTACACCTTTCTTCATGTAGATAATCAATGCATAAGCCGTGTTTGAAAGTGAGAAGATGAACCTCCTATAGTACCCAACCATCTCCAAGAATTGGTGTAACTTTGTCAAGCTTGAAGGAATGGAAGGTTTGAGATTTTCTCACCTTCTTAGGGTCAACGACTACTCAATCATTAAAGATGATGTGCCCCAAAAGTAGATCTTCTTCACAACCAAAAATGCACTTCTCTAGTTTGAGTGATGCATTTGCTTCATCCAAGCATTTCAAGATCTTGATCAAGTGCCCAAAGTGCTTGTCTTTGCTCCCATAGATACAAAAGTCATCAATGAAGTCTCTCACAAATTTCCCAATGAAAGGTTCAAACACCTTGTTCATGAACCGTTGGAATGTGGCTGGAGCATTGCAAAATCTAAAAGGCATAACCTTGAAAGGATAAGTCCCCCAAGGTGTGATGAATGTGGTGAGTTGTTGATGCGTTGGTGCAATCTTGATTTGGTTATACCCATTATAACCATCTCCAAAACTGTACCTCTCATGACATGCAACCTCTTCCAAGATCTCCTCAATGAATGGCAAAGCGTAATAGTCTTTCTTAGTAACAACATTGAGCTTCTTTTAATCCACACATACTTGAAGCTTGCATTCTTTTTCTTCACAATCACAATTGGAGACACCCATTTTGAATTCTCCACCTCAAAGATAAATCTAGCCTCCTTGAGCTTATCAATCTACTCCTTCACAACCAAAGATATTGGTGGACTAATATGACATTGCTTTTGGTGGCCTGGTCTTGCATGTGATTCCACCTCAAATCTTGTACTCCTCCAAGGTGACTTCCTTTAGATCCTTGTTACTAAAAGCAAAAATATGGATTAACTTGCAAAAAATCTCCTCAAATCTTACCTTCTTCTCCTTGGTAACATTTGGACTATACTTGAAGGAAGATAACCTCCTCTCTATCCCCTCAAGTGTCAATGGTGATTTATCTGGGTCCTTCAAAACCTTTGGCTTAGGTGAAAAATCCATACCACACAAGAGATACACATCTGAATTAGATTCAAATTCATCCTCCTCCATGGTAATCTCTTCTTCCATGCTTGTGTCCACACCCTCTTTTGAATCTTCTTCCCAATAATCAGAAGATGGTGTATCTAAATGTGAAGTGTTGGTGGTGTAGTGATAGGAATTGTAACTCTATGTTTTGATGGCCTAATCTTCAAGTACCATTTGTGCCATCAAGTAGTTGTGCATGTTGCTCTCAACCATGGCCTCCCAAGAAGCAAATCATAGCTTGAATCCTTCAAGACTTGGAAAGTCATGAGATTTTGAATTTCCATAATTGAAACTACCACCTTATCCATCATCCCTATTGGTCAAACTTGTTGTTTGTTTGCCATGCTCACCAAAAATTTTGAAGGTCTAGAAGGTATCATACCCAAATTCTTCATCAACCTTTTGACATGGCATTCACTGCTGATCCTCCAATAAGTGCATCTTTGATGTTGTGACCATTCATTCTCACATCAATCTTGGAGGTATATTCACAAGCCTCCCATGGTGTTGGTTTGGCATATAGCATCTCCTTGATATAAGAGATTTTGCCTTCTTCTTCCTCTTACTCCTTGTAGAACTCAAAACACCTCTAAGCTCCTTTCTCAAGGTAGAATTCAAAGAGATTAGTTGATCACTCTAATGTTAGCCTTGTGACTACCGACATCCTCCAACACATTGTAGTTCCTTTTTTGCTTTGAGATAAAAAACAGTCCTCCATCTCCAACTTCTTCCTTGGAGACTTTGTTGTTGATGGCATTGAGGTGTGAGTGCTCTTAGAAGACATAGGACTATCCGTGCTAGGAGTAAATCCTTGAGAAGAGTGTACATCCTCTACAAAATGAACTCTCTTCTTCTCTTGTACCAAAAGTTCCAAATTAAGACCCTTGGAGTTTGAGCACTCCCCCTTCTCGTACTTGCTCTCAATGATATCTATGGAATGCTATGCTCTTACCTTTGTTTGGATTAAGAGCCACTTGGGTTTCACTGCCTCCTTCATTCTTTCTATTGCCTCTCTCATAACCCCTTCCTCCATGGTAAGTGGAATTTGGGCAATTCCTTTGGATGTGGCCTCTTCCTCCACTACCAAAATAATTTCTATCATTGAAATTATTGGCTAGTTGGCCTCCTCTATATAGATAGTTTCCACAAATCATAGGCCCAATCCCTACATTTTGATCCACCTCTCTCTTCTCCCATAGTTGCACCACATTGATCTTGAGATCGGCAAGATATTCTATGATGGTTTGAAGTGGATCTTTTGGTAGAGGTGCAAGAACTAGAGCAACTACTAATTGTGATGCAACTCTTCTTTCCCATCTCTCCTCTCTCTACTTGTGGTGCAAGACTCTTCTTGCCCATCTCTCCTCTCTCTCGTTTGGTATTCTGATTCATACCATGTAAATGTTGCATCCTTAAAGAAATCAAGTAATAATGAGGCCCACTGATTCTTCCTCCTCTTATTGTTTCTTATGCAAGCTCTCTTGAAGTCTCTCACATAGGCCTCTATATCTTATCTATCCTTGCCAAAGAAAACCAGAATTTTCCCCATCTTAATCCCTCATTATCTTTCTCTTTTCTCTCAATCTTTTTTTCTCTTTCCTCTCACTCTAACCAATAGAGTATATACATGACTAACACCATTTGACAGTAATCCACGCTAGAGAACACAAAAGGTTAAGCTTGCTCTAAGATTTCTATAGCAACATCAAATCCTAGAGTGCATATTTATCAAACACTCAATGATAGTTTATCCATAAGTTGAAAGATTATCTCTATCACTAATCTTGAGAACTAGTTGATGAAGGTGGTTGAATTTCTGTAATTGTATTGAGACTCTCTCCAAGATCCTTTACCAAATTTTACAAAAGTACTAGTACTCCACTACACTCATGTCCTTTTGGAAGTCCTTCCACTCAACAAACCTCACTCAACTCCTTGGTCTTAGATCTTCTCCCTCCAAATCTTGGTGAAGAAGGTCCAACATGCCAACCTGAGTTCTCCTTTCTCTCAATCTCTTGCTCTCGAAGGTAAATTCACATGAACTTGCCTTATGTCCCTTCTCTCCACATAGACAACACTTAGATTCACTATTTTCTCCAAGTGGTGTAAGTTTTTGGATCCTCTCACACTCTCTTCAAATTATATTCTAAACTCTTTTTCTTCAAATACACCTCTATAATCATCTAAAACCCTTAGTAAACCTTGCATAACCTCAATTTCCACTCTTGATGACACTCCATGTTTCAAGAATGAATCTTAATACTCTAAACATGCTTTTTGTTGCTCTCACATTCCTCATGCATGAACTCTCAACTCTACAAACTTGACCTCTCCTCACAATGTCACTAAATTCTCTCAATTGGTATGTAACAATCCTTTAAAATTTTTCATAGTTTATTATAACCCTAAGGTTTCCTTTCTTGAAAAATTTCAAATCTTTTCATTAAGCCATTTGGCCTAGGCACCTTTCTATTCAGCAATCATATTTCAGATTTGGTCTGAAAATCACTCTCTCATTTTAAAAACTCATAATTTCTTGTGCAAGAATGATTTCTCCCTTATTCTCCAGCCAAAAGATAGAATTTTATACACTTAATTTTTTCAGAAAGTTTCAAAGCAATCCAAAAAAATGAAAAAATGGTATAATTTGTATAAATTTCACGAGAGCATGCATTTTTGGGAGCAGTTTACCCTATCAACTTTAAAAAATTCTAACTCAATGCGTGTACTAGCACTCACAATAATTTCAAGTGTGATAATTGAATGATAACCCAAGATATCATGTGTAGAAATTTCAAATCTAGATCTCAAACTTGAGATTTTGCCCAAAATCATCATAATCCCAAATATATATAATCCACCTCACATAGACTCTCCAAATCCTCTCATGTGTACAAGATGTACAATATCACCTCAAAGACATTATAATGAACTATATGGTATAAAAATGGGTCTTGGTTCTCTACCATAATTTTAGCTCTCTCTTCCCCTAATGTTCTCTCCAAGTGAGCTTTCATAACCTCCTTCTGTCTAATATAGAATTGTACAGAGAACATTATCTTGCATTCTAGCAAGGTCTCAACGTTGGAACCAAAAATGTCAGTCAGCCTGCCTCTCAATCAAGGTGAACCTCTGATGGCTATTATGGTAGCGCACTATGGACTAAGAAGGCAAAGAACCCCAACTCCATCATACTCTTCCAAGGCTAACACTCCAAGACTCAAGACATTGCTCATTAGAGAACTCAATGAGAGAGAGATAGTTGCAAATGAAAGGATGATGAGTACCTCATCACCTCTAGTTTATATACTTATGAAATATTTACACACCAAAGTTACTAATTATCAAAGTAACTCAAGTTACTAGACTAAAAATCAAATAAAATCAAAAAGCTAAAGGATATCCAAGCTCATGTGAATATTCTCCTAAGTATGTGGTCTTATCTTGACCCAACCACTAAGTCAAGGATTATTTCACATAAGCTTTCTTTGGATTATAGAATAATTTGAAACAAAAAGGCTTGTGGGTTCTCAACTCTTTCCTCAAAGCCAAACACATATGAATAATACCAAGTCAATGCATTACATTCCAAAATAGTGATGCTCATCTTTTTCACTTCCTCTAAAGTAAGATCCCCTCTATCTTAGTTATGAATAACTTTAGCTAATCATGACTAATGTAGAACCATCCTTTATCTCTATATAAATAATATTTTTTAATTACTTATAATACCAAACTAAATATCACAATAGCACAAATACATATAAATGAAGTCCCTTCATTGGACTTGTCAAGAAGTATCACCAACTCAATCCACTTGGAGAAGTGCTCCACCATAACCAAAACATACCAATGATGTCTCACAATCAATGATAAAAGTCCATCAAAGTCTAAACTCCAACAATAATCTAATCCATGATAGATAATGGGTATAACTATAGCATATGAACATTAAATGATGCTCTAACTTGGTCACAAACTATACATTTGGCAGCAAATTGTTGTACATTGGTTTGCATATCACACCACCAATAATGACTCTAGAATAAACTATATGTACACTTTACTCCAAAATGTCTTAGCTCCTCATGAGCATGATGCACCAATTGTGGTCTCTAAGATAGAAATGGTACTACTTGCACTCTACCATCCTTCCATAAACAAAGGTTGCACTCCAATCTAAATTGCTTGGCTTGTTGAAGGACATGGTCTCTCCTTGGCACCTATTGTGCTACTCACAACATTAGTGCAAAGATAATTTATCACTTAGACATCATCATGAATTTTTCATTGACTTGTACCAATATCTCTACCCTTTGGATCTTTCACCTCAAAGTGGTACCCACTTTTTTTCTCTTTTACAAGTTTTGAGGAAGAAGTGTATTGTTAAAGCCAAAGTAAGGCTAAATGAGGAAGAAAAGAGAAGAATTATGTGTTTGGGTAGGACTTGAAGAAGTTAACTTCATGTCAGAAGAAGAAGAACTCAAGTCGGACTTACAAGATGGTAGACCCAAAGTAAGGCTAGCTTGCATCAAGAGAATCAACCCGACTCAAAGAAACTATAACAACTTTCCTTTGGGTCACAAAAATGTAGAAGGTACATTCAAGAAAATAGACACTTCAAGGTGATGAAGATTGAGAGTGACAAGAAACAAACATGCAGAATTTGTGAGTGTCAATTGCAAATTGACTAAAGAATAATTGCACAACATAGCACTATAAAATTAAGACTTCATTGAGGAAGAGATGAAATGTCAAGAAGATATCCTATTCCTATCAATAGTTGTCCCAAAGGAATGCAAATCACAAGACCAAATGAGGGTTTGATTTTACAACAACCTGAGGAAGTAAGAATCACACATCTAGGAGGGGATAATGTTCCAATGACCTAGAATTTGTAAGCACACCATGCCAATGAAGAGCAAAAAGTAGTGTCCTACACTTGTAGTGAGAATCTTGCAGTTTGGAGAGTAGAAATGATAGCTAGGATTGAAGTTCTTAGTAGACTTTGTATCACATTTCTAGCCTAGAATTGGAATTTGAGTTTGTAGGGTTTATGGTAATATTTGCGACCAATAATTGTAAGGATGGCCCCAAAGCAAAGGGGAAGAGAGGGAATCCGGCTCAATGGATTGAGTTGGATTGGAGGCTTGTATTGGGAAGAGAGGTTGGAGAGTAAATGGGATCACTTTCCATGGTAAGGGTGATTTGTTAGAGGAGACCGCAAAGATCAAGAATTCCTTCACAACTCCTCACACCAAGAATGGATACAAGGTGGATACCTATAAGGACCTGCTGAGGTGACGTATCATTATGGCTATAATGGCAATGCTAAAGCCTTAGCATACCACCTATGTAACAAAATAATAGGCGGTAAACCTCAATCAATTCTTCATAGGAGGAAGAGTGAATTGTGCAAGGTGTTTCTACTAGCAAACAAGGTAGATCGGGAATTGGAGGAAGCAAAAATCCCTGCATTATTTTGTACTATTTACAGCCCACTTTTATTTAGGATTGAAATTGTTGAACTCAAAGAAGAAAGCAAGGATGGTGTCTCAATTCCATCCGGATCTTTGTCAAGATGCAAATGAAGATGAGCAAATTTACATTATGGAAATCTGAGAAGAAGATGCTCATTATGCTAGAACTAGCCAAGAGAAGGAGATGTCCATTCCCATTCTACGGCTAAGGTCAAGGAAGCAAAGTTGACCTAAGGATGTGACATTACCAGTTCAACAAAGGAAGACTTGGAAGTTGAACTTGAGGCAGGAGATGGCATTAGTGGAACTGTCTTTGGGAGCAGCGTTGGAAGGCAAAGTAGAGTCCAAGGGTGAGAACTCAAAAGAAGAAGAAGATGAGCTCACTTTGAAGAGTGAGGACTTAAGCAATGGAAGTGAAGGCCAGGCCAAAGTTCAGCAATTGGTGAATGAGGTTGTTGAAGACAAAGAATAGGAGTTCCACGTAAAAATTGACCGCATGGAAGGAGGAGATAGTCAATATTTGGAGTTGCCTAAGAAAGATATTATGGATGGAAGAGAAGTGGAACTAGTGTAAGTGTTCCCATGAGAAGCAAGATCAAAAAAAGATTTGTAGCTTGCAATTGTAGGGACAAGCCAAGTGGTGGAAGAAAAGGAAAGCTTGGAGGATGTGACATCGAAGATGAGAAGGTCAAGACTTCAAAGTAAGGCACAAATGGAAGAGGGACCCATCAAAGCCAAAGATAATGATGTGAGAGAAGTTGGTGGATTAGATTATTGGCAAAGATCATTTATCCTTTACTTTTGTAGTTGCAGAGGATGAAGAAGGAAGTCAAGAAAGATCATCCACCGGTGAAGAATGAGTTGCAAGTAGTGCACTATCTGACTGAAGAATTCTTGTAGATGAAAAAGGGGTTAACCTGAGGAAAAGAAGAAGTTGAAGCACTTTGGATTGATGAAGTGGTTCGTGACCAATGGTTGAAAGATTTGCAAAAGAGTTTTGAGGAGGGGGGTAGTACTATTGAAAGCCAACAAGAAGCTTTGAGGGAGCAAAACATAGCTTTGGAGAGATTGAAGGCTGGATTCAAGGATGCATATTTGGAAGCAATGCACTTCAAAGCAATCATGATGGTAATTGAGCAAGAGTTGGAGGGTTTAAGAACAAGTGCACATGATGAAGATCAAGCCTGGCAATGTGAGTTGGCCAATTGACATCAAGAAGAAGAGCATTTCCACATATTAGTGAAGAATGTAGAAGCTTAGCTTGTTTGTTATAAAGAAGTGAAGGAAGCTTTGAAGGTGGAGTTTGAAGAAGAATTGCAAATGTACCAAATAAGTTGAAAGTGGACGGAGCTAGGGAAAAGATGATTCCAAAGAATGCATTAAAGTCAATAGAAGAAGTCATAGGGAGAGTAAAGGTGATGTTAAGTACAAAAGCAAAAGTGGAGTTGGAAGAAGCAAGCTTGCACAAGTTGAGATAGTTAGTGCAGAAGACAAGGAAGAGAAAGGAGAAGGACATGGATATGAAGAATTTGTTAATTTGCTTAAGAGATCAAGTGTATAGGAAGATGTTAGAAGTAGGAGACAACATGAGTCTTATATTAGCTCTTGTTAGATCAAAATTAGATGAAATTTGCAATGATTTGAAAGTAGGGACTAAAGGAAAAGTAGTTGATGTAGGAGAGCAAATTACTTCAAGTGAGTTACTTGAGTTGTTTGAAGAGGTTAGAGTAAAGGAAGAGGAGATAATGAATAGGATTATGACTTTAGTTGCAATTTAAACTGAAGTTATGACAATAAAAGAAATTGTAGATAGACCCAAGGTACAGGAGAAGATTGAAGGAACATTGGGTGTAGAAGCCAAAGTAGATGTATACATTAGATTGGATTAATAACAAGTTTTGAGATTTGAAGAGGTAGATATGAAGAAGTGGAATGTCATTTTGGATCTACAGGTTAGTAAAGTAGCAATTGAAATAGTATATAGTTAGATAATTGTCAATGCTCTACCTATTTAAAAGAACATTGTAGTATGTTTTTGTTCAATATTCATATTTTTGAAGTTGAGTAAAGCAAAGTGCTATATCTCAATGCTTGTTGTTTCAACTTAATTCAAGTTTCAATCTTCTATGTGTGTTTGTGAGTGTGGGAGAAGTTTGAATTATGAATCAGTGTATGCGTGTGTTACATTTTGGATTCTACAATGCTGATGTTTATTGTATGTGTTTGATCCTAAGTAAATAGCAATTGAGGCAATGCATTGAGAAAGTTGTGAAGAATTGTAGTGTTGGTAGTATCTTGCATTTGAGATCATAAAGCTAGATTGATGTAAAGCAATTTTGATTGAGGAAGTTGTGCCTTCAATAGAAGAGTTGAACACAATTCTAAGGTGAAGTCATTTCATGGTGAAGTAGCCTTCTTTGAGAAACTAGATCATCACAATCAATGTCAGTTTGGAAAGGATTTGAAGAATTGTGATTATGGGTGTTGTGATTTGTGACAAGTTTGCAATCTAGCACTGTTACTCTCTTTTGGGTGTGGCTTCTACCCAAGAGACTAAGGAAGCAATCAAGAAGAACTGCTTGGTTACTATTTATTTTGTATTTGACCATTTTTTACTAGTATATTTGTGGTAATGAACGATTACTTATTGATTATCATAAAAGTGATGCTTGTTGGGTCACACTCAACAAATCCTCTTGTATATATTGAGAGAGATACCATCAAGGCCTCAAAAAATAAACATATAAAGGTAGATGTATGCCAACCTAGCACCATCTCCTCATCTTTCTCACCATGCCAATATGCTCTAGTGTGATCCTACTAGTTGGGACTGTAACACCCATTTGTGCATGTGTGTGGTATTATGATATTTTTAGCTTAGTATTACAAATGTTTGAGAGATATTATTAATATAGATATAAAGGATGGTTTTACATCAGTAATGATTAGCTAAACTTAGTCATAGCTAAGATAGTGGAGACCTTAACCTAGAGGAAATGGAAAAGATGAGCACTACTATTTGGATTCTAATGTGTTGACTTGGTATTATTCCTAGGTGTTTGGCTTTGAGGAAAGAGTTGAGAACTCTTGGGCCCAACAGCCTTTTTGTTTTTGATTCTTCTATAGTCCAAGGATAACCCATATGAAGGAATATTTGACTTAGTGGTTGGGTCAATTTAAGATCATATGCTTAGTGGAATATGCCCATGTGGATGGATATTCCTTTCTACTTTTTGACTTTACTTGACTTTTAGCTTAATAACTTGAGTTACTCCGGTAATTAATAACTTTGGTGCGTAACTATGTCACAAGTATATAAACTAGGAGTGAGGAAGTACTCATCATCCTTTCATTTGCAACTATCTCTCTCTCATTGAGTTCTCTAGTGAGCAATGTCTCAAGTCTTGGAGTGTTAGCCTTGGAGGAGTATGATGGAGTTGGGGTTCTTTGCCTTCTTAGTCTATGGTGCACTACCATAATAGCCATCAAAGGTTCATCTTGAGTGAGAGATAAGCCGGCTCACATTTTTGGTTCCATTGCCAGGACCTCTCTAGAAGGCAAGATAATGTTCAACGTACAATGTTATATTAGATAAAAGGATGCTCACTTGGAGAGAACTTTCAGGGAGGAGAGGGCTGAACTTTTGTTAGAAAACTTGGACCCATTTGTATACTTTGTAGTTCATTATGATATCTTTGAGGTGATTTTGTATATCTTGTACACATGAGACAATTTGCATAGATTGTGTGAGGTGGATTGTAGATTTTGGGGATTACGGTAATTTTGGGCAAAATTGCAAGTTTGAGTTCTAGACTTGAAATTTCTACACATGATAGCTTAGTTTATCCTTCAATTATCACACTTTGAATTATTTTGAGGGCTACTATGCACACTAAGCTAGAATTTTTGAATGTGGATGGGGTAAATTATTCCCGCAATTGCATGCTCTCTAGAAAATTGTACAAAGTCTGCCATTTCTTCACTTTTCAATGGATTTTTCTGAAACTTTCCAAGAAAATTCAGTGCATTATATCCTACCTCTTGACACAAAAATTAGAGAAAGATCATTCTTGCACAAGGAGTTATGAGTTACTAAAGTGAGGGAGTGGTTTTCAGACCAAATCTAAAATATGTGTGGTGAATAGAAAGGTGCCTAGGCCAAATGGCTTGATGAAAAGATCTGAATTTTTTCAAGGAGGGATGCCCTAGAGTTGTGGTAAATTCTGAAAAAATTTAGAGGACTATGACATAAATTTTGAGATATTTGAGTGACATTGTGAGGAAAGGTCAATTCTGCAGAGTTTAATTCTCATGCATGAGGAGTTTGAGAGCAACAAAAAGCATGTTTGAGTGATTAGACTCATCTTGGGAACATGCGGGGTCACCAAGAGTGAAGATTGAGCCTATGAAAGTTTCCCTAAGGGTTTGAGGTTATTGTAGGGGTGGATTTGAGAAAAAGAGAGTTTAGAGTAGAATTTTAAGAGAGTGTTGAGAGGATCCAAAAACTTACACCACTTGGAGGAAAGAGTGAATCTAAGTGCTTTCTATGTGGAGAGAAGGGACATACGGCAAGTTCATGTCCATTGACCTCTGAGAGTAAGAGATTGAGAGAAAGGAGAGGGCTACTTGACTTGGGTTTGCATGTTGGACCTTCTTCACCAAGATTGGGAGGGAGAAGATCTAAGACCGAGGAGTTGTGTGAGGTTTGTGGAGTTGAAGGACTTCCAAAAAGACATAAGTGTAGTGGAGTGAAAGCTTTTTTGGAGACTTTGGTGAAAGATCTGGGAGAGAGTCTTAGTACAGCTACAAAAATACTACCATCTTCATCAACTAGTTCTCAAGATTAGTGATGGAGATAATCTTTCAACTTATGGATAAACTATCCATGAGAGTTTGATTAATATGCACTCTAAGATTTGATGTTGCTATAGAAATATTGGAACAACCTAAAACTTTTGTGTTCCTTAGGGTGGATTGCTCTCAAATGTTGTTATTAATGTACATACTCTATTAGTTATAGAGTGAGAGAAAAGAAAAAAGAAAAAGAAAAATTGAGAGAAAAGAAAGATAGTGAAGGGTTAAGATAGGGAAACTTCCGGTTTTCTTTGGCAAGGATTGTAAAGATGTGGAGGTCTTTGTGAGAGACTTCAAGAGAGTTTGCTTAAGAAACAATGAGAGGAGGAAGAATGAGTGGGCCTCATTATTACCAGATTTCTTTGAGGATGCAGCACTTACATGGTATGAGTCAGAATACCAAAAGAGAGAGAGAGAGGAGAAATGGGCAAGAAGAGTCTTGGGAGAGTTTGACTTCAGCACTGATTGAGAACTTTCTTCTAGATGAGAGTTATGAGAGATTGATGAGTGAGATTACCTTTCTCAAGCAAAGAGATGGAGAGAAAGTGAGAGTCTATGTGGAAAGAGTAGAGAAGTTAGAGTCTAGATTTCACATAGTGTTGAGGAAGGGTGGAGATGATATGGAGACTACTATGATTTGCATAGGAGTTATGCTCACAATAATTTTGTGGGAGGGTTGAGACCACAAATTAGAAGCAAGATCAGATATGAGAAACCTTCTTCCAAGGTTGATGCTATCAAGATCACAATTTGTATGGAGGAGAGTTTGGAAGGGGATAAGAGTGATTTAGTGGTGAAGGAGGTTGTGCATCCTCATCAAGGTTACAAGTATGGTGGACTTTCTAATACTTTGGTGACAAGGGTTGCACCACAAGTAGTAGATGCTCCAATTCTTGCACCTCTACCAAATGATCCACTTCAAACCATCACTGAACAACTTGCAAATCTCAAGATCAATGTAGTGCAACTATGGGAGAAGAGAGAGGTAGATCAAAATGTAGGGAGAGGGCCTATGAGTTATGGAAACTATCCATATAAAGGAACAACCAGCTGAAAATTTCAATGATAGAAATTGTTTTGGTTGTGAAGGAAGAGGCCATATCCAAAGGAATTGTCCAAATTCAACTTACCATGGACAAAGGGGTTATGAGGGAGCCAATAGAGGGAAACAGGGAGAAAGTGAAACCCAAGTGGCTCCTAATCCAAAAATAAGGTAAGGAGATAGCATCCATAGATGCGGTTGAGAGCACGTATGAGAAAGGGGAGTGCTCAAACTCCAAAGGTCTTCATTTGGATCTTTTGGCACAAGAGAAGAAGAGAGCTCATTTTGTAGAGGATGTGCACTTTTCTCAAGCATTTACTCCTAGCCAAGATACTCCTATGCCTACTAGGAGCACTCGCATAGGCACTTGAACACCATCAACAACAAAGACTCCAAGAAGGAAGTTGGGGATGGAGGACTTCTTGATATCAAAGAAACAATGGAACTATAATGTCTTGGAGGATGTTGGTAGTCACAAGGCTAACATCACAGTGGGCCAACTGATTGCTTTGAATCCTACTTTGAGAAAGGAGCTTAGAGGTGGCTTGAGTTCTACAAGGAGCAAGAGGAAGAAGGCAAAAGCTCCCGTATCAATGGGGATGGTGGATACCAAGCCAGCACCATGGGAGGCTTGTGAATATGCTTCCAAGATTGATGTGAGAGTGAATGGTCATAACATCAAGGATGCATTAGTTGATGGAAGATCAGTAATGAATGTCATGTTAGAAAGGTTGATGAAGAAATTGGGTATGAGACCCTCAAGACCTTCAACATTTGTGGTGAGCATGGCAAACAAGCAACAAGTTTGACCGCCAGGGATGATTGATAAGGTGATAGTTTCAGTTCTGGGAGTTCAAAATATCATGACTTTCCAAGTCTTGAAGGATTCAAGCTATGATTTACTTCTTGGGAGGCCATGGTTGAGAGAAATACGCACAACTGATTGATGGCACTTGAGGATTGGGTCATCAAACCATAGAGTCACATTTCTAGTCACTAACACCACCAACACTTCATATTTAGATAAACCATCTTCTGATTATTGGGAATCAGATTCAGAAGAAGGGGCTTCATGTGTTGATACAAGCATGGAGGAGGAGACTTCCACTAAGGAGGATGAATCTGAATCTGATTTAGATGTGTATCCTTTGTGTGCTATGGATTTGCACCTAAGCTAGAGGTTTTGAAGGACCCAGATAAATCACCATTGACACTTGAGGAGATAGAGAGGAGGTTATCTACCCTCAAGTATGGCCCAAATATTAACAAGGAGGAGAAGATAAGATTTGAGGAGATTTTCTACAAGTTCATCTATGTGTTTGCTTTTAATTACAAGGATTCGAAGGAAGTCACTTTGGAGGAGCACAAGATAGAGGTGGAATCACATGCAAGACCAATTTTCCAAAAGCAATGTCCCATTAGCCCACCAATATCTTTGGTTGTGAAGGAGGAGATTAATAAGCTCAAGGAGGCCGGATTTATCTTTGAGGTGGAGAATTCAAAATAGGTGTCTCCAATTGTTGTTGTGAAGAAAAAGAATGGCAAGCTTTGGCTATGAGTGGATTATAATAAGCTCAACATTGTTACCAAGAAGAATTATTACTTGTTGCCATTCATTGATGAGATCTTGGAAGAGGTTGCAAGTCATGAGAGGTACAATTTTGGAGATGGTTATAGTGGATATAACCAAATTAAGATTGCACAAAAGTATCAACAACTCACCACATTCACCACACCTTGGTGAACTTATGCCTTCAAAGTCATGCCTTTTGGGATTTTCAATGCTCCAACCACATTCTAATAGTTCATGAACAAGGTATTTGAAGCTTTCATTGGGAAATTTGTGAGAGACTTCATTGATGTCTTTTGTGTCTATGGGAGCAAGGAAGAGCACTTTGAGCACCTAATGAAGGTCTTGCAATGCTTGGCTGAGGCAAATGTATCACTCAACCCAAAGAAGTGCATTTTTGGATGTGAAGAAGGTCTACTTTTAGGGAACATCATCTCCAAGGATGGAATTGCAATTGATCTTGAGAAGGTGAGGAAAATCTCAAACCTCCATTCCCTTCAAGCTTGACAAAGTTATGCAATTCTTGGGGATGGTTGGGTACTATAAGAGGTTCATCTTCTCATTTTCCAACAAGGCTTATGCATGGACCATCTACATGAAGAAGGGTGTAGATTACATGGTGATTTTGGAGGACAAAGAGGCTCTCAAAGCCTTTAAGGATCTCAAGCAATCCCTTCTTGTAGCTCCAATTCTTGCTGAACCTGATTGGAGTAATCCTTTCATCCTCTACATTGATGCTTCTAATGTAGCTATAGGATGAACTCTTAGTCAATTAGACCAAGATGGGTATGATCATCCAATAGCTTATGCTAGTAGGCAGATAGTTTCAATAGAAAAGAACTACTCTATCACAGAGAGAGAAGGGTTGGCAATGATCTATGGTCTCAAGAAGTTTAGCCACTATTTGATTGGAGGGAAAACCACCATTGTCACAGATCACAAGGCTTTGAATAACATCTTCAACAAGCCTGATGTGGAAGAGAGGCTAGCAAGGTGGATGATACTCTTGTCTGAGTATGATTACACCCTTGAGGATAGGTCAAGAAAGAAATATGCAAATTTTGATTTGTTATCTAGGGCCTATGATCATGATGGAGATGAGCTAGTGGATGATTCCTTCCTAGATGAGGAGCTCATGACAATCTCAATCACTCAAGAGGTTCCAATGGAGTATAAGGAGATTGTGGATTTTGTGACAAGAGGTAACTATCCAAACGCAATCCATGCTAGGGAGAGGAAGACCCTTGCATCAAGATCTAGACCTTACACAATGAAGGAGATTATTCTTTTTCACCAAGGAGAAAATGGTCTACTTTGAAGAGCAGTGGGTAAGGAAGAGTCTATCCTACTCATAAAGGAGTTTCATGAAGGTTTGGTGTATGGAGGACACTTTGCATGAAAGGTGGCTTCTTTCAAAATTCTAGATGTAGGTTATCATTGGAGAAGGATTTTCAAGGATTGTCTTGATTATTGCAAACTTGTCATGTTTGTCAAGCTTTTTCTAGAAAGTCTACTTCCACTCCACCATTAGATCAATCCCATTGCTAGGACCTTTTGAGAAGTGGGGAATTGATTTTGTAGGTCCTCTCAATAGAACCCCAAGGAACAATTGGTATATTGTGGTAGTTACTAATAATCTTACCAAGTAAGTTGAGGCTAGACCATTGAGGGACAAGAATGAATATGAAGTTGGGAGATTTCTTTATGAATACATTATCATTAGGTTTGGATGCCCTTTGGTGTTGGTTTCTGATAGAGGAGGAGATTTTATAGGAAGCATCACTACAACCATGCTATGACATTTCTCTATCACACATAGAGTAACATCCTATAAGCCAAATTCCAATGTCTTGGCAGAGAGAACCAATCAGACCTTGTGCATGATGTTTGCCAAAGATGCAAAAAATGAAGGGGGCTAAACATCATTAAGACAAGAGGATTCATGCAATTTTGTGAGAGTATAGGACAACCATGAAGACTTCCATAGGATATTCTCCATTTCAATTGGTATATGGTATTGAGTCTACCTTATCTATTCACTTTGATCTTCCTACCTTCCAAAGCATTCATAAGAGATTGAAGAAAGCACAAGGAGGTGATGCACAAAAGTCAAGGAAGGATCAACTCATGGAATTGGAAGAGGCAAGAGCAATTGCTATGGTTCAAGTGGAGCAAGCCCAAAGGAAAAAAAAGAAGAGTTATGACAAGAGGCAAGGCAAGAAGAAGGTGGAGCCTTTCAAAGAAGGTGATTGGGTAATGTTGTTTGATTCCATTTGATTCAAGAGAGTGCAAAAGAAGTTTTTGCCTAAGTACTTTGGACCTTTCATAGTGGAGAAGTATGATGATGAGTACCTCCTCACCCCTAGACTAGGGGTGAGGAGGTACTCATCATCCTTTCATTTGCAGTTATCTTTTTCTCATTGAGTTCTCTAGTGAGCAATGTCTTGAGTCTTGGAGTGTTAGCTTTGGAGGAGTATGATGGAGTTGGGGTTCTTTGCTTTCTTAGTCCATGGTGTGCTACCATTATAGCCATCAAAGGTTGATCCTAAGTAAGAGACAAGTTGGCTCACATGACATGGGTTTCTACTCAACTCATTTACATCACCGTTCACCACTCCAAGTTTATGACTAACTATGAAATCATACTCTTATAAAGTCAAAGCCCATCATGAAAGCTTCCCTTAAAGCTTGTTAGACTCCATCAATAACTTCAATGGTTTATGATTAGTGATAGAGTGAAGGGGTTACCAAATAGGTAACATCATAAAGGTATTATTGCACATATTGCTACCAAGTACTCTCCCTCATATGAACTATACTTCACCTTTGCTTAATAGTTGGAGCAACTAGCATAGACTCCCAAAAAATCCTTCTCCTCATCATCTTATTGGGTGAGCAATGCTCCAAGCTCTAATGTACTCCAATCAGTATGAACTTGGAATGGTTGTATTTTTATTGGTCTCCTAAGAATAAGGGTAGATGTCAACCTCTCCTTGAGCTATTTAAAGCTCTCTCATGCTCATTTCTCTAACACCACTCTTGTGTAAGCTTGTTCAGCTTCATCAAGGTCTTGGCAATGGCACTAAATCCTTTAACATATTAGCAATAGAAGCTTGCCAACCCAAGGAATGTTTGCACTCTACACACATCTATCGGCCAAGGAATACATGTAACCTCTACCTTGGTCTAGTGAACACCAAGTCCTCTAGGGTAGATAGTGTGAACCAAATACTCAACCTATTCATGAAAGAATCTACAATTCCCAAGATGTAATTTGAGTCTATGAGATCTTAACCTCTCAAACACTTCCAACAAATGTATCTTATGCCTCTCCATAATAGTGCTATAGACCAAGATGTCATCAATACAACTTTGAGAAAAATCCAAATGTTCTAGGATCATATCCATGACCCTTTGGTACTTGGCATGAGTACTCTATAACCCAAATAGTAAGAACTTCCACTGACATAATACATCCTTGTTGTGACGATCAATAGCACAAAAATGTTGTCTTGGACTTGTCCTCATCTCTAATCAACAATTTCTGTTATCTTGCTCAAAGATCCAAAGTATTGAAGACCTTTGCATGCCTAATTGAATCAAAGATCTCCCCTAATGTATGCATGGCATATTGATCAGGCCTAGTTTGTCAATTGATATGACAATAGTCTCCACACATCTGCCTATCTATGTAGTTGTCATGCATATCCTTCTTGGTTGGCATCATTATAGCTAAAGCATACTCTCCAAGTGAATTCTCTACCAAACTAGCCTCAAAAGGTCTTTATTTCAACTTTGAATCAATGCGCTCTCCATGTCACAATATTTATAGGTATGTTAAAATTGGTGTATCACTAGTCAACTTGATCCAAATACCAAGTTCTTTTAGAGCACCCAAATTCTTCATATTGAAGGAAAAATAGCTCATGTAGCTCCTCAAGAACCTCCAAACTCTTCATCTTTCCCCTCTTGTAAGCTTGGTTCCAATGTTTGGCTCCCAAGCATCCTTTGTAATTGATTTAGGAGTGGAAGACACAATGGCTAGCTATAGGCCCTTGGGAGAAATAATGCCATGCCCCCAACCACTAAAGTCTCCAACCTCAATGTAGAAAACTCCTTTTGCTCTAATTAAAAGCTCCATATGTCCTCTAGTTGCATCCAAGTAGACCATGCTCACCTAGATAGACCTCAAGTAGACCACTCTCACTAGTAGCCATTGATTTTGTCCCTAGTAATACCATGCCCACTTGGTCCATTGCTCCTAACATGTGCTTGAATTTTCTTGATGGGCAAAGAGCTCATAAGTGTCCAAGTAGTGATGCCAATCAAGCACATCCTATGTTTCTTTGCCAAGCCAATGCTCACAATCTAGGTCAAACAATCCAGGTCCATAGCCTGATCTAACACTTGATACCTAGATGCCTTTGATATTGATGTAATAGTAGTAATACCAATACAAAACCCATTACCCACTCTCTTTCATTAGCATTGTGCTCCACCAATATTGTAATTGTGAGTCCCAAAGAAGTCCAAGATCTCCCTCTCAAAACGCATGGGAGCTTGGGAAACTTATAATTGTGAGTAAAGCGGCTTTGGCTGCCCAAGGTGTCCACCATTGCCATAGGTGTCCTATCAGCCACTATCATTATCTAAGACTGATGCCCAACATCCAAAATATCATCAACAATAAGGTAGTTGTCATTGAACCCCATCAAAAGCACATTGTGGAAACTCTCTAAGTTAAGAGGTTTATCCACCAAAGATGAAGATGATGAGCTCATGATCCCACTCCAAGAATGGACTTGATGTGTACTCACCACCACTCGTGTATGAGAATCACCTATCAAAGGAATGTTCTCCAAAATGTAGGTTAGACAAACGGATAAATAAACCTAAAGATGTAATATTCATAACCTCTCCCAAAACACACCATAATGGGGATCCTATTGACCCTAACCTTGTCCATCATGTGTATGTTCTTAACATGCAATTAAGAAATCACCAAATAAATAAGACCATGTCTTTCCAAATCTTGCACCCCAACAAAGAAATGTTTATTGGTAGGGTCTTCTTGTAACCCTTGATTGTTGACATTGGTAATAACTCAAGATACAAATAGGCCAAGTGTGCCACATGATGTAGAGAGACTCACCTAGCAAACTCATATCTCTCCATATACAAATTCCTCTAAACCCATATACCTACTCTTAGTACTATAGCTAATGTAGTACTAATCCCACCAAAAAAACTCTAATAGACATACTTACTCTATTAGATATTGCCAAGCAATGAGTGTGGTATCCAAAGGTGATTAGCTAATAGACTGCAAAGGCTCATCCTCATATTTGTCTCTTGGTGGTATAAAGGCTCCACTCCAAGCTTGTTGCACCAATTGATCCACATGTTACTGCAATGCCTCCTTGGAACTCCACAATAGAACATATAAGGTGGATGGAAAAATCCCACTTGTACTCCAAATCTGAGTGATCTTTTCTAGTACCATGTGACAACCCGACAAGTATCTCTTTTGTGATTTGTTCATTCTCACAGAGATACTGATAAAAAATGGTCACATAAAGTCAAATTAAAAATTCAATTCTTCTTGAGTTCTTCTTTAGTCTCTTAGGTAGAAACCATACCCAGAAGAGAGTAATAAGTGATGATCATAGTCTCATCATAAAAAATCATCCTCATAATCACAATTCTTCAAATTCTTTCCAAAAAAATCTTGATTGTGATGATTCAAATTTTCCCAAAAAAGGCAACTTCACTACAAAATGACTTTGCTTCAGAATTGTGTTCCACACTCCATTGAAGACACAACTTCCTTGATCAAAATTGCTTTGCATCAATCTCATGTTGCACTCACCAACACTACAATTCCTCATAGATCCGTCAAGGCATTGCTTCCATTGCTATCCACTCAGGATCAAACACACAAAATGAAATTAGAGCTATGAAATCTAACATCCAACACGCTTATTGATTTTCACTTTGAATTTCTCCAAACACTCACAAACACACACTCAAGATTGATACTCATAATTAAGCTAAAACAACAAACACGGAGTTACAACACTTTGCTTTACTCAACATCATAAATATGAATATTGAACAACAACACAATGCAAATGCTTCTTTTAAATAGGTAAAGCACTTGACAGTTACTAACAAAAATATAGTTCTACAACAACTTTACCAACATGTAGATTCAAAATGACAAACCACTTCTTCATATCTACCTCTTCATATCTCAATTTTTTTTCTACTCCGATCCAATGTCTACCTCAACTTTGGCTTCTAAATCCAAGGTTCCTACAAGTATTTTTCCTTCTTTGGGTCTCTTTGATACTACTACTCTATCCACTAATTTTTACTATGTCTTTAGACTGAACTGCAATTGGAATGATAGCTAACCTATCTACACTCTTATTCTCTAACCCAATCTTCTCTAATGTCTCAAGCAACTCCCTTGAAGACATATGCACTCCTCCTTCTCTTACTTCACATCAAGTTCCTACCTTCAT
The DNA here is from genome assembly GCA_948567375.1 of Lunularia cruciata. Lineage (NCBI taxonomy): Eukaryota > Viridiplantae > Streptophyta > Marchantiopsida > Lunulariales > Lunulariaceae > Lunularia > Lunularia cruciata. Next base: position 8,952,075 of record OX419760.1, read on the forward strand.
GCTACTCCAAATCTGCTGTAACTCAAGTCTAACCAAATATAGTCTCAGGCAAGCATTGTCTCTTACCTTAGTAATTTTCCTATCTACTTGATCTCTTAAGCAAATAAAAAAAGATTCATATCCACATCCTTTGCTTGTCTTCATTGTCTCTTACACTACCAACTTTAACTTGTGCAATTTGGCTTCCTTTGGCTGAACCTTGGCCATAGTACTAAGCATTGCACTCACTCTCATGACAACTTTATCTATTGACTTTGACTTATTCCCCTTCTCTCTTCCTCTCTCCATCTACAACTCCTCCTGATGCATTCATAGCTTGTCTTCAAATTCAGCTTTCAATGCTTCCTTATCCCTCACGTATTGCCCAAGCTGAACTTCTATAATTTGATCAAAGTGCATAGCCTATCTTCTTCTTGATGTCTCCCTACAAACTCATGCTGCCATACTTCATCTTTCTTTACTGCCTTTGACTTCAAGCTCTCCAACTCTTGCTCCATTATTGTTGTGATGGCTTTCAAATGCAAAACCTCTACTTGACCATCATCAAATTCTCCCTATAATTTCTCAACCAACACATTCTGCTTCCTCATATCTTTAGCTTGCCTTTCTATCTCACCTCCATGCTTCATATATTCTTCTTGCAAGTTATAAAAAATCTTCCTCCAAAGTACTTCATCAACCCAAAGTTCTTCTGGTTAACTTCTTCTTTAACTCCAAGACTTCTTCCCTCTAGTACTTCACTACTTGTAGTTCATCATGCACTTCCGGATGATCTTTCTTCAACTCTTCCTTCTTCTACTTCAATTGCAATAACAATAGATAGACAATCTTTGACAAGTACTCCACTTGATCAAAGTCTCTTTCCCCTTCTTGATCTTGGTACATTGCTTCCACTAGTGCTTCTTCAACAGGAGCGTTACCCCAAAGTCTTGATCTTCTTACTTTCAAAGTCATCTCCTCTAAGCTCTCTTCCTCTTCATTGGCTTTACTTTACTTTGCTCGGACCTACAACTTCAGTTTGCAGACTTCTCTTTGATCTTATTCCTCTTTAGATCATTGACTTTGGCTCTTTCATTGGGTTCTCTTCTATTTTGATTACTAGCAATTCTAGACAAGGATATGTCTCCTCCTCACATATGATCAATTGCTGCATGGAACTCTTGATCTTCCTCCTCAGCTTACTTCTCCATTGGATGTTCCACTTTAGGTTCATTATCACTCTTGCTGCTCAACTCTTCAGTCTGCAACATAATTTTTGCTTCTTCTTCTCCTTTTGTGTCTTCCAACTTATGCTCAGCTTCTTCTTCTGATTCTGTTCCTAACAATGGGTCCCGTTGTTGTACTTTCCTTTTCTCTCTCTAGGAACACACAAGGTGCCTAGCTGTAGAGACTACAGATCAGAGGCTAGAGGTAAACCGTAATGACTTGACAAAACACACATGTGACCCTTATTGCCGGAACCCTCCTTTCTCAGGACTAATATTCTTGCTATCAGGAAGGATAGTATTGGGCAACTTGACCTGTCATCACAACACGCACTCTTGGTCTGCTGGTCATCACTTCCAACATAACCAAGGAGAAATACACAGCACTCCTAGAAGGAAATAATCTGAGCGCAACGCCCGCACACCAATCCAAGCCAACTGGGCGTACAAACAGGCATGCAAGTACAAAGAGGATCCAATCACAAGAAAAATGCAACAACTCTCTGTACTTTCTATTGGGAAAGAGCTTCAGAGCCTTTGTGCTCTGTCATCAAGCTCCTTCCAACCTGTACTCCAAGTCTCCTCCCATCTGTACTTCAAATCTCAACAAATTCCTACTTCATGTGGGGATTTTCTATGTCTTTTTGATGGGGAAAAGCCTACGCGGCTCATATGCAAGTAACTATTTCTACATAGCTTGGATTTGCGTTATATAGGATTCAATAGAAAGCCTTTAAGATAAGCTTTTCAATGATATAAAGTACACTTCAATCAGATCACTACAACTCTCCTGAAAATCTCTCAAAGTTGGCCAGGGTTTTTCTTGGACTTCACCCTAATTTCAAAATCTTCTTTTTAGGGTTTGCTCCTGGTTCTTGGCAAATTTCCCCCAAATTTCTGATTCAGGAATACACTTGATCCTCACAAACACTTTGGCAACTTGAAACTCTCAGTCATAGTCACTGGACATGAGACTTGATATCCAATCAAGATGGAAGGAAAATTTGCTCTACCGAGCTTATGACAATATTTTCAGCAGGATGTTTTGCATCAGATCTCACTCTGCACAGATCTAGAACCACCCAAATTTTCCACAATAGTTGTTTGTGTTTTTCTCTAACCTCCTGCAAATTTTTGTAGCCTAATCAGACTCCAGTCTTTAGATGTGGATCAATTCTTGAGCTAGGCTAACTTGTGAGCTCTACAGACCCAAGTATACTTGATCCAAGATCATGATTTCTCTATTTGAGGAATTCACGTGAAGCTTTCACACAAAGGAGCTAAACCTATTCACCAAAAACTCTGGAAATTTTCATGAGGAAATTCAAACTGCAACTTGGGGAGTGACCAAAACTCCAAACCTGATCATTAGCTCTTCTCCAACACCTTACATCCCATAAGCTTCAATTTCAATCAATGAGATCTGATTTGAGATTGACCCAAAACTGGAATTTATTGCTTTTAGTTCTGTAAGAACATTGTCTACTCTCCAATCCCACTGACAGATAGTGAAAAGGTCTCAAGAAACCCCCTCAATTGACTACTTTGTACTCCTGGGTATCAATTCAATCCCTCTTCACTCAATTGATCATATCCCTCTTATACTCAGCTCAAATCGAGTGATTTCTGTCTGCAAATTGTAGCCTATCATCTCTTCTTTCCAACCATGTCCTTCATTCCTCGAATGCCCTCCCTGAACTCCCTTGATGGTCAAAAAAACTCCCGACTCCCCCCTTGAGATCTAAGTTCTTGCACATTTGTCTTTTACTCTTTTTACTTTTGACAAATGGACCACACAACTCCACTTTGAAGCTTATGAGGAAAATTTTAGGCATTCCCCAACTATAGAAGGACATAAATTTTCAAGCCCCTGACATTCTCATAAGTAAGCACCGGAAGGACGATAGGATCTGGGTTTCCCATCACCGATTCCACAAACACCACCCCGAAACATGCTGCCAACCAATCCCGTAAGTCGTCACAGTGTAAAATTTGAAGCCTGATGAGAAAAGGATTTGGGAGTGGCAGATCAGGAGCATGGGACATCTCATGCTTGAATGCTTCCTTTGATGCTCTAACACTCACTCTCTGCTATAATTCTCTCCCAACTTCCTTCTCTCCTTGAGACTCTCCAAACTAAAACACACCCGACTCTCTACTTGCCCTCCTCTTTATTCATCCAAGCCCTCAAACATGATAAGATTGTAACCCACATGGCCAATCACATACATGTACATAGATGGCTCACATGGCAACATCTCATCTGTCGGATCTAGCATGCAACCTACTCCACTAACGTGGAGATAAATTATGATAAGTCACTTTTTACGGGCTACGCAAACCACAACACGACACCGTACTACTACTTCATTCCTTGGGTTAACTTTCTTTGTCTTCCTTGGCTAGATTAGTGACAACATCTCTTTGAGTCAACTCCACTTCTTTGTCTTTGAAGTAGTCACCACCTTAAAATTATGTTGACTTTTCTTGGCATAGTGCTCATCAGTTTGTTAGATTTGTCGGATGTACTATTGCTCGTCATCATTTGCTTCTCTTTGCAAATTGGGATGGAAGTAAGACACCATCTTTTGTCTCTCCTCCTCCTTCACCAAATTCAAACCAAAGTAAAAGTGTGCTATGAACGGTATTAGATAATGTGGAGGTGCCCAATACCTCTGATTCCATACCATCTACCTCGTCCATTGGTGAAAACACTTCACCCAATTCACCTAGCTCTCTTACAAACATCTAGTGAAAGAACATGGCCTCGTGCTTCATTACATAAGTGGTTTGCTCTGGCTTGAAGATTTCCATCATTGCCCCAACAATACTTTGCCTTATCGAGTCTTAATAGGTATCCACTTTGTATCCATACTTTGTATGCAAAGCACTAAAGGAATTTTGTACTTTTGTAATCTCTTCTGCAGACTCTCCCTTCCCATAGAATGTGGCCGTGGTCTCCTCACTTGTCTCTAATCTGACTCTATCTATTGAGCCAGATTGCCTCTCTTCCCTACTTCCTTTGGACTCTCTTTACAATCACTCACAACAATCTCTGCCATGAACCCTGGAAAGCTCAAATTCTAGTTCCATGCCAGAAATGTGATCCAAAGTCTAGTCAAGACTTCAATCCTTGCAATAACATCTAACCTTTGAACCATAAGATTTCTCACTACAAGTGAGTGATTCTTCTTCCCACCCCTCATTGGCATCCCTCACTCTCAATTTTTTGGAAGAATATGCCTTCCCTTGGATGCAAAATCCTCACTCCCTTAGGATTTTTGAAATTGAACTCTTGTTATGAAGCCAATGTTGGCTTCATAAGGGCACTCCTTTGAGATGACTACTTAGTGGCATAGGATACTTGCATGACATTTCAAAAATCTCTTGACAAAGTCTCAATCTTATAGTTCTTTGTTGTGCAGTCATTCCTTAGTTTCATTTGATAGTCAACATAGTTAACCTATCTTTGCATTGGGTTGATCACCCCAAGATGAAGTCTTCTTAGTTTGGGTTTCACCTAGGGTGAATCCAATCTAAGTTCTCCTTTGCTTGACACAAAATAGGTTTCTTTGGGTCTGACTCAAATACACAATTCTTCTTCTTTCTTTGCCATTTGGTTTCAATCCACCTTCAACTATACACTTCTTCTCAAAAAATATGTAAAACAACAACAAACCAAAAATGTGGGTACCACAACCAGAGTATCTTTAACATGGCATTCCTCTCCAATAAGTCACTAGGCCAAGTAACAAAACCATTGAAAGCTAAAACTAATGCCATAGTCATTGATTGTAGTGAGCCTGCCACTATTAAATCACATTTGATTGCCAACCTAGCCTATAGGAACTTGTCTCCTCCCATAGTCAATATTGAAACCAATGGGGTACAACACTACTCCACCAACTAGCACATCATATGAATTTGCTATTTTTATAGTGATTTGAGCTCCCACCATAGAGCTATTAGCTAGATAACCAAGCTGAATTTGGACAATGACCTCCCCATATGTGATATATTATGTAGAACGACCCCTAAAGATGTCTAGATATGAAATGGACACCTCTCTACATCAGTCTTGCATAGCTCAAGATTGACAACTATGGCCTTTCCCAAATAAGAGGTTGTGCATCGGAGTCTAATAAGACCTTCTATGGTGTATAGACCTCCCTAAAGGTCCCACCAAACAAAAAATCTCACTCTTGTTCTACAATAAGATAACTCCAAGTGTGAACCAAGCTTGCTCAAACATAGGTCTAGCTAGTAACTCCTTTAGCCTATTTACTATTGCTTGCCATAAACCATTGGTTGTCAAGTGGATCCCATGCTCCTCAACCAAGTTAGCTCCACTATCAACCACCTCTACTCTAAAAGCAAGCACCACATCATCTCTACTCTCACAAAGTGTGGTTGGGTTGGGTCAACTCCCAATGTAAGGATATCATTGGTTGAGAACAAAACGAAGTGCATAATCAACTAAGCCGTCTCCAACATTGTGCTAGACTCAATCTATGTAGTAGTAGGTGGTTTAATAACATCTAGTCCTTCATGTACTCCATCACTATCTACTACACCTACATTAAGATGTCTAGGAGCCATGGATGTAATTTGTAATGCCTCAAAGAGTGTGAAAGACTAAGGGAGTCTAACCTATCTACCAACATCTCCTTTTGTGAGTCCAACTCCACTGATCCTCCTTTAGGATTTGGATCACATACTACACTCTTAGTCACTATGGTAGATGCATCTACTTGTGCAACTTTGCACATAAAGTCCAAGATATCTCTATCACCAACACAAGAGGTAGAAAATCTAACTCTCAAATCTTACCTTCTTTGAGCTATGGCCATGCTAGCCAATCTCTACTCCAACTACATAATCCAAGTAGCCATGAATGTATCAAAAGCAAGGGCAAGTACTTTGCTCATATCAATTGTGGGTCCTATATTACAACCTTGTCTTCCATGACTTGGAGCTCCTCTACCACTTGCTATAGTAGGCCTAACACTCTATAGCTCTAAGTGAAGGTCAAACCATTGGTCATTGGTGAGACCAAATCTATGGCAATGGTCATATTGTCTCTATGCTAGCTTTGATGCACTAGAGGTATCGTATCCACTACTTTGAGTGCACTCTCTCTTGAAGTAAGGTCTTCCACAAGTATAACAAGCAACACCACTACTCATTGGCTACTATTGGCCCAAAAATGAAGGTACTAGTTGTACTAGGCCCTTTGATCACTCCATAAGATCTAGGCTATCCACTCTACTCTCAAAAGCCAATAGGATGTGGTGCACTTTATTGCACTCTAGAAAAAGTAATAGTTGTGGATGGGGTCTCCCTACCAAATCCAGATGTCACCACTTTCTCTCCCATCATGTTGAGCTCAATGCATTCAACCAAACTAAAGACCGCCACCAAAGCAATTAAGGTAGCCTGTAACAACATAGCATCACGTACTCTACGTCATAACTCCTTGTTCAAGATCCCATATGAAAATTGGACTGCTTGGGCCAAAGTAATACCTTGAGTAAAATTGATCAACCATCTCATGCAAGTGAATGCCTTGCGTAGGCTTTCTCTAGCCTTTTGTTGGAAATCCTACAAGCTCCTAAGCTTGTCAATCCGCACTCCTTGGTAGTTTTACCTCAAACACATGAAGAACTCCACCATGGGGTTAAACCTTGATACTACACCACCTCCTATAGTGGTGCCTCCACTTGTAGTGGCACCATCTCTAGCTAGTGCACTTCCACTTTATACACAAAGCTATTAGAGCTAGAAACTCATGGGTATTTCCAATCTACCCTAGAAGTTGAGCCTAAAGTGATGGAGATGTAGTTTAGAGACTAATATTGTCTCCATAACTTGATCTCTTCCAAGTGAGCTCTCCTAAACTCATGATATTCATCTATTGGTAGACCCTCTAAGTGTTAAAATAACCTCTTCTATGCCACAAAGGGTATGAACAAAGTCAAGTTCTTCATTTGTTACAGATCATACCAACTATCAAACTCTTGGATGAAGTCATCCAACTCAATGATACCCTTTATACTAAAGTAGCACTTTGGACCTTTATAGACCACATAAATCTTATCTGTATCCCATAACAACAATGTGTACACCTTAGGTGCACTCTCAACTAAATCAACTCCTCTATCAAACTCCAAATTAGAGCAAATCGCCTCCTTCATTAAGATTTTATATATAAATTGATATCAAATGCCACTATGTGTAAACCCAAAATCTCTTTTTGTATTGCAACAAAATCTCTTCTGGAATCTCCAAATAACTCCATTATGATAATGTAACTCAAGTTACAACTATAACCACCACAAGTATTCCACCAATTGAATACCACTCACTAATGTAACTTAAACTACAAAAATTACATTAAGGAAAAGTGTGACCTAGGAGCTACTATTATAACACTCACTCTCATGGTTTGTAGATCATTACTTCTTGCCTCACCAAAGAAAAACATAAATATTTTGATTGGTCATCATTCCAATCTCACTACCAAGAGCACAAAAGAGCACCAATGCTCTAAAGTCAAGGCACCTCACACAAACATGGTACACAAACAAAAAGTAGAGAATGGAGGAGTCCAATCATAAAATATCTCAACAAAACACTCCATTTCATAAATCAACATAGAATAACACCTACAACCATTTGGCATTTGATATAATATGAGTGTTTACCTACTCTTAAGCTACCAAGATTACCAAGGATGGGATCAACTAGCCTCTATTAGCCAAAGCTACATGTGTATAAGTATCAATTAACGTATCACTAGGACAACAAGTGAAGGTGGACCAATTGGCTAGGGCATTAGTCTAGGAACCAAAGATTTGGGGTTCAAACCCTATTATTCACAATCTAAAAGGGTTGGTAGATTTTACCAAATGATGATCAAAAACTCATCTAAACTTATTAGCCTCTTGCCAAGAAGTTGGTCCTTTTAGGCCTTCATAGTCTCTCTATCCTACAAACTTATGCTTCAAAACACCAAAATTTAGCCAAATGAGGTCTTTCTTCTTGCCAATTCAAACCCTTTCCAAATCTAGCCATGGCCTCCCTAGCCCATAGATTTATGCCTCAAAACACCAAAATTTAGCAAAATGAGGCCTTTTTTCTTGCCAATTCAAACCCTTTCCAAATCTGGCTAACATTCACCAACTCAAGCACTAGCAAGGGCAATTTGAGCAACCTCTAACTCTAAACAACCTTTGCCAACTTGACCTTTGAATTTGGATCATCTTTGCCATCTGATGGGTTCTAAATTCACCTCCAATTTTGCACTTTAGTCTCAATTTGTACCAAATTGACCTTGATTTCACGTCCTTGGGCTCAAATCAAACACACACTACCTCTAATTGACTTAATTCTAAAAAATTTGGCCAGAACTTTTGCATACTATCTACTCTACTACCAAATCTACATCAATTTGAACAAGGCTTCCACACATGATCACTCTCAAGGAAATCTAGGACCATGATCAAATGTACAAATGATTAGTTAGGCTTGGAGATACAACCAACACCCTAAGGTCTTGCACCCAATTTCACCCTAATTCTCACTTCTTTGATGTAATAAGTTCATTCTTCCACTCAAATCACACTCAAATTAGATTTATAATTGACCCTTCACTCAAAAATCTACCAACAATCACACACTAATTACAATCAACCCATATCTACTCTAGCATATTGACTCCATGTTGCATTCACCTACCTCTATACACCATACCCAAGAACTGAAACGCTCAACATCAAAGAAGTGAATTCTTTGCATTGCATTTCAAAATTATACTCCTTTGCTTGACCTAGGTCTCTAGTCCTAATGGTGCCACTGATGAGCACATCCAATGGTATGAATGGTGCAAGTGACAATAGATCCCACCATGTGATCAATAGCCCTCATATGAAATCCAGCCGCCAGCAAGTAGATCATGAGCAACTACCAAAATAACTATGATTGCCAACACTACCACTTTAGCATTCAAGAAAACTAGCTTTGGCACTACAAATGTCATGACATATAAAATATAATACAATTTGCTGAATTACTTCATATCAAATATTAGTAGTTCTTATATTATACTTTAATCAAGTAGGATTTTTTCATAATCTCTCATGTTTATATTATTGTAGATGGAAGTTTATATTAGGATTTAATATGAGTTAGGATTATTTATGTTATATATTCTATTTATCACTGGTTATCTATATCTCTATGTTATAAAGTTCAGATGTTTAGCATAACTCTAGCAATCTAGAGTTATGCTCATCAATACTCAAACCTTTCTTTACCCTCCACAAGGTATCTTTTTGTAGCTTTTTGAACAAGCAGATACACTAAGTCATAGATGTAGGAAGTATTGCATTTTTACCTCCTAAGATGTTAGTCCATGTTTGGAGAATTATTTTATTAATTAATGATATTAGCATTGCATTGGACTAAATAAAAACAATATTAATATTTTTAATTCCAACCACAACTTACCTTACCAATTTTGGGACCAAGTTGTAATTCAAGTTCACCAACTACTACATTTGACATTGCACTAGATCTAACTACTCACATTTATCACCCTTTTCATGACTTTCTTTGTAGTTTAAATTCCTTGTGCAATGATTCACACATCTAATGGCTCACAAAGATTGGGTTTAGCTTGTGTTGTGTTTTTTTGTGACTCATGGTTCTTGGTCCATGGATGATGAGTCACTCAAAATAGTATTACAACTAAATATTAAATTGTAGCCAAGGTAAAAGTCAAGCTATCATCCTTAGGGCATTCATTATGCATAAGATTAGTGTATAACCATTGAAGTTAACCCTAAAATCTATCCATGCCCTTGAATCAACTCCTAGCATGGTTAATATTGACTTTGGATCCTAAACTATACTTAGAGACCTTCATTCTTATACATAGTTTTGGACTCCCATAAGTTCACTCTTTTTTTGATCTTCCAAAAGTAAACCCTAATAAAAATATGGAAACCTAAATTTAAGATCTTCCACTCATAGTTTGGTATCAAACTTGATCTTGTTGGAAAGCACTCCTCTTTTGATCTTCAAAAATTAGGCTTTAATCAAGACAATAGAACAAAATTTGTAGGCTCATTCACTCATAGATTTGGATCAAACTTGATCTTGTTAAAAATCTCTTGTGAAAGACTTTCCAGAAATACCAAGAGTACTAACTTTGAATACTAAGATTTCTAATCATAGTCTCAAATGTGCATGTATCTCATTTGTTAGTTATGGGAACCCAAAATTTCAATTTGAGACACCAAAACTAGTTTGGGTGGTAGCTCTCATAGCTCTCAAAGATCTTGACCTTCTTGGAAGCTTCTTGATGATATCTTTCAGTTATACTGAAATTGGGCTAAGCGCATACTTGTCCTAAGAGAGACAACCCAAAAAGGTGATGCTTATCTCAACTTGAGGAGCTTCTCTTTTGGCTAATGGCATCGACTGCCATTACTCCCTAGTAACTCATGTGCTCTAAGTACTTTTGGGTTTGTTGGAACCATCTTGATCAAGAATTTTAAACAAGATAAATATTATGGAAAATATCTTTGTTGTGGTACTAAAAATTTTGGAATTTTATAAAAAATTCAACATAGTATTTTTTTATATAGTTAAGGAAGGAGATTTCCATGTTTTTGGAAATAATTCTCCATTTTGGAGGTTTGTTTAGGTCTGACTTCATGTTAGGGAGTCTAAGTCAAAGTCTGAAGGGCAAAGTGTCAAAACTCTATAGAACAGTCAAATAGCCATAGACAAGGACAATGATTATTTGTACAAAGATTGTATAGAATAAAATATGTTTAAAATCCACCACCTCTTGCTTAAACAACCATCACCAATGGCCATTAGTACCTAACAAAGAGTTCTCATATGTGGATGTTGATAGGATTTATACTGAAGACTGATGGATAAAGACTTGATCTATAAATTTCAAATTATCTTGAGTAATTTCACATTGCAAGTGAATAATCTTACTAAGAGTAATTTAGACATAAATTGCACAAAGCAAAGATATTAAGAGTAGACTACTCTTTTTCTGAGTGATGTATGAGTATTTTCATGTATGATGGGTAAGAGAGGAGTGCAATTCAAGAAGGTCAAGACCTTGACTCAAAGATTAATTTTGTATTTCTCTTGAGTAATTTCATATTGCAAGTGATTAATCTTGTTGAGAGTATTTTAGACATAAATTGCACAAAGCAAAGATATTAAGAGTAGAATAATTCTTTGTGTGAATGATCTATGAGTATTTTCACATAAGATGTGCAGGAGAGGAGTGCAATTCAAGAAGGTCAAGATCTTAACTCAAAGAGTTAAGGTGATTAAATATGGAAATGAGGAGAAGTTTCTTACAAAAGTTATATGTCTTTCCTACTATAGAATGGAGACTTTGGGTTGCAAAAGCTAATGAATCCTAAGTGAAATGCCAAGAAAGAAGGGTGATCTTTATGTTAATCTAAAGGAATGGACCAAAGAGCACTAGCAAATGTTGTGGGTAGTGATGTAGTTGATTTAGCAAACATGATGTTTAATATAAAGTTTCGAATTGTAGGCAAAGAAACAATTAAGAAGATAGTAAGCTCATTTGACAAGGAATGCTCAACAAGTAGTGATTGGAGATTTGGGACATATAAAGGGTCATTTTTTCTCCAATTATGAAGCATTTTAATCCACATTTCATGATGTACTTGACAATGAATCAAGCCATCTTTTTTGAGTATGTGTACAAGGTATTATAGAGAATTAGGGATACATGTTCCAAGTGTAAACTTGGTGCATGGAAGAGAGATCAAGGAGTTAATAGGAGCACATAACATTGCCTTGTTTACTATATTCTTTTATATGGGTTTGAACTTATATATTGAAGAATAAAGGTAACAATTCCTTAGCTAACTTTTTGTCGGAGGTCTACTTTGCATTGCAATCCACCAAAGGGAAAGTTACTTTGGTAATTTGTCTACTTTGCATTGCAATCCAAAGGGAAGTCAATGATAAAGACTCTTTAGGAAGTTGACAAGGAATTTGCTAGGACAAGTAAGTTTATCAAAGTGGTGAAGGAAAGGTCACCAAGAAGAGAGCAGTTTCTTTGTTGCTAACAAAGCCAATGACAAAGGCAAGTGTGGTACCCATATTTTGAAGAAGAAGTGTATAGTTGAAGTCAAATTGAACCCAAATAGCAAAGAAAGAAGGAAAATTTGTATCTTCATGTCAAATCTAAACTTGCTTACTTTGTATTAGGAAAAGAAGAACTCGGATTGGACTTGTCTGGTGAGAAATCCAAAGTAAGGAAACTTCACCTCAGGGTGATCAACCCGATGCAAAGATAGAGTAACAAATTTCCTTCAGGGGTGCCCATCAATAACATACAAGGAAGAAAATGGCTAAGTAATGATAGGGATAAAATTGATAGTGACAAGAGGAACACATGCACAATGTGTGATTATCCAATGAAAGTGACTAAGGAATGACCGTACAACAAAGAACTATAAGATTGAGACTTTATCGAGGGATTTTCAAAATGTCCTGCAAGTATCCTATACCACTAAGTAGTCATCTAAAGGAATGTTGTGTTACAAAGCAAATTGAGAGTTTGATTCATAAGAATCTTGAGGGAGTGAAGATTTCTCATCCAAAGGAAGGGATATTTTTCTAGAGACAAAGAGTTAAAGATCACATGATGCCAATGAGGGGTGGAAAGAAGAGTTCCTCACTCATAGTGAGGATTCCTACAATTTGGAGATTAAATGTTGTAGCCTAAATTGAAATCTTGAGTAGACTTTGGATCACCTTTTTGGCTTGGAGCTAGAACTTGAGTTTTCCATGTTTCATGGTAGAAATAGCAATGAGTAATTGTAAGGAAGGGCTTGAAGAAGAAGGGAAGAGAGGCAATCTAGCTCAATGGAAAAAGTTGGACTGGATACTTGTCTTGGGCAAAGAGGCTGATGAGGAGTCTAGAGTCCCACTTTATGGAAAGGGAGAGTTTGCAAAAGATGCCACAGAAGTGCAAAACTCCTTTAGTGTTTTGCATACAAAGAATGGATACAAAGTGCATACCTATCAAGACCCAATAAAGCAAAATATCTTCACAACAATGATTGTGATCTTCAAGCTAGAGCAAACCACTTATGTAATGAGCACTAGGCGGTATTCTTCCATCAAATGTTTGTAGGAGAATTGATGAATTGGGCAAAGTGCTTTAACTAGCAAACAAGGCAAATGATCTAGAATTGGAGAGACTGATCACTAGCACACTACTTAGTGCCATTTGTTGTGCACTTTGACCTCATGTTGAATTTGATGAGTGCGGATAAAAGACAAAAGATGGTGTCTCACTTTCACCCTAGATTTGCAAAGAGAAGCAGATGCAAAAGAGTAGTAGTACATCCACCAAATCCAAAGTAGCAATGGCCACTTTGCTAGGACGGGAGAGCAAAAGAGAGTGGAGGTGACCATCCTAAAAAAGAAGAAGTTGTGGTACCCATATTTTTTGGTTTTGTTATATTTTGAAGAAGAATTGTATAGTCAAAGTGGGATTGAACCGGAATGGTGACAAAAGAAGAAGAATTGTATCTTTGGGTCAAAAACTAAAGTAATTTCCTTTGTGTCAAGAAATGAAGAACTTGGATTGGACTTGTCACTAGAAAAACCAAAAGTAAGAAGACTTTGCCTCGGGGTGATCAACTTGATCCAAAGACAACGTAACAATTTTTCTTTGGGTTTTCCAGCCAAGAACATACAATAAAGAAAATAGCTAAGGTGTGAGCGGGATAAATTGATAGTGATAGGAAGAATGCATGCAAAAGGGTGATTATTAAGTGAACAGTGACTGAAAAATGACCATGTAGCAAAGAACTATGAAATAGAGAATTCATAGAGGGACTTTTGAAATGTCATGCAAGTAACCTAAGCCACTAAGTGGTCGACCCGCAATAGTGCTTATTACAAAGCCCGTCAAGAGTTCAATGTTCAAGAATCTTGAAGGAGTTAGAATTTTGTGCCTAGGAGATGAAGAATTATCTTCCAACTACCATGAGTGAGAGACTACACGGTGCCAATGAGGGGAGGAAAGAAGAGTTCCTCACTCATAGTGAGAAATCCTACAATTTGGAGGTTAGATGTCATAGCAAGGATCAAAGTATTGAGGAAACTTTGGATCATTTTTCTGGCTTGGAATTGGAACTTGAGTTTTCCAAGATTCATGGTAGAAGTAGCAACAAGTAATTGTGAGGAGGGTCTAGAGGCAAAAGGAAAGAAAGGCAATCTAGCTTGATGGACAGAGTTAGATTGCAGATTGGTCTTGGGGAGAGAGGTTGGTGAAGAAACCGGAGCTACATTCCTTAGGAGAGAAGAGTTTGTAGAAGAGATTGCAAAAATCCATAGTTCCTTTAATGCTTTGCATACAAAGAATATGCATAAAGTGGATACCTATCAAGACCTAGTTAGTTGAAGTATTGTCGGAGCAATGATGGAAATCTTCAAGCCGAAGAGAACCACTTATGTCATGAAGCACCAGGCTGTGTTCTTTCACCAGATGTTTGTAGGAGAACTGGTGAATTGGGCAAAGTATTTTCACCAACAAACAAGGCAGATGGTCTGAAATTGGAGAGATCAGTCAACACCTCACTACCTAGTGCCATTTGCAGTGCAATTTTACCTTAAGCTAAACTTGCTAAGTGTAGAAGAGAGGCAGAAGATGGTGTTGCACTTCCATCTAGACCTAAGAAGAGAAGCGGATGTAGAAGAGCAACAATATATTTGCCAAGATAGGCAAGCACAAGAAAGTGAAGGTGAAGATCCCAAAGATGAAGAATCAAAGTCAACCCAAGGAGATATTGTCTCTAGTATAGCCAAGAAAAACAAGACAGATGGTGCCAAGGTAGGAGGTCGTCGTAAGAGATCAGTCGTTGGGAGAAGAATCAGAAGGAGAAGCCAAGGACAAGTTAGAGGACCCGATGGAAGAAGAAGAAGTTGAACTCACATTATAGAGTGAGGAGTCAAGCAATGGGAGTGATGGAGAACCCAAGGTGTAGCAGCCATTAGAGGAAGTGGTTGATGAGGAAGATCAGGAGTTCAATGAAGCAATCAATTGCATGGGAGGAGGCAACATGTCGTGTTTGGAATTGCCTACGGTGGAAATGGAAGATCAGAAAGACAAAGAGCCAAGGTTGGCATTTCCTTAAGGGACCAAAACAAAGAAGAGTAGGCAATCAGCCTTAGAAGGACCAAGTAATGCGCCTAATGAAGATGCCAACTTGGAGGAGGTTACTCTAAAGGTAAGAAGATCAAGACTTTGGAGTAAGGTACCGATTGAAGATACATCAATGCAAGTTGTGAGCGAAGGTGAAGACAATGCAGAAGAAGAAGATTTTGGTGAAGAAGCATACTTAGCCAAGATTTTATGTTCCTTGCTGACAATGTTGAAGAAGAAGAAGGAAAAGCTGAAGACAAATCATCATGAGGTCAAGGATGAACTTCAAGTGGTGAAGTATTTGAGCAAAGAGATAGTAAAATTGAAGAATAAGTTACTCAAAGGCAAGAAGCATGTTGCGGAGCTTTGTGTTGATGAAGTCTTGAGACAAAAGAGAGTTGTGAACTTGTAGGAGGCTTTTGAGAAGCAAGGAGTTGAGCTTAAAATGTAGGCTGAAGAACTAAGGAAGCAAAGACAGCTTAGGAGAAGTTGAATGGAGATTGTGATGAAGTGCGTATCAAGGCTATACATTCAAAGGCAATTGTTGTTGTGATGGAGCAGGAGTTGGAGACTTTGAGGACAATGGCAGCACAGAAGGATGAAGTCTGGCAATGGGAGTTAGCAAGAAGAAATAGAGAAGAAGAGTGTTTGTAAGGGCTTGTCATTAGTGTGGAAGGCCAACTTGCTTGATACATGGAGGAGAAGGAAGCATTGAAGTCCAAGTTCAAGGGCATTAAAAATGTACTATAAAGAGTTGCATGTGGAGAGAGATCAAGATCATACATTGGAGCACGTGGGAGGAGTAGTACAAAAACTTAGTATGATGCTGAAAGCCAAAGCCAAAGCCAAAGCCAAAGCCAAAGCCAAAGCCAAAGCCAAAGCCAAAGCCAAAGTGAAGGTAGAAGAAGTACACTTGCACGAGTTAAAGTTGTTGGTATAGGAGACAAGGAAGACAAAGGCAAAGGATAAGGATCTGAACAATCTTCTGATTTGCCAAAGAGATAGAGTAGACAAAAAAATTAGTGAGGTAGGAGATAATGTTTGTCTCAAATTAGATTTAGTGAAATCTGAGTTAGAGCAGATTTGAAGTAGTGTGAAGTTAAGAACCAGAGGCAAAGTCAGAGATGTAGGAGTGCAAGTGTCTTTGGATGAGTTTTCTGAGCAATAAGGAGTGAGTGGGTTGGAAGCTAGGGAGATAGATAGAATGCGTATGAGTTCAATTGCAATTTAGACTAAAGAAGTGATAGAAATAGCAGAAGATGTAAAAGTTGATAGAGCCAAAGTAGAAGAGGCAAAGGAAGTTACATTGGGTTTAGTATAAGATCATTAGATCAAATCATATTCATACCAATTTGAGATTTGAATTAATAAATATGAAGAGTGGGTTGCCACTTCAAATCTTGAGATTGTTAGGGAACGGTATATTAGTTAGATAACTATCAAAGTGCTCTGCCTATTTAAAGGAAGCATTCACAATGTGTTGTTGTTAGTATTTATATTTTTGAAGTTGAGTAAAGTGAAGTGTTGGAACTTAGTGCTCATCATTAATTTTTAACTTAATTTTTTGTATCAATCCTATGTGTGTGTTTGTGAGTGTTTGAGAATTTTGAAGTGCAAGTTAGATTGTTGGATGTTGAATTCCGCAACTTTAATTTCATTTTGTGTGTTTGATCCTCAATAGATAGCAATCAAAGCAATGTCTTGACAAATCTATGAGGAATTATAGTGTTGGTAATAGTTTGCATTGGTGAGCGTAATATAGGGTTGATGTAAAGCAATTTCAAAGGACAAAGTTGTGCCTTTAGTGGAAGAATGGGGCACTATCCTGAAGCAAGATAATTCTTAAGTGGAGTAGACTGCTTTAGAAGAATTTGAATCATCACAATGAAATTTAGTTTGGAAAGTTTTGATAGTATTGTGATTATGGAGTGTTAAGTTGTGACAAGATTGTGACCATTGCTTGTTACTCTCTTCTAGGTGTGGTTTCTACCTAAGAGATTGAAGATGGACTTAAGAAGAACTACATTGTGATTGTTTACTTTGTATTTGACCATTTTTTACTTGTATCTCTATGGAAATAAACTTTTACTTATTGATTACCGCAAAAGTGATACTTGTTGTAATACTCCGAGGATAGGAAACCTGAAGAGAAACACACCATGAGAAACACACACTTTCACACTCAAACTCCGATGCCCCAAAGGAGCACCCTCTCTTTATTTATATAGGCAAAGCGGAACTCCTCCAGTGAAGCTCCACCATAGGATTAGGTACATAGATAGGTGACATGTCAGCAAGCTCCACCCTTGGATTACTTACTTGGATGGGTGACATGTTGGTCCTGGTCCTATCTGGTCAGTCAAACAAGCTTTGACCAAAGGGAATCTTTTAGGGAATTTTCCTATAGGAATCTCAAAATCACGTGGGTGAGCTACCATTGGAAAGCTCTCGACGAGACAAAGCAGGGGAGAAATTTTTTCAACCTCCCCTGCATTCCTTGCACCAACTCCTGCAGCTACGGATCCATGGTTCCTATAACACTTGATTTCTATACCCTAAACTTCAATAGAGAGTTAATATGATCACTTTGGAGGGCGCACAAACTATTGGAACTACCATTGGGACCTCAGAAGCTACCACTCGTTGGTAATATTCCTCACCAAAATTCCTATTCACAAAATCCCTAAACATCACTTTTGGTCTCACTACATAACAAATTTCTACTTGAGTGTTAAAAGGGAAAGGATTTGGAACATTCAAATCCATTACAACAAAATGTAAATTGTCAAATCCCACTCTTTATTGTAAATCACTACAAGCAAAATCACTGGGTTTGGCGAATTCATTATTGTATCCATGAACTCTACTCCGAAGTGAAAAACCAAATACACTCTCACTTGCTCGCGATGAATATACATAATCTTGATGTTGAATAGATTAAAGAATGGAAAGCAAGGCACTGGATATTGTCCTCTCGGAGCATCCATTCTATCCTCCTAAATTACACCAGAATGTCTCTCCTCAATATTACTCAGTCTCAATAGCCCATGTTCTTCCAAGAGGGGTGATCCACTCTCTTGGACAACACCTGCTCTGATACCATTGTAATACTCCGAGGATAGGAGACCTGAAGAGAAACACACCATGAGAGACACACACTTTCACACTCAAAATCCGATGCCCCAAAGGAGCACCCTCTCTTTATTTATATAGGCAAAGCGGATCTCCTCCAATGAAGCTCCACCATAGGATTAGGTACATAGATAGGTGACATGTCAGCAAGCTCCACCCTTGGATTACTTACTTGGATGGGTGACATGTCGGTCTTGGTCCTATCTGGTTGGTCAAACAAGCTTTGACCAAAGGGAATCTTTTAGGGAATTTTCCTGTAGGAATCTCAGAATCACGTGGGTGAGGTACCATTGGAAAGTTCTCGACAAGACAAAGCATGGGGAGGGAAGACCAACCTTTCCTCCATTAGGGGAAGGGGAAGGGGAAGGGGGGGGGGGAATTACACATTTTTGAGACCTAATTCATCTATTTAGGCCTCCAAAATTACCTTCAAAGATTTCAAGCATATTTCGATTCCAACTCTATTAGTAGAAGTCCCATTTGGGTGATACCTCTTTTTGATCTATTCAGTCCATCCTGTGTAACTTCCTTCCAGATGTTACCAACCCAATTATCACCTTCAAATCATATGTCTAGCTATTGGTTCTACGGTTTTCAAATCTATTTCAGTTTTTCGCCCTATTAGTAGTACCCTTTTGGTGATACTTCTATCTGATCTATTTGGACCATCATGTATAACATCATTCCAGATGTTACCAAACCAAATTTTATATTTAGATCATATGGCTAGTTCTTGGTAATACAGTTTCCTATGAAGAGTTAGATGTTTTAACCTCTAAGTTCTTAATATTTACATAAATCATATATATATATATATATATATATATATAGGAATGTCATTAATATAAACTTCATAAAATTATAACATAAATCTTATATGAAAGTTTTTAATTTTTTTTAGAAAAAATAGTTCACTTATTATTATAAATAAATTTAAATATAATATTAAATAAAACTCATGAGATTTTTATCTAAATTTCATATTTATCATGTTTTAAATAATACAGAAGTATAATAAAATTATTTTTATGATTATAAAAATCTATATGTAAAACTAATTTTATCCTTTTTTATACTAGTTACTACATAATAAAATCAGAATAAAAATAAAAAAATAAAAAAATAAGATGATTATTGTACTTGAGAAGCTTTACTAAGAAGGTAATACAAGTCAACACAGATATAACATACATTTTGCTGTTTAGATAAAAAATAATAAAAATTTATATTCATAAAATATATAAATATATGAATAACATAACAATATATAATATCAATATCATAGTATATAAGTTATTATGTTTTTGATATTTAAATATTGGTTTACCGATAGTTTATCCATGCTTTGAATATAATAAACATGTAAAATTATAGTTTTAGAATTTATACATGACCTGATTTTGGATTTAGAAATCTACATGCTGAAATTAGTCAATAATTTTGTTATTCCTTAGCCAAATCTAAAATATTTTTTCAGTTTTAGGTTTACAGAATTACAACATAGAATTTATGGTTATTTGACTCCGAACTATTTTACCTCTACATGGAGAACCCTAAATCCTTACGAACAAAAATTTGCCTCGTTTCAGGTACCAAGTGAGCCCTGGTACAACTCTATTATCTCCACGAAGCACTGCTTAAATTAAATATTCTAGTGCTAGTAAATGAGGTAAAATAATTTTATAATTTTACATAAATTTTTATAAATAAGTTTTGATAAGCCGTTGAATATAAAAAGCTTGTACAAATATCTCTCAACGTCAATCCTACGTAGGTTACTTGACATTACCTCCAGATATTAATGATATCCAAATATTATTGATGAACCTAAAACTCCATGCTTCTCATTATAATCAAACACTTTACTTAATAATCATCAATGATCTTCTTTGAATACTATCTCACTTATGTTAGAAGATTCTAGTAAGTGATTTTGCATTTTAATCAAGAATAATCTATGAAATTTGGAGTAAAATTGGATATATTAAATATTTAAATTTTGCCACAATTAAAATATAAATAGAAAATTTACAGCAATCACATAAAATAGGAAAATTTACAAAATCACATAAAATTGGAGAATATATTATGGAAATATCACCAAGCATTAAGTTGTAACTAAATGTTACATTATGAGCTACATCTTTTCATGAACAATAGGAAATATAGAAATAACATAAAATTAAAGTTAAAATGTTCACATTTAGTCATGATCTATTTTAATGTGGAATGTGATAAAAAAATAATTTACATTTCTAATTAGTAGTTAACTTAATGTTTAGGTATTTAACTCTCAAGATTAATTATTCATCATCATGTTTATTTCAAATATTAATTTTACAATAAATAAAATAATATCTATAATATTTTATTTTCATAGCATATAGAACTCCTCATCATATCCTTTTGTTTCACTTTTATGATTCTTGAAATACAGTAATATATGTAATTACTAAATATATAGTTTTTCTTCTATAGAATAGTACATGATAATTTTATGGATCTGGTGGACTAAGTGATCTAAACAACCTTCTGAATGTATTTAAGTGAGTTACAAACCTATCCATCTAGTATTTAACCTAAACTAAGATCTTTCTATTTGATATTTTTGCTTTCAGAATTTCTAAAAAACATGAGATTTTATGAGTACAAGATGATTATCATTGCATATCTTTAGGAGCTCAACTTTCCCTTGTACATGTTAATTGTCATGACTATCATGTTAAATAGATGATGTTGGTAGAAAGAAGTGATTACTCTTTGGTCACATAACATTTTTCTTCTTTTATTCATGAAAACATACCTATATTAAGTACATAGAAAATTCTGTGTATTTTATATTTCTCCCCGCAACGAACAACAAACATGCGTTCTATTTTTGCCTTTTCACAGGTAAAATGTGTTCTAAATGTATATCAAAATTTACATATGAAACTTATTTTAGCATTCATTATACACTAAAGACTCCAGCAATTTTCTATCCAAACCTAAATAATTACTTTGACACAACATTCTATCAACTTGGAAACCACCACACAAACATAAACTGTTGAGATCCTCGGTTTATATCCACCCACGTTCCAGTAATGAATCTGTCAAGATTCGTAAAAACCCAATAAGGATTCCCAAGATTTCAAACCCTGTTTAGCAGATGGCATCACGGGTTTCATGGAGGAATTTATCGGGTGAACAGCATCATAACGCCAGTTGACACAACCTCCAAAACCCTCTCCGTGGTTTGCTTGTTGGACCTTTCATAGGTTCGAGCTTCGTGGAGTACGGGGAAGCGGTCAAGCAACCGGTTGTCGGCTGGAAGAGGAGAAACCCTAAAGGATATCGTTGTACCTACTGAACCCTAAACCCCATTGTCCACCTGTCCATCGGGTTTCGTTCCCCTCTAGTTCCCGAACCCAAGGAACATCTCGAGGGGAAAGGGTTTAGGGTTTAGAACCCTAAAGGCTGTGGTATTTTCTTCTTAGTCGTGGAAGCTGTGTGAACTTTGGTCTTCGAACGAAAGAACGGGAAATAGTCGGCTTCTTCTCTCATATCGGTATATCGATAGTCTCGCTCGGGGTATGGGGGATTGAGAGTCTGCGGAAAAGAGATCGTTGTGAGTTCAGACGAATTTCGAAGGGGGAAAGATAATTGTTTTGTGTGGAGCTCCACGAGAATTGATCGGCAAGCGTAAGGAGAAATAGATATAATGGCGAGCGCGGAAAAGAAGAAGAAGAAGAGAGATAAGGGGGAGAAGAATGGAGTGGAGGAGGAAGGAGCCATTGTTGCGGTCGGCGGTGCACTCGATCAGACGAAGACGGATTTCTTGATCAAGCCACAATCTCTTACTCCTGCCTTGGATACTTCAAACTGGCCGATTCTGCTCAAAAATTACGACAAGTTGAACATTCGAACGGGGCATTACACTCCCATTCCCACTGGGCATTCCCCTTTGAAGCGTCCATTGTTCGATTACGTGCGGTATGGAGTAATCAATCTAGACAAGCCTGCTAACCCCTCTTCCCACGAAGTCGTCGCGTGGATTAAGAGAATATTGAGGGTTGACAAGACCGGTCACAGTGGTACTTTGGATCCTAAGGTCACAGGAAGTTTAATTGTTTGTGTAGATAGGGCCACTCGACTGGTGAAGGCGCAACAAGGAGCTGGTAAAGAGTACGTCTGCGTTGCTCGGCTTCATTCTGCCGTTGACAACGTCGCTAAGGTTGCTCGCGCCATCGAGACTTTGACTGGAGCTTTGTTCCAGAGGCCTCCTCTTATTTCCGCCGTGAAGCGTCAACTTAGGATTAGAACTATCTACGAAAGCAAGCTCTTAGAGTATGATGCCGAGCGCCACCTTGTGGTATTCTGGGTTTCTTGTGAGGCAGGAACTTACATTAGAACTTTGTGTGTTCACCTGGGACTACTTTTAGGAGTAGGCGGCCACATGCAGGAGTTGAGGCGTGTACGGTCCGGTATATTGGGAGAGAAGGATAATTTGGTCACCATGCACGACGTTTTGGATGCTCAATGGCAATTTGATCATAACCAAGACGAAGCCTACTTGAGACGAGTCATCATGCCTCTCGAAGTGCTTCTAACGAGCTACAAAAGGTTAGTTGTGAAGGACAGTGCTGTCAATGCTATCTGCTACGGAGCTAAGCTCATGATTCCCGGACTTCTGCGTTTCGAGAATGGAATTGAAAATGGCGAAGAGGTTGTGTTAATGACAACCAAGGGCGAGGCTATAGCCTTGGGTGTTGCCCAAATGACAACCGCTGTCATGGCCACCTGCGACCACGGAGTTGTCGCCAAGGTGAAAAGGGTTGTTATGGAGAGGGACACGTACCCCAGGAAGTGGGGCTTAGGTCCCCGTGCTTCGACGAAGAAGAAGCTGATTGCTGACGGTTTGCTGGACAAGCATGGCAAGCCTAACGAGAAGACACCTCAAGAGTGGCTGAGGAATGTCCCCGAGATTGAAGCCGGAAGCGTTCCTGCTGGTGAAGATACCGCCATCGCGAGGGCTGCTGCCGTAGAGGAGCCTTCCATCCCCAAGAAGAAAAAGGACAAGGTGAAAGAGGAGGATCCAGCAGAGATGCAAACTCCAGACCCGAAAAGGAAGGTCGCTGCAGATGTCGAAACCCCTGAAACTGCACCCAAGAAGAAAAAGCAAAAGCGGGGAGATGAAGACGCCGAGACCGTGGCCGAGGACGTCACAGCGACCCCCAAGAGTGAGAAAAAGAAGAAGAAGAAGGAAAAGGAAGAGGAGAAGGCCGAAAATGGAGGAACAGAGGAGCCAAAGTCTGAGAAGAAGAAGAAGAAAGACAAATCGGTCGAGACTACAGAAGAGTCAGAGGCACCGAAGAGCGAAAAGAAGAAAAAGAAGGAGAACTCTGCTACAGAGGAGGCAGCAGAGGTGGTAGACACCCCCAAAAGCGAGAAGAAGAAGAAGAAGAAAAAGGACGAAGAATCATAGGTCTTCCACAATTTGGAGCATCCCTGTGTAGCATTGCCCCTTGTTATGGATCTCAATGCACCAGTTGCAAGTGTGAGGGACCTGTATTGTTATGTGGACGCGCAGGAAGGGTGTGCCCGATTACATTGTATCGTGTTACTTGTTTTACTGAACCTCCCCATCTTTAGAGGGTTGTTAGCTACTGAAAGAAGATTAGGACCTCTCTTCTCATGCATTCTAGCCAATTCTCAAGCTTGACGTTCTCGAAAGGCTTGCTTATTAAGGCTTCTGAGAGGCTTTATCTTGAACACCAGCCCTCCCCAATTTTGCAGTGCTGATTACTTGTACACAACCAAGAAGAAAGTCGTAGTCTGTATGCTGTCAGTCTTTGTCACTTGCAGCGACAGGTTCTTGTTTGACCTCGAAGCATTTATCCATGCTCAAAACTGTATAAAGAGTAGGCGATTTGTGCACTGCTGTCTCAAGTGAGGAAGTATCAGCTGCCATAATGTTGTACCATAGCGTTTCTCGGCCCGTACCCTAAACAAATTAAGTATTGGTTATTGGAAAATCTTGCTAATCTTGGCTAAAATTGCTATCATCTTGTACCACATGAACATCTGCTGTATGGTCATGTAAGCTGCAAGCTGCGTATTGTGGATTTCGCAGTTTAAGGCCCTATCGGTGCTGATTGTCTTCATTCAGTGTACCCGCAACTTCTCTGCCAGCTGCGCAGTCGGAGGTGTCCTATCTACTGTAGCCCTTCTTTTTCTGGATAGTGTACTTAGTAAACATCCCCGATCTGTTCAGGACAAACCTTTGCCAACCTCCTGTTGTCTAAATTCGATATTTTCGATATTAGCATCAGTCAGGGAACTTGATAGTAAATTCTTACTGCTATCCCCTCTTATGTACTCATAGCATGGTATCTCACCATGTGGTCGAAGTAGATGTATCGACACCTTGGGGGAAGACTACCTGTCGCAGAATCCTTGCACCAATTTGGAAGCACCTAGTATGAAACAGACACCGAGTAGCCATGTAAGTGAACAGACTAGTCTGACAGTTGGCCAAGGATACATATTTCTACATACGCGATGTGACCATGAGAAGTTTGCAAGTCAAGTCTCCAAGCAGATGTGTGTTCACTCCACCAAGTCTAGCCAAGGGTTAGAATTTTATCCTACGCCACGCTCATCCACGAAAATTTATTTACATGTGAACATTGTTGGCTGATTGTGTACTTCAGTATGGAAATACAGTGACTATCTAATTTGCAATTTGGATTGACTATTCTATCCATGTACAAGGAATATGCACACACTTATCCATAAAAGGTGTTTTAGTGTGAACTTTTTAAGCACCATTTGGGACAGCTTCTAACGCTCTTTAGGATTAAACTGATCATGATCGTCTTGATGGGGTTTTCCCATCCTTCGTGTTTTCTACGCGGTCGCCTTTCTTCTTTAAACTGATCATGATTGATCGTCAAGGACTATCTTGATGGACAAGGGACTATGTCGATCATCACTGAACTTAGCATGACATCTCTCTTGGTTGTCGATTAGTTCGCCACGATCTCTTTAGTCATCCACACTTTCATAATAAGAGTAGTAGATATTTCTTTTGGTTATCACTTAACCCAACATGACGTCTCTGCTCATGTACAATTTGGTAATAAAAGTGTAATTAACCTTGTTATGGTACAAATCTTTTCATAATGAGAGTTGTACATGTAGGTGATTACAAACTTCTAGAAGATTTAGGAAGAAATTAAAGAATTTTTAGAATCTAATGTGAAAGAAACAGAAGAAACAAATATGTATTTGATTTTGATAATAGGAATATAGTGAACGTTGGTATAGTGTGATACTTTTCTACAAAGATGAAATAAAAGCTCTCGCTATATATAACTAAGAACTTGTAGAAGATACAACATCAAAATCTAGAACGTTTGGTAATGGAATATTCAAAAAAGAAGAAGAGATTTTCATACTAACAACATACGTTCGCGGGTTGATTTTCACAATTGAATCACAATTACTAGGTTCCATCTTCTAGTCCTCTTATTTGGTCTTTTGCCTTGGTCAGGGCGTCTACTAAGGTAGGGAGCTTTCCTACATATTCGAGTAATCAGATATTGCAGTATTTGTTTACTGACA
Organism: Lunularia cruciata; assembly: GCA_948567375.1. NCBI lineage: Eukaryota > Viridiplantae > Streptophyta > Marchantiopsida > Lunulariales > Lunulariaceae > Lunularia > Lunularia cruciata. The sequence goes on from OX419760.1 coordinate 8,978,247, forward strand.
CTTAGCAAGGAAATTAGTAATTAGTTTCTCTATGAAGCAAACCTGTAAAGTCAGTGGTCAACTTTTGTGGCAAGCAAATCTATATTCATGCTAAGTATAAATAATGGGGGTTAAATTTGCCATGTTTGTAGTACATCCCATTTATTCTTGGTCTATCTTTTCTCTACCTTTTCTTTCTACATTTTGTTCTCTTTGGTATTAAAGTAGAAATTGGATAGATGGAGTCTATAATCATTTCAAATAACCGCATCCAAGTTATTAGCAATTTACATCCATATCTGATCTAAGTACTAATTTTTTAATCAGTTCATAGTTTCAATTTGGTTAGACTTTAACCATCTCTCATAACAACCCAGAACTTGAATAACTATTCAAAGTGATAGAATGTAATTCTTTATTTTGTAGAAGTATAACATGGAAGTTACTTTCAGAATTTATATTTTTGATTAGATCATGTTCTTATATATACCCAAAAAATACCATTATCTCTATTTAAGTATTTTCAAGGAAATATAATTAAAACTAAAAAATAATTGATGCATGCCTTTTAATACTTATACCAAGGAACATAAGAGTTAAAAATTAAGATAATGATTGATAGAATTTTAAAAATCTTAATATGACGTAAAATTTCAAATTTGAACAAATTACTTGTATCGTTATTCCTTCTCAAACTTTGCTCAAGAATATTATATATGTAGAAATACTAAGACTTGCCTTACAAACCTCAATTTGAGTAATTTTGACTTTAAAAATGTTGAAAAGTAATAATTGGTATCAAGGTATGATAAACATACATCTCCTTATAAGAATGATTGAACTTAGGCTTCAAGGAGTACCACTTTTAACTATTATCGACCACATGGGAAAATTCATCTAGACAAGTCTGCTTTCTTTACAAGATGATGCAATGCATAGTGATCTACATGAAAAATGAACTTGTATCCTAACAAATAGTGGTAAAAATTCTTACTTGCATATACTATTCCTAAAGCTTCCCTCTCCGAAGTGGTGTAGTTACGCTCAGCCTAAGACAACTGCAGACTAGCATAATAAACTAGATAGTCCTTCATACACTTGTCTTTCTTATTGAGAACTACTCCAACCACGACAAAGGAGGTATTTACATACACATGGAAAGTATTATCCCAATTAGGAGCTCTCATGACTAGTACGGCCACTAACTTTCCTTCATTGTGACAAAGGCTCCTTCTTGATCCTTTGTCCAAGTATACTCTTCTGACTTCTTTAGCAACTCTGTGAGTGGGGCTGCTAAAATTGCATAGTTGGTGATGAACCTTCTATAGTAACCTACATGTCCCAGAAAGGCTCGTAGATCTTAGGTGTTTCCAAAGCATGGATCACCTTCACCTTCTTCAAAACCAACTCTACAACTCATGCTGATACTCGATGATCCAACAAAATTCATTTTTTCATCATGAAAAATCTTTTTTTGGGATGTAAGGACAATCCTACAAAATGGCATCTCTTGAAGGTTTGGTATAGAAACAACAATTGGTCTATATTTTGATCAAAGATACAAAAGTCATTGATGAAGATCTCCATGAACTTTTGTAGATAGTTCTTGAAAATTGTGTTCATCATTTGGTAGAAAGTTTTAGAGGTGTTGCACATGCCAAATAGCATTCTATTGTTAGCATATATTCATCATTCCATGGTGAAAGTGGTCTTATCCCTATCTTTTTCCCAATTAGAAACTTTGTTTTATCTCAAAAAGCCATATAAAAAGTTGTAACACTTGTGTGCTACCACTTGGTCTAAAACCATGTTAATGAAAGGTAGAGTGCGAGGATTCTTCTTTGTGTCAACATTCAACTTCCAAAAGTTTTGGCACACTCTAATCTTACAAGTCTTCTTCTTGAGTACTACCATGATCAGGGATACCTACTCATTGTTGAGTATTGAGAAAATGATACCAACCCTTAGGTGCTTGTCAATCTCACCCTTCACCAAAGAAAATATTTTGGATTGAGCTGGTATTGATGTTGTTTGATAGGCACCACTCACTCCTCTAAATCAATCCAGTGCTCACCAAATTGACAAGGGATACCAAACATCTCTTCAATTTGTCCTGATGAAGACATCTTGATACTCCTTAAACAAGGCATGGAATGCTTGACACTCCTCATAGCTCACTACCTTAGAAATTTTCAAAGACCACCTCTCTCCCATAATCACATCTTAATAATCATCTAGATCAACAATACCTTTGACATGACTCAATGGGATCACTCCCAAGAGCTAAGAGTTTTTTTGGGACCATCATGGTGATCACTCTCTTTTTGTCCATAGTCAATCTTGTAATACTCAAGATAGTTTACCATATCATCTCCCAAGGAATCTTTGGAGTCATTCAAAGAAATTTTAATGTATTCTCCTTCTAAGAGAAAGTCTCTCCTAATTGAGGTACTTTCTTATAGCACACAATAATAAGTTTGAGATCTGGAGCCTTTCCATTCTTGAAACTCAAGTATGTTGGTACAAATCCATTGAAACTGTAGCTTTATACAACCAGGGTCATCCTATCAAAAGTGAGTAACCAGCCTTGGTTATGGGGCATAGAATAATATAATCCACCTCAAAGGTCATGCCACCAATGATTGTGTGCACCTTTGTCAACATCTCCAATGGTAGTCTTCTTGTTTGGTTTAGAAATTAGAGTATATAGGGAGTAGGCTCAAACTTGGCATAACCTAGCTTAAGTGCAGTTTCCTTGGTCATGATATTAACTCCCAATCCAAAATCAACTGGAACCAAGGGAATCATATATCCATTTATCTTGATCTCTAATTTTGGAGGTCTATTTGATTCCATTTCAGAACAAGGTGGAAAGCAAGGGCTAATTGTTTCTTGTATAGCTTGTTGTACTCCTACAATTGTTTGAATGCGACATATTAGCCTTGGAGGGTCCCAAATCTGCAATGATGTCATACAAGGACATGCCAAGATGATTGTTCGCACCTTGTCTATGCTTCTTCTCTAGTCCAACTCTCTAAGTTGACATATCCTACTCAAATACCTTTGGCTTGGACTCCTTTTGAATGGTAGTCTTTGGTGTTGAACATTCATTTCTCCCCTTGTTCAACATCACTTTTTTTCAATGAAAACCTTCAACTTTAGCTTCCTTTGGCTTGGACTCAAGAGTACAACCAAGTATAGTTGGTTGCAAGGACTTTACATTTTTTTCTTAGTGTCCTAGGTTGATCTTCCACAACTCCTCCTTCCAATAGGTCTTGCATTTCCTTCTAAATGTCAGCTAGATAACAAGGGTCAATAGTTTGGCTTACATTGGGTTCCTTTATGAGAAGTAGAAAGTTTTATGAATCTAGAATTGCTTCATTGGAGAGTTCTCATACTCTTTTGTGCCCTCAACTCTAGTCAATAGCTTCACATCTTTACCAAAAAATATTTTTGAGTCAATCATACTTCTTGTTCTTCATTGGTTTTGACAACTCCAAGGTTTCCAAAGAGGAAGTGCTACCATCTAGTTATTTGGTCAAGTGTGTTGCTACTCAATTCACTTCCAAATTTGGTCAGCCTTCATCATTGATCAACATTGTTCTGCCTAGCTTCAACTCCACCACATTCAGGTAGTTAGCATATGCATCAATTTTGGTTTGAAGAAGGTAAGGCACAAACCTTACCAATGGTCTTGACACAAGGAGTTGAGGACAATTTGCCCTTGTATGCCCTAGAGCTTGATAGTTACCACACAACATGTTGTATGGAGACGGTTGTCTAGGCTTTAGACAACTTGATACCCAAAGGTCTGATGCTCCAAAATTATAACACACCTCAATTAGGGAGGTTTGCTTAGGAGAAAAAGCTTTTTGTGGTGGGTTTTTAGCAATATACTCTACTGGTACATATCAAGAGATAGTTGTAGGAGGTGGTTGGGGTAGTGCAAGTACTTCCTATATTGCAAAGATATGATTATCTTCCTCCACATAATACTCCTACTTTTCCCACTCTTATGGCCATTCCATCTGATGCACCAAGGAAGAAGATGGTTAGAGAAACACTTAATATTGGCATGTCCCCATTTTCCATAAGTAGTACACCTGATGTTGAGTATATAAAGAGAATTTCCTTCTCTCCTTCACATCAATCATCTGCACCTTAAAGTCAGAAAACTCCTTGATGAGTTCCCATAACTTGGATCTCGATTGCATAAAGATCTTCTAATTGGACTCTATCTTTGGTCTCCAGACACCTCACTTTTCCTTTGTCTTTCTCTTTCACATTCCAAGGAGGACAATGAGGATGTAGTTATGTTGGAAAAATTAGAAGACACCAAAAGAGCCTTATAATTGTTCTCTTTAAGGGTTTCTTTGTGCTTTGACCTTGGTATAGTTTCCCTATAGGGTTCATCCTGGTTGACTTGTACAACCCTATAGACTTGAAAACTTGGTCCAAGATATCATGAACTCATTCCTTTGCAAAGACTCAAAGCTTACATGTAGTCTTCCTAGGAACCATGCCACTACTTGGGCATTTGAGTATCCTAGGGTAGCTCCTTGCTAGGAACTTGAATCAATAGGCTTTAGAACTACTTGGTGTAGTCTAGTAATTTTTCATTCTTCTTTTGTTCCAAACTATTGAGGGTAGTGAAGACATTGGCTTCATAATCCAATTCTCAAAACCAATCCAAAAATAATTCTCAGATTACATGCCAATCTTACACCTTTTTTGGATCCTAGTTGACATGTGTGTACCACCAATCTTGTGCCTTATTTCAAAGTAGACTTGGGAATACTTGAAGTTGGTCCATATCATCATCTTCTTTGTTGGCTACCAACATAGCTTCAAACTCCCTTATGAAAATATTGGGATCTTCTTTTATGTTCTTCCCTTTAAAATTTTGGTAGCTTTGCCTCATGAAGTGGGTGTGGTTTTCCATGCTAATAGAAAGCCTTGAGTTAGCAAGTATGGTCTAACTGGGAGTGGTATCAAACCAGTCCAAGTCAAGCACACAATTCAAAAAAACCTTTTCTTCCACCTTGTGCATAGTTAGCTTTGTAGTGGTGTCTCTAGAGGCATATATATATATATATATATATATATATATATATATATATATATATATATATATATATATATATATATATATATATATATATGATCTTATACTCTAAAGCTCTACAAAACTTCAAGTTCTGGTTCCTTGACAAAGAGTTTGACAAAGAGGTCCATAGGTGTTGATGGTGATACCCTTTCCTTTGGACTACAGGGGGAAGTGAAAGTCAATCCAGAAGTGCCATTTTGATTGTGCTCCTATGGTACCTCCTTGTCTCCTTCCTTGGCCTCTCATGTTTGGTTGGTGGTGCTCGTTGAGGTGAAATTTTGAAGTCTAGGGAAAGAGGAAACAAGTCTCAAGCCAGGCTATTGAGTCCTACTTCTCCTCTATCCAACAATATCTACCCAATAGCAAGCACCATTTCACATTCTATTTTCTCTCAAATTGAGATACTCTTGCTTGAGCATTTTGGTCTTCTTGGAGTGCCAAGTAGCTTCATATTTCTTCTCATGCCTAGTTGCTCTTTGCTCTCATGGTGTTTAAATATTGGCTTGTATTATGTTCCTTGATAACATTCATTGCCTTGACTGCCTTCACCTCCAGCCACTCCAAGGAGTTTATCTTCAACAACAACACCAAAAAGTAATATTGACATACAAATAGTAAAATAAGTAAGTATCGGTTATTCCCACAAGGATATAGTTTAGAAATGGCTAGAACTAAAGAGAAAGTGTCACATTGTCACAATTTGTCTATTGTTGTGTCTTTAACCTCTTGGGCAGGATTTATTTCTAGAAGAGGGTAATGCTACCACAATGGCACACTCCATAAAACTAAAACAATCAAACCACTTCCACAAAAGATATATTACTAAGGTTGCTTCTCCACACAAAGTGACCATAAGGTCACATTGTGCATAGCTTTATACATCTTAAGCAACATTGTTGTAAATCCGCTCAACTTGCTTGCCCTATGTTCCTCTATCACTCCTCCACACTCAAATCCTGATCACCCACTCACACAATCTTTTATTCTTGCTTTCTTGAATTACAAGAAGATTGGAAAATTTGATAGAGTGTGATCACCTCAAAATTTGATAGAAGTCTATGCTTGTGGCAATGAAAACTAAATCTTGATTTTCCTTCTGAAATTGTATTGTGCTGCTGGTGGCTGAACAATTTGGTAGGTAATTACAAAGGCATGTTGTTGGTTGCACATCTAAGAAATGCCATGAATTTGAATGGTTACCAAAATCAGTTCTTTGATACAAGTAGCAATTTTGTATAAACATATCTACCAACATGGATAACTATTCTTCAAGTTCTTGCTTATGTGGTAAGAATGGTCATAGCCAAGAGTGACATAAAACAAAGATATGACAAACCAAAGATGTATCATAAATGAAGATATGAAAAAACCTAAGATGCATCATAAACAAAGATATTAAGCCAATCATTCTTTGTTAATTAAAAATTACATATCTTTGGAGTTGTCCATCCTTCTTCTTGTCTGGTGGTATTGCCTATCATGCATCAAACTTCACAACATGTAACGGCACTACAAAGAGAAAAAGAAAGAGACAATCATAAGAGATTGAGTTGGCTATTACAACTCAATTGATACCACTATTGCACTTCTTGTTGATGAGTTCAAGTTGAAAGATCTTGGGTGCATAGAATTTTGTATTGGACTATGGATTGAAAATTTTGAGAAAGGAATACTCATGCACCATTTAATTTACACAAGAAATATTTTGGAACAATTTGGAATGCAAAATGCATATCTACTCAACATAATGCAAACAGACTCTAGTTGCTACTTCATCCAACCATGCCAAAATCCTAGCTCTACATGAAGCTACTCAAGAGTGTCTTTTGATGAGATCATTTGATAACCATATTCAAACAAGTACCAATATATGAATACCCTTACATGAAGTTAATGATGCTTTCATTGTGCAAATGAAGGAGGTTTCATCAAAGAAGGTAAAAAAAAGAAACTCTCTCCAAAGTTCTTTTCCACATACAAGCTCATGGAAAGAAATTGATTTATGGTACATAAAATATTTTGAGAATTTTTCCAACTTACATACAAAATCTCTCCCTTTTCATTCACATAATAAATTTTTTCATTGCATTGAAATGGAAAGTTTGTGGGATCTTCAAAGAATGTGGCATGATGCCTCATGCTTTATTATGAGAACAAATTTCTAGGCTCCAAGAGAATATGTAATCCAAAAAAAAGACTCTTCCTAAAGAGAATTCAAGAAACCATTACACTCTTTTTTCCCTATGATGAGATTTTTCTTCCCATTGGGTTTTTATGAGATTTTTAGTGAGGTAGTTGTGCATATGAAAACTCAATAATATGATTACCAAGAGAAGCATGTCCAAAGAGAGTGTTGAGAATTGTATGTTGTTGTGTGGGTAGGCACATTTTTCCCAAGTCTCATTCATCTATGAAATTTCTTTGTAGATGGAAGAGAAATGCCACATGGAATAAAAGATCCTTAATAGGTATAAAAAGCAAAGATTAGAACTTGCAATAGGTACTTTCCTAGTGTTGAAGAAGAAATTGGTTGAAGCTTGAGTTATGAGTGCCCTAAATTAGGATGCTCCTTTGCATATGTATGTGGACACTTTGTCCATGGAAAATGGAGTAATCTTAAGTCAGAAGGACGAGAAGAAAGACTATCCAATCTACTATGCCAACCAATAGATTTCAGTTACAGAAAAGAATTATTTGACGACTGGAGAACGACATATGAGAGAAGCACTCAAAATGGTGTGTGCCTACAAGAATTTTTGCTACTATTTTTTGGGATACAAGTTTTTCTTCTATGTGGACCATTATGCTCTACAACATTTGGTGAAGAAGGAAAATTTGTCTGGGCAAATTGTGAGGTAGACCTTGTTGTTACAAGAATTCACATACATTGTACAAGTAAGGAAGGGAGCTTTGCATACAAATCTGGACTTCTTATCTAGGTTGGAAACTCAAGACCAAGACTTGGAAGTTGATGATCTGTTTCCCAATCAAGAGCTATATCATTTGATGGTGATGCAAAGTAAAAAATATGTTACACAAATATCACTATTTGCATACTTGTTAGTGTCATGAGTGTTTGGACCCAAAGTAGATGGCAGTCTTCCTCAAGAAAATGGGACCATACCAGCTAAAACACAACATCTTGTTTAAAATAAGCAAAGATGAAGTACTTTATAAATGCTTGGAAGCATATAAAGTCAAAGGAGTAATTGAGTCCTTACACTTGGAAGCATCGGGAGTGCACTATGCTCTAAAGAATACTATAAGAAAATTCTTTCATTGGGGTATTGGTGGCCTATGATATATAAGGACACTCATGTCCACATTTGAAGTTGTGATGCATGTCAAAGAATAGGAAAGCCAACGGCTACTTCCTAATAGCCTTTGAGACCAACTTTGCCATTGACCCCATTTGAGAAATGGGGAATTTATTTTATGGGCCCAATTCAACCGGTGACCCAATTCACAAGGAAGAGATACATCTTGGTGTGCACTAATTATGCTACCCAGATTGTTGAAGCTGAGGCAACTTAGAGAGATGATGCGGAAACAATTGCAGAATTTTTCTTCCAAAACATCATTTCATGTTATGGATGTCCTCTAGAATTGGTCAATGATTGAGGGACTCATTTTTTGAACTCAATGGTAGAAGCATTAATTAAGTTCTTCCAAATTAAACATCAAAAGATAACTCCTTAAATCCAAAAGTGAATGGACTAACAAAGAAAGCAAATGGGTTGTCGTGTTAAATTTTAAACAAGGTGACTATCAATTATACCTACGATTGGGACGCGAAGTTACTTGTAGCTTTGTAGGCATATCAAACCACTAAAAAGAAGGCACCAGCTGAAGAAATGCCTGCTAGAGACAAGGACAAACAAGATGATGAAGGGGGATATAGCGGAGTTGAGTACCTATCAAAGATTGTTTGTCCTTTGTTGATGCTTTTGCAGCAAAAGAAAGCAGATTTTGGAGGAGCCATCATCCAAAAGTGAGAGATGAGTTGGAAATAGTGAGAAATGGAGTTGAAGAGTAAGCTAACCCAAGGAGAGAAGGAAGCCAATAACTTTGGTTTAAAGCAATTCTTTGGAGGAAAAGCTCGGATGCCTTGCAAGAGAATTTCATGAAGTGCAAAAAAGAATCAAAGGAGAAGAAAGCATTGGTCAAGAACATGAAATTAGAAATTGTTGACATACATGTCAAGGTCATACACTCAAAGGCAATTGCAATAGTGATGGAACAAGAGCTGGAGAGTTTGAAGAAGAGCATAGCAAAGAAGGACCAAGCCTGGCAACTAGAATTGGCAGAACATAATTAGGAGGAAGAACAATTGTGGGGGTTGCTTCAAGGCATTGAAGATCAATTAGTCCAGTATGTGCAAGAGAAGGAAGCACTAAAGGCTGAATTCAATGACGAGTTGAAAATGTATCAAAACAAAATGGAAGTGGAAAGAAGTAAGGAGAAGGGAGTTTTGAGTGCAGAGTTGAATGTAGTAGGGGTAGTTGTGAAAGAGTTGAAAGTGATGCTAAGTATTGAAGCCAAGTGTAAGTTAGAAGAGTTTAGACTACATGAGTTGAAGCTGAGTGTGTAGGAAACTCAGAAGAGGAAGGTGAAGGATGTAGATATGAACAGTTTGATGATTTCTTGAGAGATAGAGTAGATAGGAAGATGTTAGAGGTAGAAGATAATGTTTGTCTCAAATTAGATTTTGTTAGATCAGATTTAGATACACTTTGTGGTGAGATGAAAATGAAAATGAAGTCTTAAGTTGTAGAAGTAGGAGTGCAAGTGTCTTTAGGTGAATTGCCTGAGACATTAGAGAGGAGTGTGTTAGTTGATAAAGAAGCAGATAGGTTATCCATGTCTGTAATTGCAGTTCAAAGTGAAGAGATAGTAGAAATAGTAGATGTGGGAGTAGTATTAGATAGACCTGAAGAAGGAGAAGTGGTAAGAGTAACATTGGGTTTGGAAGCCAAAGTCAAGGTTGACATCGGATCGGATTAGTAACCATTTTGAGATTTGAAGAGGCAAATATGAAGAGGTGGTTGGTCATTTTGGATTTGCAGGTTGGTAAAGTTATTGTAGAATGGTATTTTGTTAGTTAAATATTGAAGTGCTCAGCCTATTTAAAGGAAGCATTTGCCGTGTGTTGTTGTTCAGTATTTGTATTTTTGAAGTTGAGTAAAATGAAGTACTTTAACTCAGTGCTCGTAATTTCAACTTAATTTTGAGTATCAATCTTGTGTGTATGTTTGTGAGTGTTTGGAGACTTTTGAAGTGCAAGTTAGTGAGTGTTGGATGTTGGATTTTTTAGCTCTGATTCTATGTGTTTGATCCTCAGTGAATAGCAATCAAAGTAATACCTTGATAGATCCATGAGTAATTGTAGTGTTGGTAGTATTCTACATTGGTGAGTGCATTATAGGGTTGATGCAAAGCAATTTTGATCAAGGAAGTTGTGCCTTTAGTGGGAGGGTGGAAAAAAAATTTGATGCAAAGTTGTTTTGAAGTAGACTTCTTTGGAAGAGTTTGAATAATCACAATCAAGTTGGTTTGGAAGGATTTGATGGTATTGTGATTATGGAGTGTTAATTTGTGCAAGACTGTGCTTGTTACTCCCTTTTGGGTGTGGTTTTATACCTGAGAGATTAAAGAAAAACTCAAGAAGAACTACATTGTCATTTTTTACTTTGTATTTGACCATTTGTGACTTGTATCTTTGTGGGAACAAACTTTACTTATTGATTACCGCAAAAGTGATACTTGCCGGGTTGTGACAATCTTCTCTTGACTTCTTTCTACTTCCAACTCATTCCAATATATCTTCAACTCCTCCTTAAATTCAGCTTTTAGTGCTTCTTTCTCCTCCATGTACTAGACAAGTTGAGTCTCCACACTTTTCATCAGTCCTTGCAAGCTGCCTTCTTCACAATATCTATCTATCAACTCATGTTGCTAGGCCCAATCCTTCTCCTTTGTGCTCTTTCTCAAGCTCTCCAATTCTTGCTCCATCACCATTATCATCATCTTTGAATGTAGCACCTCCAAGCATGCATCAATGAATTCTCCCTTCAATTTCTCAAACATTGCCTTTTGATTCTTCAATTCTTCTGCTTGTTGTTCAAGTTCATTGTTATGCTGCACAAAATTCTCATGCAGATTATCAAAGTTCTTCCTTTGAAGAACAAAATCAACCCAAAGTTCTTTGGCTTCTTCCTCTCCTTGGGCTAACTTCATCTTTAACTCCAATATTTCAGCACTCAAGTACTTCACTACTTGTAGCTCATTCACTTCAGGATGATCTCTCTTCAAATCCTCCTTTTGCAATTGCAATAACAAGGGACATACAAATTTTGACAAATATGCTACTATTGAAAGGCATAGGATATCATCATGATATTTTAGAACTTCTCAACAAAGTCTTAATCATATAGTATTTTACAACATGGTCATTCTTCAATTGATCCTCAATTGACACTCACAAATTCTATGTGTTTGTTTTTTGTCAATCTTAGTGTCCTCTTAATCTTGAAGTAGCCATTTTCTTTACTTGCACTTTCTTGATTTGCTAGACATACGGAAAAGTTGCTATAGGTTCTTTGGATCAAGTTGCAATCTTGAGCAAAGTAACCTTACTTTGGGTTTATCATTTTATAAGTCTGACCTGAGTCCTACTAACTTTGACACAAAGTCTACTTCTTTGGGTCCACTCCGAACACATGATTCTCCTCTCTCTTCTTCATTAGGTTAAAATTTGGTTTCAACAATACACTTCTTTAAAACTTGTCAAAAACAAAAAAAATGTGGGTACCACATTTGCTTATTTCAAGGAAGCATTTGCAATGTTAAATTTTTCAATATTATATTTTTGAATTTGAGTAAAGCAAAGTGTTGTAACTCAATGCTTGTTGTTTTAGCTTAATTCTAAGTATGAATCTTGTGTGTGTTTGTGAGTGTTTGGAGAAGTTTGAATTGCAATTTCAGGGTGTTATATGTTAGATTCTATAGATTGGATTTAATTTTATGTGCTTGATCTTGAGTGGAGTGCAATCAAGTTAATGCTTTGACAAATTTATGAGAATCATAGTGTTGGTAGTATTCTACATTTGTGAGTACAATGCTCGATTGATGCAAAGCAATTTTGAATAAGGAAATTGTGCCTTTAGTGGATGGGTGGAACACAATATCAATATGAAGTCACTTCATGGTGAAGAAGCCTTCTTCAAAGAACTGACTCTCGCAATCAATATCAATTTGGAAAAAGTCTAAAGAATTATGATTATAGGTGTTATTAATTTGTGACAAGATTGCTAATTGAGCACTTGTTACTCTCTTCTAGATGTGGTTTCTACCCAAGAAGCTAAAGATGCAAGCAAAAAAACTCTTTGTTATTTTTTACTTTTTATTTGACCATTCCTAACTTGTATCTTTGTGGGAATGAATGATTACTTATTGATTATTGCAAAAGTGATACTTGTTAGGTTATCACATTACACTCTCAAATTCTTCTCATGTTGAGATTGGTGCAACAAATTTCCATTGAGATTGCTCCACCTAGAATTTCCACCATAGTTTTTCTACTCTATCTAATTGGCTTGAAACCAAGAGAATGTGTCTCCGTTCATCTTGAAGATTTGTAACTTCAAAATAACATTCACAATCAAACAAAAAATTCTCCATTACGTCCAAGAGATTCTTGCCTTCAAATACCTTTTGGCATCGGATTTCAGATTTGCTCCTCTCTTTCTCAAAATGCTACTCTTTATGTGTTCTTCTTGTTGATGATCTCTCTTCCAACAATCAACTAAGATTCTCAATTTGTTATTATATAGCAATGATAATTTTAGGTATTTCCACGATGACTACTACTGTATTAAACTATCTACTTGCAAATTTCTATGTTATATATAGATGCAATACGTCAATTACTCTCCATAAGTTACAATATGAAGTTCATATGTTTTGAAGTTACAATTTGAAGTTCAATCAATGGTTCATTGGACAAGAGGATTGTATTTAGAAAATTCTACCCAAAGTATGAATGATGCTTGAGTAGTACATGGACACAAAAATCCCAAAAATTAGGAGGAAATGGATTTGGTGGTCCATAGATTCTATCCATCTCATTATTACTCTAATACCAATGTAAAAGATTGAGGAGAGATTGAGGAGAGCTATAGGAGAATGGAAGACCGGAGTGGAAGGTCACATTGGGATTCTCAAGTTATAGAAACTAAAAATGCCTAGCTTGAGCTTGGCTGAAGTATTAATAGGTAACCTAGGTAAAATAATTCCAAGAAAGGTTCATGTAGTAGTTGCCTTACTTGGAGTGCAAGCTAAGCTAGCCATTATTTACTTGGCATAAAAGCTAAGCTAGCCATTGGCAACAAGTTATTCTACCATAGGAAAGTTCTTAAAAGCTTCTCACCAAGAAGCTTCTTATGTGTTGCTAGATTTTTCTACCCACAAGCTTTCTCAATGCTTCTAGCACATTCTTAGGCAAGTTCAACTTCTTTTTTATACATTTAGCTTAGACTGCTAACTCATTAACTTTTACTAACTTGTATGCTAGCTCCATATTATTACATTCTCCATTGTGGGAAGTCAACTAACACTTAATACTTGACTAATTGACATAGGAATATCTCTCCTTGCTATTGTTATAACCACCCAAAATACCCGGGTAAAACCATAAGAAGGATCATCTACTTGAAATTAATCTTTAAGATGCTCATATACCATCCTTGACAAGCTCCCCTAAGAGATGCAAGAGGTAGTGAAAAATGCTTGTGCAAAAAGAAACCTATCAAGATATAAAAGTTTTTCAAGTTGATAATCTAAGATCTCTTGTGGTACTCTCCCTCCTACCATAAGATATAATAAGTGTAAGAAGAGATAGTCTTATTAGTGAGACTAGTCATAGATAAAATATGTAACACTTGTGTCACTCTACTAAACTCTCCTAACAAACCAAATATCCTATATTTTTGTGATCAAGTAGACTTTGTAGTATTGTAACAAGATGGAGTTAGCTAATGAGTTAGTAAAGGCTAAAGAGTTAGCAAATAGACCAAATTAGCCAAGCATTCTAAGAATGTTCTAGAAGCATCTAAAAAATTTCTTGGCACTTTCCAAGTATTCGGTAACTTGTATGCCAAGTAGGTAGCTTCTAAGATAAAGCTTCTTTGGAAGCTTCTTGGGTAGCTTAGCTTGCATGCCAAGTAGGTGGCCATTAGAAAGAAGCTTCTCAACTAGCTTAGCTCGCACTCTAAGAAGGTAGTTTCCTTAGAAGCTTTCCAAGAGCCTTGTATGTTCACTATAAAAACCAAAGGCAAAGCTCATGCTAGGCATTTGGAGTTTCTTTCATTTGAGAGTTTATTCCCAATATGATTTTTGACTCTGGTCTTCCATTCTTTTTTTCTCTCTTTGGTCTTTTACATTGGCATCAAAGTGAGAATGGGTTGGATAGAATTTATGGACCACCAAATCTATTTGCCCCAAACTATTAGGATTTCTATGTCCATGTACTATCTAAGCATCATTTCACATATTTCATCATTTCATGCTTTGGGTAGAATTTTTTGAATGCAATCACCTTGTCCAATGAACCATTAATACTTCCAATTACAACCTCCAAAGAGTGGTAGATGTATTGCATCTATGTGTTAACTTAGATAATTCTTTGTATTTTGATAGAGTAATAGCCATGGATGCAATGCCTAAAATTATCATTACTATGTAGCAACAAATCAAGCACCTTAATTTATTGTTGGAAGAAAGAGACCATCAATGATAAGAGCATGTAGAGAGAGCACCATTTCAAGGAGGAAAGCAAATCCAATTTCCAAAGCCCAAGGTATTTGAAGACAAAAAACTCTTGGATGCGATGGAGAATTTTGTGTTTGATTGCAAAAGTTATTTAAAAGCTACAAATCTTCAAAATTAATGGAGATAAATTCTCTTGGCTTCAAACCAATTGGATAGAATGGCAAAAATATGGGAATGATTTCAAGTAGAGCAAGCTGAATGGCAGTTTTTGGCATCAATCTTGACATGGGAATAATTCAAGAGTGCAATAATTAGGAGATTCCAAGTTATTAATACTACACAAGCCATACAAGATAGATTGGAAAAATTGAAACATATTGGTTCTATGAGAAGCTACATCATTCAATTCTAAAACACCATAATGAAAATTCCAAAAATACTAAAAGGTGAAGCTTTAAATGAATTTGTGAGGGTCTTGAAGTCACACACCAAACTGGAAGTGCCCAAACACTAGAGGAAGCCATGCAATTGGTTGAGCACTTTGATTTTGTGGTTCCCATAACTTGGTCTAGACCTCAACCTTCATAGAAACTACCAAAAAAATATACACAAGAGAGGAGACAACATCAATGGAGATTGATATCGTCCAATAAAGACCACTTGGTACTACATATAATAAGGGATTGCAACAAAATGGTAGTTGCTTTTATTATTGCAAATTGGATATTGTATCGTTGAATATCCACTCAAGAATGGATGACCCCAACAAATTGACCAAATGGAGTTTGTGGAGCATGGTAATCAACAAAACAAAGAATCCCAATATGAGATATCAAGCCATCTATTGAGAATTTGATTAATTCTAATGGGATTGAAAGCTTGACCTATGCAAGTTTACTTCACTTGCAAGGCATGATGTGTGAATGTGGTTGTAGGAGTTGGTTGATTTTAGGAGTTCAAAGGATTGCATGTCCATGCAATTAGAAAAGGAATTACGTATTCCTATCAAGCTACTATATAGAAGTAGATTGATGATGGCAAATGGTAGAAAGTGTATTGCATTCCGTACATCACATTCTTTTACATTCAAGACTAGGAAGGAGTATATAAGGTAGTAGTAACACCTCTACAATACAATATCATTCGAGGTTTGCCTTTGCTTGCATGCCATAAGGTTTAATTTGATTGGACCCAATGATGAATTTTAAGTACAACTCCAAGGTAAAATGATCAATTAGGGTATCTTGCACCTTTGAGTAAGACATCTAAGAATAGTCAATCCTAAGATGGGAAGTTTGTTAGGAAAGCAACAATAGAGTAAGATTTGGAGGAAGATATTCTTGTTTTGCAATGTAGATCAAATTGATTGCACAAGGAGAAGTTGATGAGAGCCAAAAGCATAATCAAACAATGACTAATCAAATAGTTTAAGAGTTTACATATCTGTTTTTGGATGATGTAACAAAGAGGTTATCCTCTGATTGAGGTATGCCTTTCAAGATTAAGCTATTGCCAAGTAGTACTCCTATGTGTAGACCAATCTATAGGCTTTCACCTAAGAAGTTAGAAGAACTTCAAACAACACTAACCAAGTTGTTGGAGAAATTTTTTATACACTATAGTACATCTTTATGGGGAGCACCAATACCCTTTGTACCAAAGAAGTTTGGAGGATTTTGATTATGTATTGACTATCATGGCCTTCATAAATAAACTATGAAGAATATGTATCTCTTGCCTCAAATTGATGAATTGCAAGATCAATTGAGTGGAGCACAATACTTTTCCAAGTTGGATCTCAAAGTTGCTATTGGCAATTTCCATTGATAGGAAGGATATGCAAATGACTACCTTTTGCACAAGGTATGGGTATTTTGATAGCGAGTTCTACTTTTTAACTCACTAATATCCAATAGTCTTCATGTGTCAAATGCATTGGGTGTTGGATGGCCTATTGGATCAGTATATACTGGTGTTCTTGGATGATATTTTAATCTATAATAAGATAGAGGTAGAATACAAAAATCATATGCAAGAAGTCTTAAGACAACTATGTCAATGGAAGTTTTACTGTAAGAAGTCAAAGTGTATCTTTTGGCAAGAGATAATTACCTTATAGAGGTCTCATTAGAGATGATCAATATGGAAGAGGAGAAAATCAAAGCTATTATTGATTGGCCTACTCCAAGGGACTCCATAAAAGTGTAGGCATTTAATGGATTGGTAAGGGTTTACCAATGGTTCATCCAATATTATGCTCATGTGGCCAAACCATTGACCAATCTCTTAGAAAAGACCTTAAGCTTTTAATGGACTACCAAGCACAAAGAAGCATTCAAGAAACTAAAGCGTATAGTGTCTTCAAGACCCATTTTTCAACCATATGATCCTCAACTACCTTGTATGGTTGATTTTAATACATCTAACTTTGCCATTGGAGTTATGTCATGACAAAAATTTCTAAATAGGTTACATCCCATTGCCTTTGTATCTTGCCAACTAAACATCACAAAAAGGAATTACTTTGCTCAAGATTAAAAACAACTAGCAATGGAGAACAATTATCAATATGCCATCAAGGTATGGAGGCATTATCTCTTGGGCAAACAAGTGAACCAATTACAAAACTTTGTTGTAGATGTTACATCTAGAGCACATGAAGAGTCAACATCATCAATGGAAGAAACAATTAAAATTGTTTGACATCAAACTTGACTACCTAATAGGTTCCATATCATCTCCAATGCCTTATCATGACAAATTGATTTGAAGACTCTTCTTGAATCTCTCATCACAATAGCAATTACAACAATGTCAATTGACTTAAAACTCCAAATCAAGTTTAGGACCGCTTTACAGCATTAACTCTTCTTTCAAATGGTACAAGGTTGTCTTGCAACACATGATAAGGAATACAACATTGTCTCCTTCAAGGAAGGCCTTCTATTTTATGAGAACCGGATCTATATTCCAACCAAGGGTGATCTACAACTTGTGCATCTTCAAGAAGCCCATGACTTACCAATCACTAGTCCATGGATGTGGACAAGACCCTAGGTACCCTAAAATGCTAATGGTGGTGGACCAACATGGCATAAGATGTTTGAGAGTTTGTCCAATCTTGTGAGAACTACCAACATAATAAGGCCAATAACCAAAAGCCAAGTAGACTCCTTCAACCACTACCAATTCTATCTACCCATTAGGAACATGTAAGCTTAGACCTCATCATATCCTTGCCAAAGACGGACCAAGGCCATACAACCATCATAGTGTTTGTTGATAAGCTCAAGAAGCAGATTCATTTTGGCACCTACCATGGATATAGTTGGTGTTTCAACATTGGTCCAGATCTACTTTGACATTGTCTTCAAGCACCATGAGATGCTTAAGGTCCTCATCTTTGATTGAGATCCTCCCTTTATTGGTGACTTTTGGCAACACATTTTAAACTCCTTGGTATAAAGCTTGCATTTTATACAACTTATCATCCTCAAATTGATGGACAGATAGAACAAGAAAATTACACTTTGGAGGACATGTTATGTGCCTTTGTCAACATTCACCACATTGATTAGGATACTTGTCTTAGAGTTGTCGAGTTTTTCTACAATAATTCCAAGCAAGCAAGTACTAGCTTTTCTCCCTTCTTCCTTAATTATGGGCAAGATCCACTTGTTTTAGATTCTCTTCTTGCTCCTCTATCATCCCAAGTCCCACATACTTCCACCTTCTTTCCTTTGTTGTCTAAATACCTCTTCCAAGCCAAGTTGCATCTTCTCATTGCTCAAAATTGGCAAAAGCAATATATTGATAAAACTTGTCATGATCTCAACTTTCAACTAGGAAATAAGTTCATGCTTTCTTCTAGTAACCTTCCTCTCTTACTTGATACCTAAGTCCATAAATTTACTCCCAATTGGATAGGTCCATTTGAGATTACTAAAATTATTTCTCCTATTGCCTACCAACTTGCTCTCCCTAGCCATATGTGGATCCATCATGTCTTCCATGTGTCAAAACTTAAACCTTTGTTTCTAACCCATTATGCTTTTCTACCCATATCCAACCTCTTCCTCCTCCCATCCCTATCAACAATCATGAGGAGTATGAGGTTGATTGTATATTTTGCATGTTGAACCATCCAACTTGGCCTTTAATGATACATTGAGTACAAAGTCCTTTGGAAAGGGTATACTCTTCATGATGCCATGTGGGAGCCTCTTTCTCATCTCCATAATGCACCAATAGACCTACAAGAGTTCAAGGATTCCCTTGCAACAAGGATGTCAAAACTAGCATTGGGGGAATATATAACAATATGGAGTTAGCAGATGAGTTAGTAGATGCTAATGAGTTAGCACACATGCCAAATTAGCCAAGCATTTTAAGAATATTCTAAAAACATCTATGAAGCTTCTTGGTATTTTCCAAGTATCGGGTAATGTGTATGCCAAGTAGGTGGCTTCTAGGATGAAGTTTCCTGACTGACTAGCTTAGCTTGCATGCCAAGTAGGTGGCTTCCAAAAGCTTCCCGGCTAGCTTAGCTTGCACTCTAAGAAAATGACTTCAAAGAAGTTTCTCAAGAGCCTAGTATGTTCTCCATAGATACCAAAATACTTTGGAGTTTCTCTCATTTGAAAGTCCTAATGTGATCTTCCATTCTCTTATTTCTCTCCTCGGTCTTTTACAAGTATCCTGTGGTAGAACCTATCTCCTAAAACGTGCAACCCAAACAAACTCCTCTTGTAAGGCAACACAATCTCCACTTGGAATCAATAAAATCTGTTGCCACCTCTCTACACCCCACACTTCCTTCTCTAAAATAACAAATATATCATTGAGGGAGTAAGAGGAAGAAGAACATGCTAACTCATCCAAGGAATCATGTCCCAAACAATCAAAGGCTAAACGAGAAGCATATCTAGTATCATCATAGAATGTGAGAGGTACCATGTGGAATAGATGTGGATATGGAAAATTAGTCTCAAATAACCCCAAAATATAACCTATTTGAGATTCTAATCACCCATGACTTGATCGGTATCCTCAAAACAGTCAACAAAGTAATAAAGGAAATATGCATAATCTCGAGTGGCATTGTTGTCGATGTGATCTCTCATCTCACATGAGCATTCCAAGTGATCCGATCATAGTCCTCGTGCATCCTTTCCACATTGATCTTTATCCCTTGTGAGGTAACGTCACCTACACACCGGGTATGATATACCTTGGGTAGTTTTTGGCAACCTCACATGGAGAAGTGTAAGCATGGCTAGCACAAAAATGATGATAATAACTCATGATGATGCTTCTTTTCATATATCTCCTTATGTATAAGAATATAATTTTTCATATCCTAATTTACATGAGTAAATATTAATTTTTCAAACAGTAAATAATATAAATATCATATAATTAGAATATAAATACCAAAAAATTAGATATAAAAATTCTGGAAATATCACTTTCAATATAAAATAATCATTCTAAATCCTAAGAAAATCTAAAACATTTAAAATTATCTATTTAATTCCATCATATTTTATCTAAGTTCCAATTGAAGCAAAATTGAAAACGAACCGAATTGATCATTCACTTGTATGTTTCATGCGCGCACGCTCTAGAAATATCTAAATTTTTTTTTCTCCTTTTCTCCCTCTTTTGCCAACCTCCCTTGCGAAACGTATAACAGAGTGAATATAAAATAGTTTGGGAACTAAACTCCCATGTGATCCCGAACGGATCAGGGTAGAATCATGACGGCAGAAAAGGTCTCATTCTGTAAACAGGATATAGCACGTGGCTCCTATCACAGTAGGGGCCATTCTTGTTTGTCACGACCAACCGTAGTTGAACTTAAACCACGTCATAACATAGGGTTGCAGTTGGGAGCATGTCTACGGAAGGTTGGATATAGTCCATCCACCCACGCATCCACAGTTGGTGATAAGAAGAGCACCGGGGACAAATGTAAGTCATAGGGATAGGTTGGCCTTACCTCTACCGAAAGGAGGAAGGGCACCTGAGACGGATTCTAACCTGATCCACTCTGAAAGTGCGCTGACAAGAGAAGAGAACTTCGAAGACAGTAGTGAGTAGGGGAGAGTATCAGAAACCATGGAGTTGGAAGCACTGACTAACCTCAGGGGAGCAGCAAGCGGAGGAGGAAATAACGGCATAAAGATTAATCTCGAAGCGGGTAGCATTTAACTCCGCGCTTCGCAAGAAAATGAAGCTATCTCCGCTTCTCCTCCAAAGTTGTAAGGGCTGTTTTGGTCGTGCCGGCTGGCCCGCGAGTGGAGCCACTCTCGGTTTCTCTCTGCAGCTCCGAACTACTAGCTCGGTCTTCTGCTCCGCGTCATCTACCGCTGCAGGAGGGGCTACCGGGAGGATAAGTGCAGTGGCAACGTTCGAGGAACGGCAGTATAGATCCTTGAACCCTTGTAGTGCAGGAGCCTGCTCGACGAGAATATCAGTGAGAGGAACATCTCACTTCCCTGATACTACCGCGCATTATCGACGCTCTTCGTCGCGCAGGGGGCGCTGCTACTCTTCCGCAATCATGGCTGTCGAGAAGATCAAAGTCGAGAACCCGGTCGTGGAGATGGACGGGGACGAAATGACCAGAATTATCTGGCAGATGATCAAGGACAAGCTCATTTTCCCCTTTCTGGACATCGATCTGAAGTACTTCGATCTGAGCATCGAGCATCGTGATGCCACCGATGACAGGGTGACAGTCGAGAGCGCAGAAGCGACTTTGAAGTATAACGTGGCTGTGAAGTGCGCGACTATCACTCCGGATGAGGGGCGAGTGAAGGAGTTTGGACTCAAGACTATGTGGAAGAGCCCCAATGGAACGATTCGAAACATCTTGAATGGTACCGTGTTCAGAGAGCCAATTCTCTGTAAGAACATTCCGAGGTTGGTGTCAGGATGGAACACGCCGATCTGCATTGGAAGGCACGCTTTCGGCGACCAATACCGTGCCACGGACACCGTCATCAAAGGATCTGGTAAATTGAAGCTTGTGTTCGTTCCTGAAGGTGGCGCTGAGCCAACGGAGCTCGATGTGTATGACTTCAAGGGCGAGGGAGGTGTTGCCATCGCGATGTACAACACTGACGAGTCGATCCGCGCTTTTGCCAAGTCTTCAATGAACATGGCTTTGCAGAAGGGTTGGCCTCTATACCTCAGTACCAAGAACACGATTTTGAAGAAGTACGATGGTAGATTCAAGGACATTTTCCAAGAAGTATTTGAGGCTGAATACGAGGGTAAGTTCAAGGAAGCTGGTATCTGGTATGAGCACCGGCTTATCGACGATATGGTGGCGTATGCCATCAAGAGTGACGGTGGTTATGTCTGGGCTTGCAAGAATTACGATGGTGATGTGCAGAGTGACATGCTTGCTCAAGGATTTGGTTCACTTGGACTGATGACATCTGTATTGTTGGCCCCCGATGGCAAGACAATCGAGTCCGAGGCCGCCCACGGAACAGTCACCAGACATTACAGAGTTCACCAAAAGGGTGGAGAGACTAGCACAAACAGTATCGCGTCAATTTTTGCCTGGAGCCGTGGGCTCGCTCACAGGGCACTTCTCGACAACAACTCCAAATTGTCAGAGTTTGCCGAGAAGTTGGAAGCCGCCTGCGTCGGGACTGTGGAGTCTGGAAAGTTCACTAAGGACCTTGCTATCCTTGTCCACGGGCCAAAGACCACGAGGGACCAGTACTTGAACACCGAGGAGTTTATTGATGCCGTCGCAGAGAGTCTAACCACCAAGCTATCTGCCAAACTTTAAGTGAGTGAGAATAAAAGGGATGATCTACCGCTACCTCCCCTATGGCCTCGACTTTCATGTCTTTCAATTGGAGATCCACTTGTGCAGGGTTGCTTGATTCTTAGAAATCTCAGGTTGCGACATATCATTCTAAGCCTACTATTTGCTGAGAGGTCTTCTTGGTGCAGTTCAAGTGACATGGAGCTGTTGATAGTTGATATCGCGACAGCTTGGTCCTGTAGGTAGAAGCAGACGCTGCTTTGACTCGCATTAGGCTGGAATTCAGTGTATGTCTTAACGGTCAATCCTTGTTGGGGCGAAGGAAACAGCACACTAAAGTGAAGGAAGTAGACATTAGGATCTAGTATCTTTTGGTCGACTGCTTGATAGGATGTTCAATTTTGCTCTTCCTCAGATGTGACAAGCTGGCTCTACACATCAGCATGAGTTGCGGTACGAAACAAATTGCAGATCATCTTACTGCATTTCGTAAGCCATATGTCTTGACATTCATTCCAGATCAAGTTTCCTACATTGGGTGAAAGAAAGGCATGATGAACTTATTTGAAGATGGCATTGTGCCAGTCTTCATGATCTTTGTATATTCCCTTGCGGGAACTCCAGCAATACCAGTGGCGCCAAATTTTTCAGATCCCTACTCTCTACTTTTGTAGTAGTCGCATCTCTTCAAGGTTGACACGGGACTGGACTAGAGGACTCGCAAGTGGAGCTGTTTGATTCTTTGAGGGATTTCCCAACGACGCGTGTGTTCCGTGAAGCCTGATGCTGATACTAGACTCGACATAGACTCGACATAACAATCCCGCTTTCTCAAGCTGCATATTTATGATGTGTTATTAAGGACAGCACATACATCACATCTGAGGTTGAACCAGCAGTAAGTGTTGATTTTACACAGCAGCGCTTAAGCTGATGGTTGAATGTTCTGAGTTTCCCTTGTGTGAATCTTGGAATGTTTCCAATGATCTTCCGTGGCTAATTATTGAAGCATCTTGGCAGTCCGGTTCTTAGAAGCATAGGTCTCCGCCGCAGTCAGTAGGTGTATGCAGACGTGTGGGACTGAAAAGCCCTCTGCAAGGCCCTTGCTATGTCCTTAATAGCGCATACAAGTCTGACCAATACTCTAGCCTGGGACCAGTATTTCCTTCCTCTATGGGAGATCGTATATTATATATTTCTTGACCTGTGATATGGGGATTCTGAAACTCGCTATTATGATTATCTACTAGTGCATACAAGTGTCAGAGGAGTGTAGTCGGGGATGTCTATTTTCTTCTGTACGCGAGGCCTAGCAAACCGCACATTATAAACCTGTCAACCTGCGACATGCATCTTTTGAGATTGTCAAAATTGAATACTTGGTTATTGAATGCGACGATAAGTTAAGAAACTCATTCCACATCCTACAAGGCCTCACCTAACGATGCAGAAACTTGTTCGCGTACGCTGCAAATATTCTAAGTCTTCATTAGCTATATTCCGACAGAGTATTCGCGCCGGCGAAGACTTTACTTGCTCTGACTGAAAAACACGTCCAACTTGGAAGTGATGAACGTGCCCGTCACCATCGTGACGAAGGAAGATACTTTCCACCAACTAATGGCTGCGAAATTGGCTACATTAGGATCCCTCAACATCCTTGTGCCAATTGAGATTGCCTACTTTGACATTATTGCGTGTAGTAAGGGGTAAATCTTCAAGTTCCGGAAGTTGTTGAATGGAGAGTGAATGATACTGCACGAACCTACGGCCACTGCCTCGCCGTAGGTCATACGACGGGCGCGCTTCATCATAACTGATGAGGGATACTGCTGGCTCTGCTCTAAAACGCACGGGTGCGGTTGCCGTTTACCCGTGGTGCGACCGGACATAAAAAGAAAATAGGGGAGTTGAAGTATTCGAGCATAGAAATCTCAAATATTTACCAGAGCAATTTCACAATATGACCCTGTCTCGGCCGGTATTTCACCACATGATTCTGTTTCACGTAAAGAAATAGGTGCCCGTGAACAAGAGTCTGCCCTCGTTCACCCGTGACGTGAACGAGAGTCGCCCGTGCGCGTTCATAGAGACTATTAGATGGAATGCATGTAGCATTACACACATTTTTAGTGGAACGATCCGCAGTCATACCCATCGATCCGGTAAACTTAGTGTTTATTACTCTATAAACCGCACCATAGCCAAACAAAAATGTACTAGATGTGTAATGGAAGACCACCTAAGGGCATATGTTGGCAATATATGGGAAGATTTTTCTTTGATGCGAAGCATTTAACATGTATGTCAGTACTTCACCTCCATTATCGAGCATGAAATAACCGTCATTTCATTGAAGATCTGAACCCAGTTACTATAGTCTGACGATCTCAAGTTAATCAGATAACCGTTTGAATGTCAACATCCTCTAACTTGTGTTAACAAGCATTTCCTGGATCAGACGGAAGAGCAATTTCATAAGGTTTGTTCAGATTTCTGGAGATGTACACAAATTTAGATGAAATTTTTGCTATCACAGAGGCAGGCGTACATGCTGTGACGTCCCATTTTGACACAATCTCTCGTTCATGGGCGACTCGTTTGCAGGAAGATTCTTGGGCAGACCCTCGTTCATGGTCAGGCTGAAACATATGGTGAAATACGCATAAATGAGGTCATATTGTGAATTCAGACTGAAGGGGCACCCTTTCTTCCAAAACTATTTGCAGATAAGGGTACACCTATAGCAAAAACTAATATAGGGCGATGACTGCGATCACATGTTTGACTATTTTGTCCTTCTTCTCCGCACTTGCCGTAGGAAAGTAACCTTCCAAGGCTATTTCTCCACGGCTTTGAATTCTAATTTGAATTCACGGCTGGTCTGCTTGCTTTATACTAATGGGAGAACAAATGAAACTATCGATGTATGTTTCCAAATCTACTGCAACTACGGCTTTGTTCTATGCTTTTTATAGATCCAAAATCAAATACAATTTGTACATCAGGTCAAACGATTGCTGGTGTGTTTTCCTTGCATATGCACATGTGGGGGATGCATGGAAGTTGGTAATGTTGGAAAGCGTTGTATGAACACGAATGTTCGTACAACACAAAATCCATACCGCTTTGACACATGACTTCAAAGGTGTTCGGATCAAGCTGATACATTGTACAAATACGTGCATATTGAAAAGTCCGTTGAATTCTTGATTGAACGTCTTTTGGGATTAAACTTGCTCCGCTAATGTTTGTTAGATCCATGCACCGCCAGTGGATGAGTATGCCGCTTTTACACAAAATTTGCACAATCATTTCAAGTCGCTCCACATCCCTTGCTTCCAAGATTCAAGAGTTGGTAGACTTATTTATGTTGTATCTTTGTAATTTGAGCCATTGAAGCTTCAAATGCATTGACCATTAGTGCTTTTGCAGCGGCCCAATCTTACCATTGAGTTTTGTTTTAAATTGTGCATTGACATTGTTCTCTATATGCCAAACACATGCATCATACTATACACTAGGTATTTTTGATGCCATTGCTTTTGTGATGCATTCTAAAACATTTACATGAATATACATTAGTCTTTTTGCAGATTATAACATCTAGAAGGAATCGTCTCTGCATCTTGTATTGAGATTGAGAGGAGGTATGCAGACTTTTGTAAGGACTTTGTGAAGAAAGACTATTATCTTGGAATTCAAGAGCTCTAATACCATTGACAACCTAACAACTAAAATTAAGGATAAGGAGAGAATTCCACTTAATATAGCAACTGATTAGTCAATCAAATGTCATGATTTTTGATTGAATAACAAAGAATTGTGTGCTCCATGTGGCACTAAAACTCCAACCCTAAACCCTAAACCCTAAACCCTAAACCCTGTTAGCATAATTTAGGTGAGAAGGAATAGAATATTGGGCCATATGGATCAATTGTGTGCTTTTGTTACTACATACATGTAAGTTCAATCTCATTGAGTTTCAGACCGACTGATTAAGTGATTGACCAAAGGATACTAAGCAAGCCCACAGAAAAAGCTAGATGGATCTTGTGGCAAAGCGAATGAACAACAATGTGATTTTGCTACAATTGTGAAAATATTCATCGGCAGGATTCCTTCACTATTCTTTTCCAATATCAGTTTCACAACTCATATTCTTGAATCATATAGGCATGTAGAAATAGAAAATTTCAAGAGGAAAATGACAACCTAAGTTGCATTGAACCCCTCCAATAAAGTTGATTGGGACTCTGCTAATAAAGAATTGGGATTTCATCTAAACAAAAGTACAATTTTCTTTGCACCTTAAAATACACAAATTTATGATAAGTTCTCTCCTTATGTACCTGCAATTATAATATCAAGACCTACCATCCCGACCATCTCCTAATTTCAAGGAAGATACTCTGAATCACTTAGAACTCCCAACTTAAAATCTAACTTTCCTACTTGCTTGCATATTCCAAGTTTATCTTTGTTGGCAAGAAACTCAAGGATGGACACAAAATTTAAAAGGGGTCCATGCTCCATCTAATCCTAAGACTGAAGAGAGGTATGCAGATTTTGTATAGACCCTTATTGGGAAGATCATCAAGTTGGAGGTCAAAAGTTTTGATACCATTGACAACGTGAAAACCAAAATTCAAGATAAGGAAGATATCACTCTAGATCAATGTCACGCCATTTGTAGCATCACACCTAGATTTCTTGGACTCTAGAGTAGTAGTGTTGGAAATTAGGAGTATTTTGGTAGTTATTCATAGGCTACTTGTTGATGGTCAGATTTCATGTTTAGTTTACTAACTATATGGTGGAGCCCGCCATCACTTGCACCATTCACACTGATGGGTGTGCAGTCAATGGGACCATTAGGGTTTGAGACCTAGCTCAAGTACAAGGGTATACTTTTGAAATGCAATTCCAAAGAGCTCACTTCTCTGATGTTGAGCCTTTGAGTTCTTGACTTTGGTGGATAGAGGCTGATGAGCGTCACTTAGATTCTCTTAGCTAGAGTGGGTGTAACTTGACTATAATCAATGCTTAGTTGTTGGCATATTATGGAGTGACAAATCAAGTACTAATCTAATTAAGTGTGATTTGAGTTGTGTAAATAAACTGATTACATCAAAAAAGTGAGGTCAAGGTGAAATTGGGTGCAAGAACTGAGAGTGTTGGTAGTATCTCCAAGACTTGCTGATTGTTGGTAGCTCAATCTGAGTTTTGATTTTCCTTAGTGTGTAGAAGCTAGTTTGATTGATGTAGATTTGGTAGTGAGGCAGACAATGTGCAAAAGAGTTGGCCAAATTTTGAACAAAGAGAAGCAATTTTTAAGTGGTAGTTGTGATTTTGAGCTCAAGAGGTGAAACCAAGACCAATTTGCTACAAGTTGAGCTCAAAAGTGAAATTGAAGGTGGAGTTGGGAACCCTCAGGAATTTGTGATTTGGAGGAACCTATCATTTCAATTTGGCTCAAGTGGAGAGTTAGCGGAGGATTTGGCAATTAGCCAACTTTGGGGATTTACATCAGATTTTTGGTAGAGTTTATGTCAGATTTTGGCCCAATTTGGAGGATTTTTGGTCAAGTTGGAAGAGTTTTTCTCGAGTTGGAGGAGATTTGGAAGCTTCAAGGCATAAGGCTATGGGCTTTGAGAGGTTATGAAGGCCTAGAAGGGCCAACAAGCCAACTTTTTGGGATGAGGCTAGCTAGTTTAGAGTAGATTTTGGTCATTGTTTGGCAAAATCTGCCCATCATGGTAGATTGTGTACAACAAGGTTTGACTTCTAGATCTTTGGTTCTTAGACTTGTGCCTTAGCCAATTGATCCACCCTCACTTTGTTGTCTTAGTGATTATTCCATTGTTAGTTTGTACACCTATAGCTTTGGCTAGGAGAGATAATTTGATCCCATTCTTGGTAATCTTGATAGCTTAGGAAGTAGATAACTCATATTATATCAAATGCCAAATGGTGATAGAATCAATCCAATCTTGATTTATGAGATGGAGTGTTTTTGTTTAGATTTCTTGTGATAGGAAATCCTCTATTCTTTGCTTCCTGTTTGTGCACCATGTTTGTATGAGGTGCCTTGACTTTAAAGCATTGGTGCTCTGGTGTGCTCTTGATAGTGAGGCTGGAGTGATGACCAATCAAACTACCTATATTTCTCTTTGGTGAGGTAGGAAGTGATGCTTAGCAGACCGTGAGAGTGTGTGTTGTGATGGTAGGTTACAAGTTGCACTTTCCCCTAGTGTAGTTTTCTTAGTTAAAACTACATTAGTCGGTGACATTCAATTGGTTGTATTGGCACTTGGAGGTTTTAGCACTTGGTGGTGATTTTTGGTGAGGTACTTGCGGTGGTTCCGGTTGCAAGTTGCAATTCTTGGTTATTTTGTCACGATGGAGTTCTTTGGGGATTTTGGAGGAGATAGTGCTACACTATGCAACGGGTTTACTTGAAGCGGTGCTTGATATCAACCTGTATCTCAAGTCCTAGTGAGTGAGGAGATTGATTTTGAGTTGGAGTTTGGCATAGGAGTTGATTCAGTTGAGAGCGCACTTAGTGTGTTTGCACCGTTGTTGTGAGATATGGATGAGATTTATGGGGCCTCCAAAGGCCCCAGGCATTAGTCTAGTACAATGGGTACCATTGAGTTGGATGACTTCATCCAAGAGTTTGATAGTTGGTGTGACCTATAGTAGATGCAAAACCCGACTTTGTTCACACTCTTCATGGCATGGAAGGGGTTGTTTTAGCATTTCAAAGGTCCACCGATGGATGAATATTATGCATTTAGGAGAGATCCCTTGGAGGAGATTGAGCTATGGTGATAATATTGGTCTCCAAACTATGTTTCCATTACTTCAAGCTCATTTTTTAGGGGTAGATCAACAATACCTGCCAAATTCTAGCTCTAGTAGCGTTGGTGGATCTCTTGGAGATGGTGCTACTATGAGTAGAGGTACTACTACATGAGGCGGTGTAGTAGCATGGTTTAACCCCATGGTAGAGTTATTTTAGTGTTTGAGGCAAAACTATCAAGGAGTGCGGATTGACAAGTTGAGGAGCTTGCAAGAGTTCTAGCAGAAGGCTGGAGAGAGCCTACGCAAGGCATACATTTGTATGAGATAGCTGGTTAGTTTTACTCAAGAAGTTACTAAGGTTCAAGCAGCTCAATTTTGGTATGGGATATTGGACAAGGAGTTGCAATGTAGAGTTTGTGATGCTACATTGTTACAAGCTACTTTGCCTACTTAGTAGTGGTCTTTGGTTTGGCTAAGCGTATTGAGCTCAACATGGTAGAGGAGAGAGTGGTGACAATTGAATTTGGTAGCTAGATCTTATCTACAATTTTTATTTCTTCTAGAGTGCAACAAAGTGCACCATGCTATGTTGGTTTTTGAGGACAAGGTAGACAACCCAGATCTTATGGAGCGAATGGAGTGCCTACTATAGCTAGACCCTTACCTTCATTTTTGGGTCAATAGCAACCAGTGAGTGGTGGTGTTGCTTGTTGGACTTGTGGTAGACCTCACCATAGGAGAGAGTGCACTCAAGGCAATGGACCTGATACCTTTGGTGCATCACAGCCAACATGGAGACAGTGTGAGCATTGCCATAGATTCGGTCATACCAATGACCGATGCTTTGACTTGAGTTATGGAGTGGTAGAGCTGCTATGGCAGGTGGTAGAGGAGCTCTAGGTCATAGAGTACAAGGTGGTAGAGGTGGTGATAAAGGATCCACACTTAGTAGGGGTGCAATACTTGCCTTTACTTTTGATGCAGCCATGGCTACTTGGATTGAGCAATTGGAGTTGAGATTGGCTAGCATGGCCATAGCTTAGAGGAGATCAGATTGGAGTGCTTAGGCTTCCACCTCATATATAGATGATAGAGACATCTTAGACTTCATGTGCAGAGTAGCATAGGTGGATGCATCTTCCATAGTGACTAGGGTGCAATATGTGCTCTAGAGCCTAGAGGAGCATCAATGGAGTTGGACCCATAGAGAGATGAGGTTGGTAGATAGTTCAAACTTCCCCAATCTTTTACACTCTTTGAGGCACTACAAATAACATCCGTGGCTCCTAATGTCCTAGTGCAAGTGTAGTAGGTGGTGATGGGATGCATGATAGACTACCTACTAGTTAACCACCTACTACTACATAGACTAAGTCTAGCATGATGTTGGGAGTGGCTCAACTTATTATGTGATTATTCTCAACCCATGACATGTGTACATTGGGAGTTGACCCAATCCTAGTGTTTTGGTAGACTGCCATTCTTTGTGACAATAGGGATGATGTGGTTCATACTACTAGAGTAGAGGTGGTTGATAGTGGAGCTGACTCGGTTGAGGAGCATGGGATCTGCTCAATGACTAATGTTTTATGGTAGGCAACAACAACTAGATTGGAGGAGTTACCAACTAGACCGGCCTTTGAGCAAGCACAATTTACACATGGGGTTGTCCTATTGGATAACTAGAGGGGGATTTTTTGTTTGGTGAGACCTTCAAGGAAGTTCTATACACCACAAAGGGTCTTACTAGACTTTGGGGCACAATCCCTTATGTTGGGAAAGGCTATAGTTGTTGGTCTGGAGTTACGGAAGACCGATATGGAGAGGTATCCATTCCAGATTGAGACATCTCTAGGTGGTGGTTCTACATAGTACATCATATGTGGAGAGCTTGTTGTTTAGATTCAACCCATTCATCCAACTAATAGCTTTGTGGTGAGAGCTCAGGCAATTGGGACAGTGGCTGAGTCATATGATGTGTTAATTGGGAGAGTAGTGTTGTACCCCATGGGTTTCAATATTGACTATTGGGAGGAGACAACCTCTTATGGACCAGGTTGACAATTAGGTTAGAGACGTGTATGTTGCCTACCATGATGCTTTAATAGTGGTAGTCTTGGCTCACTATAGTTCAAGACCATAGCGGCTTCAATTTCAACTTTCAATGGTTCTTTTACTTGGCTTGGTGAATTATTGGAAGGGAATGCCTATGCAAAGGATACTTTAGTACCAAAGGAGATCACCCAAATTTGGAGTCCATCCATTTTGGATCATTCCATTCACCTTAGATGTTACATTGTGGAGTTCAGAGGAGGCATTACAACAACATGCGGATCAATTGGTGCAATAGGCTTGGAGTGGAGCCTTTGTACCACTAGGCTTGCACTGGCTTGCTCATCCTCACACTAGCAACCAGTGTGAGGATGAGCCTCTAGATTTTTTTACCTTGACACCTCTAGATACCACACTCATTGCTTGGCAATATCTAGTAGGGGGAGTATGTCTATTGGAGTTGTTTGGTGGGATGAGCATTGGACTAGCTACAATACTAATGGCGGGTATATGGGTACATAGGTACTGGTATGTGGAAAGAGATGAGACGGCTAGGTGAGTCTTTCTACATCATGTGGCACACTTGGTCTATTGTTATCCTGAGTTATTACCGATGTTAGTAGTCAAGGGTTATCAGAAGATCCTTCCAACATACATTTCCTTGTTGGGGGCATAAGATTTGGAGAAACACGGTCTTATTCATTTGGGATTTTTGGATGGCCATGTCAAGGACATACAAGTGTTGGCCGAGGTTTGGGTCTTTAGGATCCTTGTTCATGTGTGTTTTAGGAGATGTTACAAATACTATGCCATCTCCAAGTTCATCAGTCCATTTCTCCAACTTACAGTTTGGAGAACATCCCTTTGATGGGTGATTCTTGCACTCGGGTGGTGGTGAGTACACATTAGGTCCATTCTTGGATGAGACCTATTGTGTTGTTAAATGCAGCTAGAGTGGGATCACGAGCTCATCATCTTTATCTTTGGTAGATGAACCTCTTACCTAGAGAGGTTTTATAGTGCATTTATGATGGGATTCAACAACTAGACCACATCATTGTTGATGATATCTTGGACGTTGGGAATCAGTCCCAAATGGTGGTAGTGGCTGATAAGTCACCTATGGTAATGGTGAACCTAGTTGGACAGCCTAGAGCCACTTTTCCCACACTTATGAGTTTCCCAAGCTTCCATGCTTTTCAAGAAGGAGGTCTTGGACTGGTTTAGGACTCACACTTATAGCAATTGGTGGAGCTCAATGTCAATGAGAGAGCGGGCAATGGAGTTTTGCACCAATATTACCTCTATTCTAGTAGTGTCAAAGGCATCCAAGCATTAGGTGTTAGGTCAGGCTATGGATCTAAACTGATTGACTTGGATTGTGAGCCTTGGCTTAGCAGAGCAACGTAGGATATGCTTGATAGGCATCACCACTTGAACACTTGTGAGCTTTGTGCCTATTAAGATGATTCAAGTACATGCTGGGGATGATGGACCAAGTGGATAGGGTATTCTTGGGACACAACCAATGGTTACTAGGGAGAGTGGTCTACTTGGATTACACCCTTGGTCTACTTGGGATGCAACTAGAGGACATATGGAGCTTGCAACTAGATTAGAGGGATTTTTCATACAAAGGTTGGGACATCTAGTGGTTGGGAGCATAATACTATTGCTCCCAAGGACCCAATGTAGCAGCCAATTAGTACGTCTTCCACTCCTATGATAGTTACAAAGGATACTTGGGAGCCAGATCTTAGACCCAAGCTTACAAGAGAGGAAAGACGGAGAGTTTGGAGGTTCTTGAGGAGCTACATAATTTTTTTTCCTTCAATATGAAGGATTTGGGTGCTCTAAAAGGACCTAGTATTTGGATTGAGTTAACTAGCAATACACCAGTTTTTTGACATTGTTATAGTGACATGGAGAAAGCATTGATTCTAAGCCAAAGTAGTGACCTTTTTGAGGTTGGTTTGGTGGAGATTTCACATGGAGAGTATGCATCATCTATAATGATGCTAGCCAAGAAGGATATGCATGGCAACTACACAAATAGGTGGATGTATGGAGATTACAGTCTTATCAACCAATAGACTAGGGCTGATTGGTATGCCATGCCTACACTAGAGGAGATCTTTGATGCAATTAGGCATGGAAAGGTCTTCAGTACTTGGATCTTTGAGCAAGATATCATCAATTGCCAATCAAGGAGGAGGATAAGTCCAAGATAACATTTTGGACTATTGATCCTCACAGTAAAGATGTGTTATATCAATAGAATTTCTTACCATTTGGGTTAAAGAATGCTCTTATCATGTTCAAGAGGGTCATAAACAGGATCCTAGCTGGATTTTTCTCAGTGCTATATTGATGAATTTTTGGTCTATAGAACTATTGTGGAGGAGCATAAGAGACAATTGTTGGAGTTGTTTGAGAGGTTGAGATCTCATGGACTCAAATTACGTCATGGGAAGTGTGGGTTCTTCCATGATCATATTGAGTATTTGGGTTACACTATCTACCCTAGAGGACTTGGTGTTTAGCAAACCAGGGTGGAGGCTATTGCACATATTCCTTGGCCTATAGATGTGAGCGGAGTGTGAGCATTCCTTGGGTTGGCAAACTTCTATCGCCGCTATGTTAGAGGATTTAGTGCCATTGCCAAGGCCTTGAAAGAACTGACCAAAGTTACTCATGAGTGGTGTTGGGGAGATGAGCATGAGAGAGCTTTGTAGAGCTCAAGGAGAGGTTGACATTTGCTCCTATTTTGAGGAGACAAATCAAAGGATGACCATTTCAAGTTCACATTGATTGGGGTATGTTGGGGCTTGGAGTAGTGCTCACCTAGCATGATGATGAAGGGAAGGAGTTTGTGGTGGCCTATGCTAGTTGTTCCAACAATTCAACAAAGGCAAAGTATAGTTCATATGAGGGAGAGTAATTGGCAGTAGTATGGGCAGTAGCACATTTCAAGTGTTACCTATTTGGTAACCCCTTTAATCTCATTACTGATCATCAGCCACTGAAGTGGTGGATGGATTCTGACAAGCTTTCAAGGAAGCTTGCACAATAGGCTCTAATTTTACAAGAGTATGATTTCACGGTTATTCACAAACTTGGAGTGGTGAACCGTGATGCAAATGGGTTGAGTAGAAACCCATGTCCCAATCAGCAAGATCAGACCAAAACACACTAGCATGGTGAGGCAGATGAGGAAATGGTGCCAAGTTAGCATGCATTTACCTTTCTCTATATTTTTTTTAGGCTTTAGTCATATCTATCTCGGTGCATACAAGAGGAGTTATTGAGGTCATAGATCCAGAGAATGGAGATAGTGGTACAATTCAGCAAGATATTCATGATGATGTCTTAGATGTCACTAGTGTTGTGGGTGGCACAATTGGGGCCAAGAAGAGAGACCATGTTCTTTAGTGAGCCAGACTGTTCAGATTGGAGGGCAAACACCTTCTTTGTGTATGGGAGGATGGTAGAGTGAGAGTAGTACCACTTTCATCTTAGAGACCACAGTTGGTTTGTCATGCTCATGAAGAGCTAGGACATTTTGGAGTAAAAGATACATATAGCTTACTCTAGAGTCATTATTGGTGGCATGGTATATAGACCAATGTACAACAATTCATTGCAAGATGTGTGGTTTGTGACCAAGTTAGAGCATCATTCAATGCTCCTATGCCACAATTACACCCATTACCTATCATGGGATTGGGTTCCGTTGGAGTTTGGACTTTGTTAGACCTTTTGTTGACTATGAGATATCAACAATATGTTTAGTGATGGTGGAGCACTTCTCCAAGTGGATTGAGCTGGTGGCACTTCTTGACAAGTCCAATAAAGGGACAAATTCCTCATTTTCAGATCAAGTTCTCAATCATTTTGGTGCACCATTTGAGGTTTTGACTCATTAGGGTACAGAGTTCTTGGGAGAGTTTTAGGTCTTGTGTGACAAGGCTTTGATTGATCATCATATTACCTCCGGAGATCACCATGAGGCAGATGGCTTAGCAAAGAGAGTGGTTCAGATAGTGAAGAGAGGATTGAAAGAGTATGGTTTGTAGAGAGGTCACTTGGGAGATTGTGATCTCTAGTTACCTTGCTTGGCCATGGGCTATCAGTTCAGTTGGCAAGCCTTCTTAGCATCCTTCTCTCCTTACTTCTACTCTATGGACAAGATCCAGATTTACCTGCAGCCATTTGTCAAGATGCTACTATAGTGTTGGACTTGGATGATCCAGATGTATGGATGAGTGGATGTTCTCAACAAGTAGTGATCTTTTAGAGAGTGATACCGATGGCCTTTGATAACTTGGTGATTCCTTAGCATAAAGATACCTTGCACTATGCTACCATTTGAGGAAGAGGTTATAGACCCTTGATCCGTCAATTTTATCTAGTATGGATATCTATAGCAAACAACATTGACAACACTTGATGTTTCTATAGGCCGCACTATCTTGAGAGTGCACGAGGTTTTGCGATCTGGAATCCTTACGTTGGAAGAACATGATGATGTTGTTTGGAAGAATCATGTGCGCAATTATGTGTCATGCCAGTGATGACATTGATGGTACTGTAGACCCAAGCTTGGCACTTGTACATGCAAGCTTGCAGTGTATGTTATGTGGCTCTTCTAGTAGAGTTGCTACTATGTTAGTGTGTGATAGTTATTCAAGAGGATGACATATGTTATGTTTGACTCCTTCTCACATGGTGGTTCTTCAAGGGCAATGGTTATGTCCTAGATGTACTTGACCTATAGCTCGTTCATCCTTTATATGGTATAGATTGTAAACAAGGGACTAACTATGGGGCTCGATACCACTCGGCCTCTTGATCTTTTTCCCACCATAGGGTATACCATATACTTGGAGTAGATGGCTATTTGAAGTTAGAGGGACCTAATTGCCAGCTAAGAGTGCAGTTGTGGTACTTAAGAGTCCATGTATGACTTATGTGTGAGTTGTGCTTCTATAGAATGTGATGTTGTTAGCGATGCATGTTGTATAGCAATGTATATATGCACGATAGTTGTCACGCCATTTGTAGCATTGCACCTAGATTGCTTGGACTTTGGAGTAGTAGTGTTGGTAGTCAAGAGTATTTTGGTAGTTACTCATAGGCTACTTATTGACTTTCAAATTTCATGTTTAGGGTACTGACTACATGGTGGGGCCCACCGTCACTTGCACCATTCACATCGTTGGGTGTGCCATCAGCAAGAACATTAGGGTTTGAGACCTAGCTTGATTCCAAGGGGTATACTTTTAAAGTGTTGCTCCATAGAGCTCACTTCTTTGATGTTGAGTCTTTGGGTTCCTGGCTATGGTAGATAGAGGCCGGTGAGCGTCACATGGATTCTTTTAGCTAGAGTGGGTGTGGCTTGACTATAATCAACACCCAATTGTTGGCAAATTATGGAGTGATAGATCAAGTACTGATCTGATTGAGTGTGATTTGAGTTGTATAAACAAACTGATTATTGTGGTACTTTAGAGTCCATGTATGACTTATGTGTGAGTTGTACTTCTATAGAGTGTGATGTTGACAACAATGTATGTTGTGTAGTAATGTATATATGCATGACATCAACAACAATTGATTTTTTTTGGTAAGCAATTATTTGTTGAAGATGGTCATGCTTTGGTTGTACTTTGGCCAACTACAACATCCAAAAGGAATAAACCCTTCAACTTGTATTGTAATTGAGGAGAGGTATGCAAATTTAGTGAAAACCTTGATAGGAAAGAAATCACTTTGGAGGTTGAGAACTCCTACACTGTCAACAATGTCAAGGCCAAATTCCAAGTCAAGGAAGGGATTCTCCCATACTAACATGGGTTGATCTTTGCAAGAAAGAAACTTGAAGATGGTGGAACATTGGCTGATTACAACACTCATAAGGAGTCTACTTTAACAACATTATATGTACAAGACTACAATCTCTGTACAAGCTCTATAATCACTCCATATTTCTTTGCAATTGCATGCCTTTTCTAGATGATTGATCATGGACATTGTCTCCAAATTCACAAATCCCTTGGCTTCTATAATAGGTGCACAAAACCACATCTAATTCTCTGCATTCTCAATTGGTGCTACAAAAAATGCAATGAGAAGTAGCCTACTTGCACAATATACATCCTTGTATGTTCCTTTGGTATGGCATGTGTCAAATGTGTATACAAGGCAAGAAAACCATGTTTCATACACCCAGGAGGCAAGACATATAAATGCTCACTTGAAGCAATTATTAGTATCCACTTGAAATTTTGCGACACTCCATGGGTGTGTAGTTTTCAAGGTGGCCAAGAAGGAAGAGATTTTTGAAAGTTTTTATAGTATTTATCAGTTGATCTCTTCTTGTGCACTTCTCTACTATGTCATGCAACCATATATGATGTCTCTAAAAGTAGTTCAGAGCGGGTACAAATGATGATGTCTATCAGCATGAATTTTTGAACAATTGATGATGTCTTTCAGTGTGAGCTTTTGAACATCATAAACAAAGTGCCATGCAAACTTTGCTAGACTGTGTCCACAAACTCAAAATGAGTTAGTAAATGTCAAGCAAGTTGCATTATGTGCAATAAATAAAACACCATGCCATAGACCATCCTTTCAATGGTTGATTGACACTCAAAAAATGCATTAGATTCCAATGTGCTTGCTTCCTTATGCTTGGACTCTACTTTTCTGTCAGTGTTGCTTATTGTTGTTTGAAAAGTAATGGAAATGTTACATGGTTTATTACTTTTGAATTTATAGGGAGCTAATGCAGCAATTGAATAGTTGGAACATGCTGCTCTCTCTTCTTCTACAATACTAAACGTTTCTCTGACTTGCAAGATGTGAGGCATGGTAAAGCTAAGAGATCTATTGCAAAGAAAGAAAAAAAAAGGGTAATGTTGAGCAGGAGTTCCTACATTGCAAGAACAAGAAAGTATGCCCCTATCTAGAAATAGTTTTGGAAAGTGTACCCTTCTCTCTAGATACTATTGAATTGTGCCCTTATTTGTAAATATTTTAGATTTCTATGCCCTAATATGTAAATTCCCCAAGAAAATATCTACATATGGACTTAAAAGGTAAAAGTCTTAACCGTTTCCCTTTTAGTTTAGTTTAGTGCGTGAGTCCTACTTGGCACCTAGCTTCAAGAACTACAAGATCAAACTTCCCATAGCCAATCAGCTTAGTTCAACATGGTAATGGTAAACGGATTGGAATTTTTATGTAATTGAGAAGTTTTGCATTGACTATCACTGAAAAGTGAAGTGTTCATGAGAATGATGATTGAATAATACGTGGCGTGGACATAAGTTGATTGAATAATAAGTTGCGTGGTTTATCTGGACTCGTTTCGAAGATATACTCGGTTGACATGTCTAGAATCGTTCGAGTATGTAGTCCATTGACTTACCTATGTTTGCAGTGAAACTGTAACTATGCTCATCTCCCAAAAACCGTGCAGATCTCAAAGAAACAAGAACCACAACGAGAGCTTTGAAGTTATGTGGATATCCGGAAAGCCGAGATACCTCACCGGTAGATTCGACTTATTGAGTGCAAGCCGTTCCGCGCTCTTAAGCACATGCAAAACTGAAGAGCCGGCAGCTGATGCGAGGCAGCAATTTTCAGGTGACACAGGTGTTGACACGGACGCCGGTTCCTGCCAGGCGGTTGCGTTTCGAGGCCGTCGGTATTTAGTGTTAGTGTGGCAGGTGCATATGGTAGTGATGTCAAATATAGAGTTACGGGTACTGCAAGCGGCCCCAGATTTAACTTTTCTACAAGTAAAGGGCTTGCGACCATAAAATGTTACAAGAAATCTAAACGGTAACCTGTAGCCCTTTGTATCAGCGGGGTTTTCACTCGTATATGTCGAACTATACTGTGAATCTAAACCATAGTGTAATAAGATTGCTCGGAAATCTATATTTGAAGCCCTCATAGAATTAGATAAATCATGAGGAATCTTCAACCGCGGCCGGAATCTGTCATTGCACCCGATGTTCAGAAGGATAGCGCCAGCACTCCTTGCAGATGTACGGTAATTTAGGTTCAAGGTATTGCTTTAACGGTGTCTTCTTTCTAGCTTGGAGTGATCCCGTGGTCTTGTGCATTCTATTCGCAGACTTTGGCCTTTTTTGGTCTTTCGAGTCATTAGCAAAGGACTTCATCATGGCTCATTGAGTTAAGGATACTTTTACAGAATGCGAGTAACATTACGCGACTTTCGACACCTTCGTGGATTTTTTCTCCGATGTTTTCTCTCGCCCTCCTGCCTTTCTCTTGATCCCTACTGCAGTTTGCAAGTTTTTTATGGCAGTAAGAACGGACACTTCATCTCCCAGCGAGGTTGATTCCCCTTGCTTGGGTTTGGCGAAGGGGTTAATTGGCTTTGCTATTGTATGGGGAGTCTTGGCAAATGAGCTTGCCGGGCGGTGCTCCGACGTGCTCTTATTGGCAGAACCTCCTTGGGTCGCCTGCTCCGACTGGCTCGTTTCCTTGTACTTCGCCTCTGTCGTGGGAACAGATCCTTCTTGATCGACATTTTGACCGTCAAATCTAACAGGGACTTCGGCTCCACTTCCCACTCTGGATCTGTCCAGATTTGGTTCAGATCCAGGGCGCGAGTATTTAGCTGAAGGGAAATGGTGAACCTGGGGCTCCCTCAGGGATGCATCTGATATGGACAGAGAAGATCGAGGAAAATTTTCTTTCGGTTGCACGCGAGAAGCTGCCTCCCTCTCAGCAGTTTTTCGGCCCTGCAAGAGAACATAGGATTAGAATTAATCACATCACTATCAAAGTGCTTGGGCTTGTCTGTAGACCCGATTCGGAGATTGGTTGTATGTAGTGATCTACCGTACCTCAAGCAAGTTGTACAGCCGCTCAGCCAAGGATGGCAATCGCATAGCCGTCACAAGTTTGATTGCACCCTCCAAAGACTTATGCAATGATAGCATGCTTGCCAACTCCAATGCTCTTGCCAGCTTGTCACCTGAGTCAAAGTAAGTGCGTACTATAAGTTCACAGAGGATAAGATATGCAGCGCTTACAAAATTTGCACATGCTCGATGGTTCAAAGCACGCAGTGCTCTAGACATTTACGAAATACCTACCATGGCAGCAAGCAGCAATCAAACGCAGAAGGCAGCGATCTTGTTCCGCTTCCGTTTTTAAGATCTGCTCCTCATTGTCATCGTCTTCTGCATCTACGGCAGCTGCTTCGTCTGCTCTCGTGCGGGCCTGGATCAAAGGCAAAGGGGTGAGAACTGCTCAAGAAATGAAGCAAGTAATAAGCACCACGACAAACACACACACGTGTTTCCCCATCACATTAATCACATAGATTTCATACCTGGTCAAGGAGGAAGGATTTGAACATAAGCTCGTTCTCCAGTTCCGATGCTCCAAGGTCAGAATGTGCCAGAGGCATTAACGGGCTTACTATACTGAGGACAGGTTTCGGATGGACCTGCTCAGCAAGCCATGTACACTAGGTAAAAATGCATTCTTCGAGTCGGTGGAGAAGATGGTCTGATGCAGAACTAGCTGTGGATGTTAACCAAGAGAACATACATTTCATGCACGAAAAGCGCGTAAGACTAACTTCACTCGCCAAATTGCGAATGAGGATGCGGCAAGTGGAGGACGTACTTGGGGTTGAACTTCCGGTGCTTTACACTTTATACAGAAGATTTGTGTTTCATTAAGTCCCACCATCCAAATTGTTTCACTATCGCTCTGTTGCTCTTCCGGAACACTTATGGACGGTACCAACGCACAACGACGTAGAGCGAAATTGTCAATAACGCCAGTCAGAACAGAAGATGTGAACTAGTACACAACGAAACCGCTGAAAGTAGGAAAAGTTCAAGTTGCTTTACAACTTCAAAAATCATTAATAAAAATTCCTTCGGTTGCTTTTAAGGTCTCTCGAGTATTGGACCATACCTGAAGATTGGAATCCAGCATCCCCCATACATTCTACTTAGCACCCGCAAGACACCCTGCGTTACACATGACTAGTGATAAGCTTCTCTGAGGCTGTGCAAGATATGAAGAACTAACGTGAAGAGTCAGAATTAAGATACAGGATATTTAACGTTCAACATCGCTCACCTTCGAGTCAAAAGTACTGAGCGAGCCGGACTCACTGAAGCCCAACCAAGTAAGCTTTGCACCAGGTGTTATAAGGAGTGAGCCTGTTGACACTTGCTGCTTGTTGGGGATATTTAGGACCATGTAATTCATTACCTGCAAGTCGGATACTCATACGTGACACGATATTCGCAAATGGTGCTGTCAAGAACGGTACACAGCTTTGGATGTACTCACTGAATACACTATTTCAAATTACTTCTACCGAGAATGTAGATTGGAGACAGTACCTGTTGCCCAGACACCATAGGGTCTGATGCATGCATCACTATCGCAAGAAGTTGTCGCTCACTTGTCATAGTCACAACTGGACCTATCAAGGAGAACAAGAACCTCTGCCCGTTTACATGTGCAAACAAGTGTCAGCGATAAAAGAACTGGTCAAATATATAAAAGGTTGATTGGTATATGTGTAAAATAGGCGTAACTCAAAGGTCATCGATGATCATCTCCAGAACATTACTCTAATAGGATGGTTCTTGACAACTGACTAAGTGATGTACCTGTTGACCAGATTCAGAATATATTCGAAGGTAATCTAAGCTTGTCGCTGCTGCAACCCATCCATCCCCAACAGCTACAGCTTTCACTTCCTCAGTTGGAGGAAATCGCATGGACCACTGTATAACATAGAACCTGTTTAGAATCATTAGAACTTTTGAATGTATTGAGTTTTGAATCGAATGTCTCTGCATGCGTCGTAACACGCGCCAAAGTTTAGAAATGGACAAAACTAGTATCCAGAAAGGTCAGAAGCAAACCTCGCT
The DNA here is from genome assembly GCA_948567375.1 of Lunularia cruciata. Lineage (NCBI taxonomy): Eukaryota > Viridiplantae > Streptophyta > Marchantiopsida > Lunulariales > Lunulariaceae > Lunularia > Lunularia cruciata. The sequence goes on from OX419760.1 coordinate 9,020,698, forward strand.
GTTACTCGCCCAGCTAGTAAAGGGACGGTAGACTAGCGTGCTGGGTGTTTCGTCTTTTTGAGGATTGGCAAGGACGCTTCCTTTTTCGCTAAGAGCTGCCATAGTGAACCCGAAGTAATCTGACAGTGGCGCAATGCGATGTCCACGACTTGTATCATGGAATTCAACCTGGTGAAATGCAAAAATTCAAGCAAAACATCAAGAGCATAAAGACGTTAAAACCCAATCATTGCAGGATAAAATTTGGTTGTTGAAAACATAGACGCTACCAGAATGCTTAAAACCGTTTAGAGAGAAACGGATGAAGATACGTAGACTTATCAGGATGTGTCATCACGTGTTAACCAGGTGGACACAAGGGGAGGGAGTGAACTGAGTTCCATGAAGGTGAAAGTCCTCCTTCAGAACACGGTAACAGACAAACACTTCCAGGCTCTTCATGGACTTACAATCCTTGGGAATCCAGGACTCGACTCCTCGAGAACAAGTTCTGGACATCTTCGGCCGGGTATCCCCGTAAGGCTTTATTCGTTTAGGCGGAACAGGTGGACCAGGCAAAATTTGACTCAACGGGAGTATGAGCCGTTCCAGCATAACGTCAAAGTCAAACACGTAGATTTCACTGTCAAGATGGCAATTTCAAAACATTGGGCTCTGCTGTTCACGACGGTTTAGCGCACCAAAACTATTCGTATTAGAATATAGTAGGGGTTTCTAATTCGAGAAAATAACGAGAAAGAAGGTATCCATTATAGTATATGAACAGAGGGTTCCAATTCGAGAAATTACGGGAAAGGAGTAACCAGATGTTTACGGACACTTTATGAAAGATATTTACAGAACACCCGATAAATACAATTTCTTAGAATAGATACCATTCAATCTCTTTGTTTGAATGGAATCATAAATTTATCCGAGGAAATGTTTTACGGAGTTAGATAGAAAAATTTACAACAAAGAAAAGAACTTACGAGACTAAATTTCGTAAAATTTCATGGAGTAGGTTAAGTACTCTAAAAATAATTAAAGGCATCTCCCCCAAACAGAAATTTACTGGACCATCCACGAAAAAGAACTTCGTTAATTCGAACTTCGTTAATTAAAACCCGCTAATTCTTCACCACGCCTACATCTCGGGTTTACCTTTCTCGGCCCTATCAAAGGGAGATCCACCAAACTAAGCACTCCTCCCCGGCAATCAGAGGCCAAGGAAAGACAATGGTCAACAATCATCCAAGGCACCAAAAGTGGCTACCGATCACGAAGGGATTCGAACCCCCGACCTTCAGATCCGAAGTCTGACGCGCTAATCCACTGCGCTACGCGACCTTCATGCATCCAAATGTATCAAAACCGAATCTGACCATTGTCCATTGTCCATTTATCCCATGTCGAAGGGCTTATTTTCAATGTGAGAAAGCATGTCTGGCAACGCCATTATTTCCTTCATCATTTACCTCTCGGGAACAGAACATGCAGAGTCGAACTTAAAAACTGAACGTCCAAGTACGCTTATAATTCCATGATAATGGAGAGAGTAGACCCCCATGAAATCAAGTTTCAGAGCTGTCGGAACCTAATTTCTGAGGACAACCAAGAATCTCATAGTTTCAACTCTATGGGGCCAGGCCTCTTAACAGGCCACACAGATCGGATCGCCATCCCTCACTATCTGGACTATAACCATGTAGTCAGAGTACAAAATCGCATCTAAATCATCTCTACCACAACAGGAAAGGCATGTACAGACAGGAGAGTTACAAGCTTCGGAAGGTACAAAGAAACTGCCTAATCAGGTATGGACAAAGAGAAATCGCAAAAAAGTGCGATTATGTCGGTGGTTTGTGCGGCACCCAGCAATCCTGGAAAGGATTGTTTGATGTGAAGACACTCACATTTCGACTGCTTAAAATTGGTCGAACGTACGGAGTACCCCTTAATATGTTAGTGACCCTCGTATTAGAAACCAACCAAGTTCAGATTTCCAACGAACTGACAGCCTCGAATGCCTGATCAACGGAATTTCATTCACAATACGACAGTCAAAAGTAAAGACGCAAAGAAGTGCGATGCAGAAGTTCAAGGCAGGAGAGTTCAAGTGCTACCAAAAGTTACGCATTGCTGACAGGTAAGATAAGAGATAACGTACCTCTATGTGATTCACGCCGTCACCCTCTGAAGTGATGATGCAGCCCAGTAAATTGTACGCCAAAAATCTTCTCGTTCCAGCAGTCTGTTGAGTGACTCCAGGTTGAAACGAAGCCTGCTTCTCTGGACTGGGCTTGTGAGGACAAGGTGCGCGATGTATAGTATCGTGAAGCGAATCAGGCTTTCTCTCTTTCTTCACCTTCATTATAGACGAGTCCTTCACCTGGGAAACTTCTCGAGTTGCCCCTTTCCCGAACTTCTGGCCGCCAAATTCTTTCTTCAGCATCATTTCTTCTTCATCGCTGTCGTCGTCCGCCAAGTCTACCTCAGCTCCGATAATCTCCTCTTCGCTTTCAGAACCGGTGGCCTTGTCATCCTCATCGTCGCTAAAGTGAAGAAGCTCTTTTTTGGTGACTAGAGAAGTTGTTTGGCCTAAATCACTAGGAGAAGGTAAATGGCTCGGAATGGCATCCTCCCATACCCCATATTTACCTTCGACGTCAATCAGAGCGAGTGAATTGCCGGTAGGTTTCCATGCCAGAGAACAAACTTGCGCTGATACTTTTAATCTATCAAGATCTAGCTTCTTCTCGGCATCCCAGAGCATTATTTTCCTATCCTCGCCTGATGTAGCAAGATACTTCCCGTTAGGTGACCAGGCTAGGAATCCAATTGATGTGTTGTGCCCGCCCCTCATTCGGAAATGTACTTCGGCAGTGTCCCTGTCGTACATCACCACATCAAATTGGTGCCCAGGAACAGCCAATACGTCCCCACTTGGATGCCATGCTATTTGATTCACACAGGCATCTTCAATATCGACATCAGGAGCAGCATGCTTGAGCGTGTGGATCTTCTGACCACTGTCAAGTGACCAATATATCAGAGTCCCATCGGTGTCCACTGATGCTAAAAACTCGTTCTTCGGATCGAAAGCTAGACTGACTACAGGTGCGCCGTGAGCTTTCATGACCCGAACGATTGAATTATCTACCGTACTGATTAGTTTAATCCCATCATCGTCTCCTGCTGCGGCGAGGAGGCCACCAGTCACACTGAACGCAAGAGCTCGAATAGGCAAATTAAACCTTGTTACATTGTTCTGGAATGTGGCACCTGTCAACCATGCGATTTGCACTCTAAATCAGAGATCATCTCAATCCCTTCAGGCATTGCAGGGAAATTGTCCTCTGTTCTCTTGGCCGAATGAAGCATCCAACAAGGAGATAGTGAGAACGAACATCGTACGAAACGAGCATCTCCCTTCCGAGTTACCAACGAATAAAGTGGTCATCAACGATAAATTCACAGGGCGAATGGAGACTGTCGAAATTACCTGGATAACTGTAGAGCTTCACGGAGTGATCAAGCGAAGCGGATGCTAACAGAAGACCATTGGGAGAGAAAGCCAGAGATGTGACAGCTTTCGTGTGTAGAACGCTGGGAGCAAAAGGTTCAGCACCAGGCCTATGAATCAGCAGACGGGAGTCGCTCCCTGCGGTTATGAGGTCTTTGCCCTGATTGTCCCAAAGTACACATCCTCGAGGTCCCTTACCATGCGCCTCCATGAACTTTGGTTGCTTCACAGAGACAGACATCGCTAACCCCGCCTCCTGAATTTTCCCCAGATCTAGATTGACTAATAAATAAACTTCTGCTGTTCCTAAGAAAGTCGATTCATCGCACGCTTATCCCCTGAAGTCGACGCCGAATTACAGGATTGTTCAAATGCTCTTGATCTTCGACGGATTGATGACTACAATGTAAAGGGAGTTCAATATTTTGTGAACAATTGTGGACATTGAATCAAGTCCTCGACTTTCAACCGCTCGGGACTAGGATCGACATATCCTTACCATGAAGTTTGGTCCCGTCCTAGTCTTCGAACCATGTCCCGCCATTTCCCCCTTGGCGCCAAATCCCGTCACTCTTGCGGCCCGGCCTGCTACGTATGAAATACAAGTATAGAACCGTATTATACATCCATCAGAATGCAGGCAAGTTATAGAACAAAGTTCAACGTTATCATCAACTACTACAGTAGAGGATGTCATGGAAGAGTTTACTGGTTACACAAAAAGCATGCCATTTTAATTATTCTTTCTAAAACAAAAGACTACACGCATAGAATAAGAAGAAGGACGGAAGACCCATCAAGCCGCACAAAGCCCCAATAGTTTCGCTATTAGTACCCAAATAGTACTGGTACGAGAGATCTGTCCTAGAGGACCCTAAGATATCTAAGCTATGTAAAAAGCAGGGTCTACATATTATTGGAATCTACGAAGGAAATCACTTTATGTGATTGTTTGACTATGGATCGTACCCACCGGTATTCTCTATAGAATAATGAATATAAGCTATCTAAACCTCTCTCTATATATATATATATATATATATATATATTTATATTTATATTTATGTGATTGTTTGACTATGGATCGTACCCACCGGTATTCTCTATAGAATAATGAATATAAGCTATCTAAACCTCTATATATATATATATATATATATATATATATATATATATATATATATATATATATATATATATATATATATATATATATATATATATATATATTGTTAGTTAGTTAGTTAGTTTCCAATGTTGTTCGCCCTTGGCAGCACACAAAATCTAATCTAGAACAATTGCAAGGCACATGAAATCTGATCCAAAGTGATAAAAGGCGACCGCGTAGGAAAAATGAAGGATGGGAAGACCCCATCAAGCCCGTACAACAAGGGAGAGACAAAAAAGGTAACATGGGGCTAAGCCCCAATAGAGTCTATATGAGACATCTGCCCTACCGCACCTAAGATATCCGAGCTATGCAGTCAGTCGTACAGTCTACACACAACTAGAACATCCAAAGAAACATCACCTAATGTGATTGCTCTCCTATGGATTGCACCAGCCACTGCCCTCTACAGAGCAATGGACACACGCTGTCTAAAATATGCTACAAAGTATGAGAGTGAGAGTGGTACCCCCTAACGCCTAACATGATAAGCTCTTGCACACTCCCTGACAAATGTGTCAAATGTCGTGTCCATCGCTCCATATAACTCCAAGGCTAGAGGAACAAAGAGGTGACCTCATTGCATGCTCCTATACTTGGAGACCTTGCGACCTGCTGCTGCACTCACCGCCCATCCAGGGGGATGGGTAATCACTCCCTCCAAAACTGTATCCCGTGTAGGGTCCATGACCATGACATCCGCTACTATCACTTGATTATCTTGGACCAAATATAAGTCTGCCCTGACACGTGTCGTTTGCAAAGCATACAAACGCTCACTCCAAGCCAAGTATCCACTCTCTCGTGCCATAGCAAACACTATGTCTCTAATGGCATCATGGGTAGCTATCCTCTATCCTCCAAAAGGACACCGTGTCATGTGGACCACCGCTGCATCTAGTGTAGAACCACACTCACAAGTGAGTAGTGAAGATGTAGATGGGTGGACCAAACCTAGGCAAAACCTCATTGTTGTAGAGAAAGTAGCCGGTGCAAGTCGGAAAGCCCTAATGCACGGTCGAGCTAGGATCCACGAGCCGGAGCAAGAGCATAGACGTGCTCTAGTAGCCTGAGGAATGGATGAGTCAACTAAGAGAGAATGTAGCATATGCTCACACTATCGCTCCATCAAGGAAGACTGTAAACCTCTAGTCCAATCTGATGATTGTGAAGCAAACGGTGGAAAACCCTCTCATGCTCGTGGGGATAGACTATCTCTCGTCTACCGCAATAACACCTGGAGAGAAAAGGATCCTCCCTCCACCTCTATCACATAAGTCTCCAAAACCGACCTATCAGCAACCACAAAACAAGAGGAAAGTAGGGGTGCCAAGAGAGCCCAACTACCTAAAAATGCTATAGGTGCCATCTCCTCCATAGAAAGCAAGCCAACCCCACCACATGAGATTGGTAGAGCCATCTTTCTACGTGCCAAATCCCCTATCACACACTCAAAAGTCCCTGGTCCAATAATATCACCAAAGACTCCCATAATCCTCCTATCAAATGCTCTCAAACGTGATAGGAAGGACGGTGAGGGAGGAACTGTACAAATGAGGTAGGATGGTCAACGAGCAATACTAGAAGAGAGTATACTAAATGCCACCTACGGATCTCCTAGTAATGGAAGGTCATCCACATGGGGAACATCTTCTGCAAGGGTAGCGTCCAAGAAGCGTGTGACAAAATCCTCCGATCCTAATGGCACTCCAAGAACACGAAGTCCATCTATGGATGTGATACACCTCTCTAGAAGCTCAAGGTGGGGAGGGATACCTAAAGGGGACCATGCCCTACACTTTGACATCTTGACTCTCAAGCCTACTAGATGTAACTTGGTAGTCAAGTAGTCAAAGGCCTACCTAATCTGAACTACAGGCTTACAATGTGTGTATCATCTGCCAAGGAGAGAAATACACAACCTGGCATGGCCAAAGTAGTAGATAGGAGAGCTCTAAAGTGAGCCATGGCAAATAAGGGCCCCCCCCCCAAAGGATCTCCTTGACGTGTACCAATAGCTGACTCCAAGACGGTGACTCCCTCCTATGAACCACCATGCTGGTAGTAAAGGGAAGTAGGAGAGCCATAAAAAGACCGCACAAAAGGAATGAGACTCGCCAAGGATCCACCAGCCTCCCTAAGCTCTCTAAGGATGGATGCACGTGAGACGCTATTAAAAGCATTCTCAACATCCACCTGTAGGACGACCCACTCCGGATGGATATCTAGGAGTGCTCTAATGCTAGAGATATAGCCTCACATCCTCCAAGTGTAGTTACTCCAAATTGATGTGGACTAAGGTGCTGTCAAAAGTGAGAACGATGCTGAAGGACAATGGTATGACTGATCAAACACAAAAATATCTCTCCAATATCAATCGGTCTAATGCCTCTTGTGTCTTTCTCCATGGCGAGAAGTCAACTAGCACCTAACACCCGACTAATAGACATAGGAATGTCTCCTCTTGCTACTACTACAGCCACCTAAAACAACTTGGTAAAACCACTAGAAGGATCATCTGCCTGGAAGCAATCTCTAATGTGCTCATAAACCATCCCTGACAAGCCTCTTGAGGAAAGGCAAGGGGTAGTGCACAATGCTTGTGCAAATAGCGACCTATCAAGACATAAAGGCTGCTCAAGCTGATAATCTAAGACCTCTAGTGGTAGTCCTTCTACTGTTATAGGATGCAATGAGCGTAGGGAAGAGATGGTCTCATCAGTAGGACTCGCTATAGACAAAGGATGTAGCGCTCGTGCTGCTCTACTAAACTCTCCCGCCTGACCCAATGTCCTACATTGTCGTAATCGAGTGGAATCTGTGGTATTTTGTAGCAATGCCTGTCTCCTAAATTGTGTAGCCCTAACAGAATCCTCTTGAAAGGCTGCCCAATCTCCCGCTTGGAATCAATGAAATCTAGCCGCTCCCTCTCTATGCCCGCACGTCCTCCTATAGCATAACGAAGACCCCATCAAGGGACTAGGAGGAATATGAACCATGCTAACTCGTCCAAGGGATCACGTGCCAAATAATCCAATGGTAGGTGAAAAGCCTGTCTAGCCTCATCATGGAGTGTGCAGGGTAGCCTATGGAATAGATGTGGACATGGAAAACTAGTCTCAAATAACCCCAAAATGCAACCCGCTTGAGAAGCTAACCACTCCCACGACTCGATCGGTATCACTGGAACAATCAACAAAGGTATAAAAGAAGCATGCATAATCCAGAGTGTCACTATTGTCGATGTGGTTGCTCGTCTCACGTGGGCATCCCAAGTGGTCCAATCATAATCCTTGCGCATCCTTCCCACATGGGTCTTTACTCCTTGTGAGGTAAAGCATTGGTGACACATCGGGCATGGTGTATCCCGACCCGCTCTAGGTGACTCCACATAGGAAGGTGTAGCCATGGCTAGCACAAGAATAGTGATAGTAACACATGTTGCTCCTCTCCATTTCTCCCCATATCTGCAAAACCACAACCCCTCACATCCCAACTCACATAAGAAAACAATCTCTCCAAACCCTAAAATCTATAAGCTCTCATAACTTTCAATTTCCAACTCCAAAATTTTCAAACTAAATTCCCATGGAACTTAATCATGAAAACCAAGAGATTGGAAATGAAAATTCTTGACCTATCACTCTCAATGTATAATGATCACTCTAAACCCTAAAAAAACTAAAAATCTTCATAACTTTCTACTCCACTCCATAGTCTTCAATCTAGGTGCCAATGGAACCGAAATTGAAAACAAAGGAAATTGACTATTCACTCAAATGCTACATGCCAAAGAGCCCTCAGAAATTATAGAAATTGTCTTACATTTCTCCCTCTCCTCTCCCGTCTCCACACTCTCCCGCAGCTCCCCGCAGCCCCCAACATATTATAGTGATGAGAATCCAAAGATGAATCCAAAGTGGAATCCAGAGTGGGAAGTTTATTGCCATAAGTTTTGCAAGAGTTAGTTGCCAAGTAAGTTGGATTCTATATGATGTATTGTTTGCAACTCAAAGTTCCTACAAACCTGCAAGTCAAATGAAACCAGGCTCTTAGGGTTGGGGCTAGAAGCTTTTTGTTTTCTTTTTATTATGCCCATAGGACATAGGGACATACTAGTATATTATGATAAGCTCTTGTCTCACCTTAAATGTCCCTACTCCAATGATATTACCAAAGACTCCCATAAAGCTTTCAAACATGATGGGAAGGTTGGAGAAGGAAGGACTAAAGTATATAGGTTTTTTGACACATAATATCAGAGGAGAGTTTACCAAATACCACCCAACAAATCTTCTAGTAGAGGAAGCTCATGCATAGGAAGAATACCTTCTACAAGAGTAGTGTCTAAGAAGCATATGATAAAATCCTTGGATCCTACTTGCACTCCAAGTAGGGTAGATGTGGTACACTCTTTTAGAAGCTCAAGGTAGAAGAGGATACCTAAATTGGACCATGCTCTACACTATGATAGCTTGACTCTCAAGCCTACTAGATGAAACTTGGTAGTCAAGTGATCAAGGCTTGCCTAATCTAATCAACTAGGCCTACAATATGTGTATCATTTGTCATGGAAAGAAATACACAACATGGCATGGCAAACATAATAGACAAGAGAGCTCTAAAATGAGCCATGGTAAATAGAGGTCCTGCTAAAAAATCTTTTGTGTATCCACAATTGATTCCAAGATCATGATTCCTTCTTGTGAGAAACTATGCTAGTAATAAAGGAAAGAAGGAGAACCATAGAAGGACCACATGAAAGTAATAAGACTTGCCAAGTATCCACCAGCCTCCCTGAAATCTCCAAAGATGGATGCACATAAGATGCTATTAGAAGTACTCTAAACATCCACCTATATAATAACCTCTTGGTGTACAACTCCAAGAGGTTGTACACCAAACCAGCCTCAAAAAGGTCTCAATGCTCTCTCCATGTCATTATATTGAGAGGGACATTGGAAAATTGGTGTATTGCTAGTCAGCTCAATCCAAATACCAAGTCCTTTCAAAGCACCCAAATCCTTCATACTAAAGGCAAAACAACTTATGTAGCTCCTCAAAAACCTCCAAACTATATGTCTTTCCCCTCTTGTAAGCTTAGGTCCAAGATCTAGCTCCCAAGTATCCTTTGTAATTGTCATAGGAGTGGAAGATGGATGAACTAGTTGCTACATTGGACCCTTGGCAGCAGTAGTGTCATGCCTCTAACCACTAGAGATCCCACACTCAATGTGAAAAACTCCCTCCTATTTAGCTGCAAGCTCCCTACATCCTCTAGTTGCATCTCAAGTAGACCAAGGGTGTAATCCAAGTAGACCATGCTCACCTAGATGGAATCCAAGTAGACCACTCTCCCTAGTAGCTGTTGGTTGTGTCCCAAGAATACCCTATTCACTTGTGCTTGAATGGTCTTGATAGGCACAAAGCTCACAAGTGTTTGAGCGATGATGCCTATCAAGCACATCCTATGTTGTTCTACCAAGCCAAGGCTCACAATCCAGGTCAAATAGTTTAGGTCTATAGCCTAACCTATCACTTGATGCATGGATACCTTTGACACTGTTGGAACAACAATAATACCAGTGCAAAAACCTATTGCCCGCTCTCTCTCATTGGCATTGAACTCCACCAACTGTTGTAACTATGAGTCCCAAACAAGTCCAAGACCTCTTTCTCAAAAGCATGGGAGCCTATAAAACTCATAAGTGTGAGAAAAGTGACTCTAAGCTGTCCAAATAGGTTCACCACTGCCATAGGTGACCTATTAGCCACAACCACCATCTTAGACTGACGCCCAACATCCAAGATGTCATCAACAATGATGTAGTCTGGTTGTTGAATCCCATCATAAGTGCGTTGTACAACCTCTCTAGGTAAGAGGTCCATCCACCAAAGATGAAGATGATGAGCACGTGATCCTACTCTGGCTGCATCTAGCAACACTATAGGTCCTATCCAAGAATGGACCTGATGTGTACTTGCCACCTTATGGGTGCAAGAATCACCCATCAAAGGGACATTCTCCAAAATGCAAGCTAGAGAAATAAACTTATGAACCTGAAGATGCCATAGTATAAGTAAAATCTCCAAAAACACACTAGAACAAGGATCCTAAAGACCAAGACCTTGGCCAACACATGTATGTTCCTAACATGGCTTTCCAAAAATCACCAAATAAATGGGACCATGTCTCTCCAGATCCTACACCCCCGATAAGGAAATGTTTGTTGGAAGGGTCTTCTGATAACCCTTGCCTATTGACATTGGTAATAACTCAAGATACCGATACCAAGTGTGCCACATGACGTAGAGAGACTTGCCTAGTAGTCTCATTTCTCTCCACATACAAGTACCTCTCTACTTATATACTTGCTTGAAGTATTGCAACTAGTCCAATGCTAATCCTACCAAACAACTCCAATAAACATACTTCTTCTACTTGATACTACCACGCAATGAGTGTGGTATCCAAAGGTGTTAAAGTAATTGACTCTGGAGACTCATCCTCACATTGGTCTCTTGGTGGTATAAAGGCTCCACTCCAAGCCTAGTGCACCAAACAATCCGCATGTTGTTGCAATGTCTCCTTTGAACTCCACAAAAGAACATCCAAAGGTGGATGGAATGATCCCACTTGTACTCCAAATCCAAGTTATCTCCTTTGGTACTAGAGTATCCTCTCCATGGGCATTCCTCCCAATAAGTCACTAGGCCAAGTAACAAAACCATTGAAAGCTAAAATTGAAGTTGCCATGGTCTTGGATTATAGTGAGCCAAGATTGCCACTTTTGAAGTATATTGGTAGGCAACATACCCATCCCTCACCTGACTACCAACCTGGTCTATAGGAAGTTATCTCCTCCCAATAGTCAAGATTGAAACCCATGGGATACAACACTGCTCCCCCAACTAACACATCATATGACTCTACTATGGTCACAATGGCCTGAGCTCTCACCATAGAGCTATCAATCGGATGATTGGGCTCAATCTTAACAACAAGATCTCCACATATGATGTATTATGTAGAACCACCCCTAGAGATGTTTGGATCTAAAATGGACACCTCTCCACATTGGTCTTTTGCAACTCTAGACTGATAATTGTAGCCTTCTCCAACATAAGGGGTTGCACACCAAAGTCTACTAATATGGTGTATAGACCTTCCTTGAAGGCCATCCAAATAAAAAATCCCCCTTTAGTTATCCCATAGGACAATTGCAGGTGTAAATTGCACTTGCTCTAAGGTTGGTCTAGTTGGTAACTCCTCCAATCTAGCCATTATTACCTACCATAAACCATTGGTCATTGAGCAGATCCCATGCTCCTCAACCAAGTCAGCTCCACTATCAACTACCTCTACTCTAGGAGTAGGGACCACATCATCCCTACTCTCACAAAACATGGCAACCAATAGGAACACTCAAGTTGGGTCAACTCCCAATGTAAAAATGTCACTAGTTGAGAACAAAGGATAGCGCATAATCAATTAAGCCTTTCCTAACATTGAGCTGGACTCAATTGATATAACAATAGGTGGCTGACTAGCAAGGATTTCACCATCACCACCTACCACACCTATACTAGGATGTCTAGGAACCATGGATGTCATCTATAGTGCCTCAAAGAGCATAAAAGACTAGGGAAGTCTGACCTGCCTACCAACCTTTCCTCTCTATGGGTCCAACTCCACTAATGCTCCTCTAGGCTATAAAGTGCATACTACACTCCTAGTCACTACAATAGATGCATCTACTTTTTTTTCTCCACACATGAAGTCTAAGATGTCTTTATCACCTACATATGAGGTAGAAGCCTCAACTCCCAAAGCTGATCTCCTTTGAGTTATAGCCATGCTAGCCAATCTATGCTCAATTGCTAAACCCGAGTAGCCATGGTTATATAAGAAGTGTAGGTATTGCACCCCTATCACATGTGGATCCTCTACCTCCACTTCAACCACCTCTTCCTCCATGACCTGAAGCTCCTCTACCACCTACCCTAGTAGCTCTACCACTCCATAACTCCGGGTGTAGGTCAAAGCATTGGTCATTGGTGTGAGCCAATCTGTGGCAATGCTCACACTGTCTCTATGCTAGCTATGATGCACCAAAGATATCAAGTCTGTTGCCTTGAGTGCATTCTCTTATGTGCTAAGGTCCACCACAAGTCCAACACCACCACTCATTTGTTGTTGCTGACCCAAAAATGAAGGTAAGGTTTAGCTAAAGTAAGCCCTCCACTCTCTCTATAGGATCTAGGCTGTCCACCCTATCCTCAAAAACCAACACCTATAACTTGCCATCACAACACACACTCTCACGATCTACAAGTCATTACTTCTTGCTTCATTGGAGAGAAACATAGATAGTTTGATTGGACATCACTCTAGCCTCACTACTAAGAGCACATAAGAGCACCAATGCTCTAAAGTCAGTGCATCTCACACAAACAAGAAATAGAGAATAGAGGGGTCCAACCATAAGAAATCTAAATGAAAAACCTCCATCTCATAAATTAACACTGGATTGACTCTACTACCATTTGGCATTTGATATAATAAGAGTTATCTACTTCCTAAGCTACCAAGATCACCAAGAATGGGATCAAATTGTCTCTCCTAGCCAAAGCTATAAGTGTATAGATAATAGTGGAATAGTCACTAGGACAACAAGTGAGGGTGGACCAATTAGCTAAGGCACCAGTCTAGAAACCAAAGATCTAGAGGTCAAACCCTATTGTGCACAATCTAGCATGGTGGGCAGATTTTGCCAAATAATGACCAAAATCTACTCTAAATTAGCTAGCCTCACACCAAAAAGCTACCTTACTTGCTCTTTGTAGCCTCTCATAGCCCATATCTCTATGCCTCAAAGCCAAATTGAGAAGATGGCAAAATCATAAATTCATACACCATCTGCCTCATTGCCAAATCTATATCAATTTGAAGACCTTCTGCACACAATCACTCTCAACAAAAATCTGGATCATAATCAAGCTACCAACGATCACCCTTGACCTCACTTCTTTGATGTAATCAACTTGTTCACACAACTCAAATCACTCAATTAGATCAATACTTGATCTATCACTCAATAATTTGCCAATAACGATACACTAATGTAATACTCCAAGCAAAAGAGAACTCTTCAAGATAGATAAAGAAAGATACAAGAGAGAAAACACAAATTTCACACTCAATCCTCCAATGCCCCAAAGGAGCACCTTCTCTTTATTATAAAGCCAATGAGGATCTACTCCAAGGAACCTCTACCATAGGATTAGGTACATGGATAGGTGACTTTTCAAGAAGCTCCACCCTTAGATTACTTGCTTGGATGGGTGACATGCTGGTCTTGGTCCTATCTGGTTGGTCAAATAGGCTTTGACTAATGGGAATCTTTTAGGGAATCTTTTAGGGAATCTTCTTGTAGGAATCTTAGAATCATGTGGATGAGGTACCGTTGGAAAGCTCTTGGTAAGACAAACCAGGGGGGGAGGGAAGGCCAACCTTTCCTCCATTGGGTGGAAAACTCTACATAATTTTTTAGATCTAATTAATGTATTTAGGCCTTTGAAATTGCCTTTGAAGTTTTCAAGCCTATTTTGGCTTTTGCCTTATTAGTAGAAATGCTCTTTTGGTAATACCTCTATCTGATCTATGTTCTCCATCATGTTCTCCATCATGTGTAACATCCTTCCAGATGTCACCACCCTAAGTTTCACCTCTAGATTATATGTGTCACACCATTTGTAGTATCGCATCTAGATTACTCAAACACAAGAGTTGGAGTGAGAATGGTTAGAGATATTTTAGTAGTTACTCATAGACTACTTTCCGACGGTCAGATTTTTTGTTTGAGGTATTGACTTCATGGTTGAGACCACCATCACTTTGCACCATTTTCACCGTTGGGTGTGCCGTCAGTGGGACCGTTAGGATTTGAGATCTAGCTTGAGTCCAAGGAGTATACTTTTGAAGTGCAGCTCTAGAGAGCTCACTTCTCTAATGTTAAGCCTTTGAGTTCTTAGCTATGATGGACAGAGGCCGGAAAGCTTCACTTGGATTCTCTTAGCTAGAGTGGATGTGGGTTGACTATGATTAGTGCTCAATTGTTGGTAAATTATAGAGTGACAGATCAAGTACTAATCTGATTGAGTGTGAGTCAAGTTGTGTAACCAAACTAATTACATCAAAGAAGTGAGATCAAGGGGAAATAGGTTGTAAGAACTAAGAGTGTTGGTGGTATCTCCAAGACTCACTGATCATCGGTAACTTGATTGGAGTTCAAGTTTTCCCTTGTGTGCAAAAGTTTGTTTTATTGATGCAGATGGTGTGCAGAAGTGTTGACCAAAATTGAGCAAAGAGAAGTAATTTTCAAGTGGTAATTGTGATTTTGAGCTTAGGAAGTGAAAGCAAGACCAATTTATTGCGAGTTGGGCTAAAAACATGAAATTGAAGGTGGAGTTGGGAACCTAGCTCCATGAATTTGTGATTTGGAGAAATTTGTTTTTTCAATTTGGCTTGAGTGAGGAGTTAGCGGAGGATTTGGCAATTGGCCAACTTTAGGGATTTATGTCAAATTTTTGTTGGAGTTTATGTCAAATTTTCACCAAATTTGGAGGAGTTTCACTTGTTGGCCAGATTTGGAAAAGTTTCACTTTAGTTGAAGGAGTTTTGCAGATTTGGAGGAGTTTTGCAAGATTTGGAAAGGCTTTGTAGTGGCATGAAGAAAGGCCTCATTGGCTAAATTTTGATGTTTAGAGGCTTTGAGGCATAAGGTTGTGGGCTATGAGAGGCTATGAAAGCCTAGAAGGGCAAAAAAGTTAGCTTGTTTGCATGAAGCTAGCTAGTTTAGAGTAGATCTTGGTCATTGTTTGGCAAAATTTACCCATCTTGCTAGATTGTGCACAATAGGGTTTGACCCCTAGATCTTTGGTTCCTAGACTGATGCCCTAGCCAACTTGTCCACCCGTACTTGTTGTCTTAGTGATTGTTCCACTATTATCTATACACTTGTAGCTTTGGCTAGGAGAGGCAGTTTGATTCCATTCTTGATGACCCTAGTAGCTTAAGACATAGATAAGAACTCCTAATATGTCAAATGCCAAATTGTTGTAGAGTCAGTCCAATGTTATTTTATGAGATGGAGGGTTTTTGTTTAAACTTTTTGTGATTGGATCTCCTCCATTCTCTACTTCCTATTTGTGCACCATGTTTGTGTGAGGTGCCTTGAATTTTGAATGTTGGTGCTTTGGTTTGCTCTTGGTAGTGAGGCTGGAGTGATGACCAGTCAGACTACCTTTGTTTCTTTCCAATGAGACAAGAAGTGATGACCTACAAACGATGAGAGTACGTGTTGTGGTGGCAGGTTACAAGTTGTCCTTTCCCTTAGTGTAGTTTTCATAATTAGGGTTACATTAGTGGGTAGTGCTTGGTTGGTGTTAGTACTTGGTGGTGTTTGGTTGGTGGTGTTGGCACTTGGTGGGGTACTTGCGGTTGCAATTTGCGGTTTGTGGTTATTTTATCACAATAGAGTTCTTTGGAGATTCCAAAGGAGATAGCCCTATAGAATGCATTGGGCTTACTCAAAGTGGCACTTGGTATCAATTTGTATCTTAGGTTCTAGTGAGGAAGGAGATTGAGTCTGAGTTGGAGTTTGACATAGGAGCTGATTTAGTTGAGAGGGCACTTGGTGTGTCCGCACCGTTGTTGTGGGACATGGACAATATTTATGGGATATCCAAAGGCCCTAAGTGTTACTATGGTGTAGTGGGTACCATTGAGTTGGATGACTTTATCTAGGAGTTTGATAGTTGGTGTGATCTGTAGCAGATGCGGAATTAAACTTTATTCACACCTTTTATAGCATGGAAGGGATTATTTCAACACTCGGAGAGTCCGCCAATGGACAACTACCATTAGTTCAATAGAGCTCACTTGGAGGAGATTGAGTTATGGAGACAATATTGGTCTCTAAAATATGTGTGCATCACTTCATGCTTGGTTGCCAAGGTAGATCGGTAGTACCCATGAGTTCTAGCTTGAGTAGCATTGGTGGAGCTAGTGGAGGTACCGCTACAAGAGGTGGTATAGTATTGAGGTTTAACCCCATGGTGGAGTTCTTCTAGTGTTTGAGGAGGAACTACCAAGGAGTGCGGACTGACAAGCTAAGGAGCTTGTAGGAGTTCCAATGGAAGGATGGAAAGAGTTTAGGGTTTAGGGCTTTGGGTTTAGGGTTTAGGGTGCATACACTTGCCTAAGATGGCTAATCAGTTTGACTTAGGGAGTTACTAAGGCTTATGCAATCCAATTTTGGTATGGGATACAAGACAAGGGGAATTGTGACATAGAGTTTGTGATGTTATGTTGTTATAGGCTACTTTGCCTAGTTTGGCAATGGTCTTTGGTTTGGCTAAGCGTATTGAGCTCAACATGGTGGAGGAGAGAGTGGTGACATATGGATTTGGTAGGGAAACCTCATCTAAAATTGTGACTTCTTCTAGAGTGCAATAGAGTGTACCATGCCTAATTGGTTTTTAAGGACAAGGTGGATAGTCTAGGTCCCATGGAGCAAGTGGAGGGCCTATTGTAGTTAGACCCTCACCTTTATTTTTGGGTCAGCATCAGCCAATAAGTAGTGGTGTTGCTTGTTGGACTTGTGGTAGACCCCACTACATGAGAGGGTGCCCTCAGGGCAGCAGACTTGATAGCTCTAGTGTATTACAGCCAACATAGAGGCAATGTGAGCATTGCCACAAATTTGGTCACACTAGTGACCGGTGCTTTGACCTACACCCGGAGTTACGGAGTGGTAGAGCTGCTATGGCAAGTGGTAGAGGAGCTCCAAGTCATCAAGGACAAGGTGTTAGAGGATCCACACCTAGTAGAGGTGTAGTACTTGCTCTTACTTTTGATATAGCCATGACTAGTCGCATTGAGCAATTGGAGCAAAGATTGGTTAGCATGGCCATAGCTTGGAGTAGATCAGATTTGGGTGTTGAGGCTTCCACCTCATATGTTGGTGATAGAGATGCCTTGGATTTCATGTGCAAAGCATCATATGTAGATGCCTCTGCCATAGTGACTAGGAGTGCAATACATGCTCCAAAGCCTAGAGGAGCATCAGTGGAGTTGGACACACAAAGAGGAGAGGTTGGGAGACAAGTTAGACTTCCTCAGACTTTCACACTCTCTGAAGCCCTACAGATGTCATCCATGGCTCCTAAACGTCCTAGTGCATGTGTGGTAGGTAGTGATGAGGTGCATGATGGACTACCTACTAGTCAAGCACCTGCTACTACACAAACTAAGTCTAGCACAATATTGAGGGTGGCTCAGCTGATTATGTGTTACCCTTTGTTTTCAACCAATGACATGTGTACATTGGGAGTTGACCCAGCCCTAGTGTTCCAATTGGCTGTCATGCTTTGTGAGAGTAAGGATGATGTGGTATCTACTACTAGAGTAGAGGTGGTTGATAGTGGAGTTGACTTGGTTGAGGAGCATGGGATTCGCTCAACAACCAATGGTTTGTGGCAGGCAACAACAACTAGATTGGAGGAGTTACTAACTAGACCGGCCTTTGAGCAAGCGTGGTTTAAACCTTGTGTTATCTTTTTGGATAATTATAAGGGGATTTTTTGTTTGGTGGGACTTTTAGGGAAGGTCTAAACACCATAGAGGGTCTTACTTGACTCTAGTGCTCAACCCTTTATGTTGGGAAAGGCTATAATTGTCGGTCTAGAGTTAAAAGAGACCAATGTGGCGAGGTGTCCATTTCAAATCCAAACATCTCTAGGTGGTGGTTTGACACAATATATCACATGTGGGGAGCTTGTTGTCCAGGTTCAGCCTAGTCACCTGACTAATAGCTCGGTGGTGAGAGCTCAGGCTATTGCAACAATAGTTAAGTCATATGATGTGCTAGTTGGGGAGCAATGTTATACCCCATGAGTTTCAATATTGACTATTAGGAAGAGATAGCCTCCTATAGACCAAGTTGGTGGTCAGGTGAGGGATAAGTATGTTGACTACCAGTACGCTTTAGTAGTGGCAATCTTGGCTCACTATAGTCCGAGACCATGGCAACATCAATTTTAGCTTTCAATGGTGCAATTACTTGGCTTGGTGATTTATTGGAGAGGAACGCCCATGCAGAAGATACTCCAATACCAAAGGAGATCACTCAAATTTGGAGTACAAGAGGGATTGTTCCATCCACCTTAGATGATCCATTGTGAAGTTTGGAGGAGGCATTGCAGCAACATGTAGATCGGTTGGTGCAATAAGCTTGGAATGGATCCTTTGTACCACCAAGAGATGAGTGTGAGGATGAGCCTCCAAAGTTGATTATCTTGACACCTCTAGATACCACACTCATTGCTTAGTAGTATCTAGTAGAGGGACTATGTTTATTGGAGTTGTTTGGTGAGATTAGTACCAAACTAGTTGTGGTCCTACAAGCGGGTATACAAGTACAAAGGTACTTGTATATGGAGAGAGATGAGACTATTAGGCAAGTTTGTCAACATCATATGGCACACTTGGCTTATTGGTATCTTGAGTTATTACCAATGTTAGTAGTCAAGAGCTACGAGGAGCTACCAAAAGACCCTACTAACAGACATTTCCTTGTTGGGGGTGCAAGACTTGGAGAGATATGGTCCCATTCACTTGGTGATTGCTGGATTGCCATGTTAAAGATATATATGTGTTGGCCAAGGTTAAGGTCTTCAAAATGCCTATTTTGGTGTGTTTTGGGAGATGTTACGCATGCTTTGACATCTTTAGGTCCATCAGCCCATTTCTCTTGCTTACCTTTTGGAGAACATTCCTTGATAGGTGATTCTTGCACCTGAGTGGTAGCAAGTACACATTAGGTCCATTCTTGGATGGGACCTATTGTATTGTTAGATGCAACCAGAAGGGGATCACGGGCTCATTATCTTCATCTTTGGTGGACAAACTTCTTACCTAAAGAGGTTCTATAGTGCGCTTATGATGGGATTCAACAACTAGACCACATCATTGTTGATGACATCTTGGATGTTAGACGTCAGTCTCAAATAGTGGTAGTGGCTGATAGGTCACCTATGGTAGTGGTGAATCTAGTTAGATAGCCTAGAGCCACTTTTCCCACACTTATAAGTTTCCTAAGCTCTCATGATTTTCAAGAGGGAGGTCTTGGACTAGTTTGGGGCTCACAATTATAGCAATTGGTGGAGCCCAATACCAATGAGAGAGAGCGGGCAATGGGTTTTTACATTGATATTACCATTGTTCTAGTAGGGTAAGAGGCATCCTGGCATCAGGTGTTAGGTCATGCTATGGACCTAGATTGTGAGCGTTGGCTTGGTAGAGCAACGTTGGATGCGCTTGATAGGCATCACCACTTAAACACTTGTGAGCCTTGTGCCTATTGAGACGATTCATGCACATGCTAGGGGAAATGGACCGAGTGGACATGGTATTCTTGGGACACAGCCAATAGCTACTAGGGAGAGTGATCTACTTGGAGTCCATCCAGGTAAGCGTGGGCTACTTGGATTACACCCTTGGTCTACTTGGGATGTTGTTAGAGGACATGTGGAGCTTGTAGCCAGATTGGAGGGAGTTTTTCACATAGAGGTTGGGACCTCTAGTGGTTAGGGCCTTGACACTACTACTCCCAAGGGCCCAATGTAGCAGCCAGTCAGAACATCTTCTATTCATATGATAGTTATAGAGGATACTTGGGAGCCAGTTCTTGGACCCAAGCTTACAAGAGAAGAAAGACAAAGAGTTTGGAGGTTCTCAAGGAGCTACACAAGTTGTTTTACCTTTAATATGAAGGATTTGGGTGCTCTAAAAGGGCCTGGTATTTGGATTGAGATGACAAATGATACACCAATTTTTTGACGTCCTTATTGATATAATGATATGGAGAAGACACTAATTCAAGGTTGGAGTAGAGACCTTTTTGAGGCTAGTTTGGTAGAGATTTCACATGGAGAGTATGCATTAGTGACAATGATGCCAGTCAAGAAGGATATGCATGGCAACTACATAAATAGGTGTATGTGTGGAGATTACCGTCCTATCAACCAATAGACAAGGGTTGATTGGTATGCCATGCCTCACGAGAGGATATCTTTGATACAATTGGGCATGCAAAGATCTTCAGTACTTTGGATCTTCAAGCAAGATATCATCAATTGCCGATCAACGAGGAGGATAAGTCCAAGACAACATTTTGGGCTATTGATCCTCACAACAAGGATGTGTTATATCAGTGGAGGTTCTTACCATTTGGGTTAAAGAACACTCCTTCTGAGTTCCAAAGGGTCATGGGCAGGATCTTATCTGGATTGGATTTTTCTTGGTACTATATTGGACATTTTGGTCTATAGCACTATTATGGAGGAGCATGAGAGACAATTGTTGGAGGTGTTTGAGAGATTGAGATCTCATGGACTCAAATTAGATCTTGGGAAGTGTAGGTTCTTTCACGAGTAGGTTGAGTATTTGGGTCACACTATCTATCCCGGAGGACTTAATGTTCAGCAGACCAAGGTGGAGGCTATTGCACATATTCCTTGACCTACAGATGTGAGCAGAGTGCAAGCATTCCTTGGGTTGGCAAACTTCTACGGCTGCTATGTTAGAGGATTTAATGTCATTGCCTAGGCCTTGACAAAGCTGACCAAGCTTACACAAGAGTGGTGTTGGGGAGATGAGCAGGAAAGAGATTTTGTAGAGCTCAAGGAGAAGTTGACATCTACTCTTATTTTGAGGAGACAAATTAGAGGATAACCATTTAAGGTTCACATTGATTGGAGTATGTTGGGGCTTGGGGCAATGCTCACCCAACATGATGATGAGGGGAAGGAGTTTGTGGTGGCCTATGCTAGTCGCTTCAACAATTCAACGGAGGTAAAGTATAGTTCATATGAGAGAGAGTGCTTGGTAACACTTTGGGCAGTAGCACATTTTTAATGTTACCTATTTGGTAATCCCTTTATGCTCATCATTAATCACAAGCCACTAAAGTGGTTGATGGAGTCCAACAACCTTTCAAGGAAGCTTGCACGATGGGCTATGATTTTACAATAGTATGATTTCACGGTTATTCATAGACCTAGAGTGGTGAATAGTGATGTAGATGGGTTGAGTAGAAACCCATTGTGACAACCCGGCAAATATCACTTTTGCGGTAATCGGGTAAGAAAGTTTGTTCCCGCAAAGATACAAATCATAATTGGTCAAATACAAAGTCAAACATTAACATGTAGTTCTTCTTGGTTGTGTCTTTAGTCTCTTAGGTGGAAACTACACCTAGAAGAGAGTAACAAGCTCACAATCTTGACAACTTGTCACAAATACACACACATAATCACAACATAACAAATTCTGTCCAAACAACTCTTGATTGTGATGATTCAGATTCTCCCGAAGATGGCACTTCACTGCAAAGAATGATTTCACCTTAGAATTGTGTTCTACCCCTCCACTGAAGGCACAACTTCCTTGATCGAAATTGCTTCACATCAACTTTGTGCTGCACTCACAAATGCAAAATACTACCAACACTACAATTCCTCTCAAATCTGTCAAGGCATTGCTCTGATGCACTTCACTCAGGATCAAACACACAGAATGAAGATCAAGGTTACAAAATCCAACATCCCTAGACACACTAACTTGCACTTCAAAATTCTCCACACACTCACAAACACACACATAGAATTGACAATTGGAATTAAGCTCAAGCGACAAGCACTAAAAACCAGCACTTTGCTTTATCTATCTTTAGAAATATGAATACTGAACAACATAGTACTACAAATACTCCCCTTAAATACTGAAGCAAATGGTAGTTCTTCCTACTTATGCACCGCTTCCTAACATCTCTTCCTACCTACAGATCCAAACTGACAATCTATCTCTTCATATCTGCCTCTTCTTATCTCAAAATTGGTACTACTCCGATCCGATGTCTACCTCATCATCGGCTTTCAAACCCTATGATCTTCTTGTTACTTCTCCTTCTTTGGGTATATCTGATTTTAACAAATCTTCACTACTTCTACTACTTCTTCACTAGGAACTAAAATTGAGCTAAGGAATGACTTGTCTAACTCTTTATCTCCTAACCCACTCTTCTCTAATGTGTCAAATAGCAAGTCCGATGAGACCTGAATTCCTACTTCTGCAACATTGGGTCTAACTACTATCAATTCCTTTGCTAATTCTACTATATCCTCATCAAGAATTGTAATTGAAAGCATGGGTACACTATCTACACCTTCAATTTGTAACCCACTTTCTCCTAATCACTCATGTAACTGACCCAAAGACACTTATAGTTTGATCTTGCACTTTGGGTTGATTCACTACTACTACTTCTCCTTCAATTCCTGTTCCATCGTCAATCGGAACTGAAATTGAAGTCATGCGTATCCTAACTATTTAGTCTTTCTCTATCTTTACTCTCTCTAATGCCTCTGGCAAGATTCCTGAAGTCACCTTCATTGCACTCCGAGGTCCGACTATCTCAAATCTAGTCATCTTTGTCTTGGGGCAAAGAAGCTTCTAAACCAAAGTTGTGTAAAATTGAAGTCCGAAGTCCAAAGTCACAAGTCCAAAGTCACAAGTCCGAAGTCTCAAGTCCAAAGACACTAACTTACTATGTACATCTACTCCCAAAACTTCAAATACTTGTAACTTCTTCTACAAACCTCCAAACTCTGCAATTTTGGTGGCAACAGAAAGCCCTGAACAAGATGCTTCTAACATAATATAACATGTTTGATTTGGACTTGTGAACATTGAGATATGGCTCACGCAAGAATCTCAACTTGTAACTTCTATTCCTCCTTTGGGTCTGCCCTCTTTCAATCCTGGCTGAGTTCATCTTCATCTGACACAAATTCTATTTCCTTGGGCTTGATCAAAATACAAATTTCCTCTCATTTCTTCTCCATTTGGTTTCAATTTGGTTTTAGCAAGGCACTTCTTCTTCAAAACTTGTCGAAAATGAAAAATATGGGTACCACACCCATGTCCCAGCAACAAGATCAGACCGGAGCACATTGGCATGGTGAGACATATGAGGAGATGGTGCCAAGTTGGCATGCATTTGCCTTTCTTTATATATTTTTTGAAGCTTTGGTGGTATCTTTCTCAACGCATACAAGAGGAGTTATTGAGGTCATAGATCCAAAGAGTGGCGATAGTGGTACAATTCAGCAAGACATTCATAATGATATCTTAGTGGTGGACTATCTTCACATTGGTGTTGTGGGTGGCACAATTAGGGCCAAGGAGAGAGACTGTGTTCTTTAGCAAGCCAAGTGGTTCAGATTGGAGTGCAAACACCTTTTGTGTGTATCGGAGGATGGTAGAATGAGAGTAGTACCACTTCCATCTTAGAAACCACAGTTGGTGCGTCATGCTCATGAGGAGCAAGGAAATTTGGAGTAAAGTGTACATTTAGCTTACTCCACAATCATTATTGGTGGCATGGTATGCAGACCAATGTACAACAATTTGTTACCAAATGTGTGGTTTGTGACCAAATTATAGCATCATTTAATGCTCATACACCACAACTACACCCATTACCTATCATTGGGTTGGGTTAACATTGGACTTCTTGAGGCATATGGCTTAGCAGAGAGTGGTTCAGATAGTGAAGAGAGGATTGCAAAAGTATGGTTTGCAGAGAAGCCACTTAGGAGATTGGGATCTCTAGTTACCTTGGTTGGCCATGGGCTATTGGTTCAGCCGGCAAGCCTCCTTAGCATCCTTCTCTCCTTACTTCCTACTTTATGGACGAGATCCAAATTTACCTATAGCCTTTCATCAAGATGCTATTGTAGTCTTGGACTTGGATGATCTAGATGTATGGATAAGCGTATGTTCTCAATGGGCAAAGATCTTTCATAGAGTGATGCCAATGGCCTTTGAGAACTTGGCGATTGCTTAGCATAAGAATACCTTACATTATGCTACTATTCAAGGAGGAGGTTATAGACCCTTGATCCGTCAATTTCATCCAGGTGACTATGTATATCTATAGTAGACAACACCGATGACACTTGATGTTTTGATAGGCCGCACTATCTTGAGAATGCACAAGGTTTTGCCATCTAGAGTCCTTGTGTTGGAAGGATGTGATGGTGTTGTTTGGAAGGATCATGTGTGCAATTGTGCGCCATGCCACCTCCCAAACATTGATGGTACTATGGGCCCAAGCTTGGCACTTGTATGAGCAAACTTGAGGTGTATGTTATGTGGCTCTTTTGGTAGAGCTGCTATTATGTTAGTGTGTGATAGTTGTTTGAGAGGATGGCATATGGCATGTATGACTCCTCCTCTCATTGTGGTTCCTTAGAGATAGTGGTTATGTCCTAGATGTACTTGACCTATAGCTAGTTCATCCTTTATATGGTATAGATTGCAAATAGGTAACTAGCGATGGGGCTCAATAGCACCCGGCCTCTTGATCTTTGCCCATCATAGGGTGTACCATATACTTGAGGTAGATGGCTATCTAGAGTTAGAGGGACGTAAACGCTCACTAAGGAGCAATTGTGGCACTTTAGAGTTTATGTATGACTTATGTGTGAGTTGTGCTTCTATAGTGATTTATGTTGACAACAATGTATGTTGTGTAGGAATGTATATATGCACAACAATTGTCACACCATTTATAGTATTGCTTCTAGATTGCTTGGACATTGGAGTTGTAGTGATAGTGGTTAGAGGTATTTTAGCAATTACTCGTAGACTATTTTCTAACGGTCAGATTTTTTTTTTGGGGTATTGACTTCATAGTGGAACCTACCATCAATGGGACTGTTAGGGTTTGAGACCTAGCTCAAATCTAGGAGTATACTTCCAAAGTGCAGCTCTAGAGAGCTCACTCCTCTAATGCTGAGCCTTCAAGTTCCTAGTTATGGTGGACAAATGCTGGTGAGCATCACCTGGATTCTCTTAGCTATAATGGATGTGGTTTGATTGGTCAGTGCCCAATTGTTGACAAATTATAGAGTGATAGATCAAGTATTGATATGATTGAGTGTGAGTCAAGTTGTGTAACTGAACTGATTATTGTGGTACTTTAGAGTTTATGTATGAGTAATGTGTGAGTTGTGTAACTGAACTGATTATTGTGATACTTTAGAGTTTATGTATGACTAATGTGTGAGTTGTGCTTCTATAGTGTATGATGTTGAAAATGATGTATATTGTGTAGCAATGTATATATGCACAACATATGCCTAGCTATTGATTCTAAAGTTTTCAAGCATGTTTGGTTTCTGGCCTATTAGTAGAAGTACTCTTTTGGTGATACCTCTAGCTTATCTACTTAGTCCATCATGTATAACATCCTTCAGATTTTACCAAACCAAACTTCATCTCTAGATCATCTATCTAGTTATTGGTATTACAACTAATTATAGTCACCATACCCACTCTAGCTAAGAGAATCCAAGTGATGATTGCCAACCTCTATCCACTATAACTACGAACTTGAAGGCTTAACATCCAAGAAGTGAGCTCTTTGGAGTTGCACTTTAGAAAGTATACCCCTTGGTCTCCAATCCTAATAGTCTTGTTGATGGCACATCCAACAATGTGAATGGTGCAAGTGACATTAGGCCCCATTGTATAATCAGTACCTCAAACATGAAATCTAACCATCAATAAGTAGTCTATGAGTAGCTACCAAAATACTCCTAACTACCAACACTACTACTCTAGAGTTTGATCAATCTAAGTGCAATGCTACAAATGGTGTGATAGTGTCAATGTCCTGATAGAAGATACCGCAAATTGGTTGGAGTATCATACATTTGAACCTACAACCCAAATCTTGAAATTTATGGATCAAACCAAGAGACAACCTTTGGGCATGTTGTCAAAGATTACTACAATCATTAGAGGAGTGCACTTCAAAGTGAATTACATTGTGTTAAGACGAGTGACCAAAACTAGTTATCCCCTATTGATTGGGAGACCTTGGTTGTACAATGCCCAAGTTGTTGTAGATTGGCACCAGTAGAAGCTAAGATTCATGGATATCTTGTCCAAAGACCAAAAGTTGGTGATTATGAGTTGGACAAAGGTTCCCCACCTTAGGGAAATGACTTCATCAAAAGATGAAGATGAAGATGAATCCAAAGATTCATTGTCTTCATGTTTTGAGGACTCCAATGAGGAGGTCCAAGTCAATTACTTGGAATACTACAAGGTAGAGGTTGAACATGAAGACCCAAATGACATCACCTTGGGTGAAAATGATTTGGAGAAAGGGGTTTGACTATTGTTCAACTTGGTTAAGCCAAGTCAGTTACATTGAAGGAGTCATAACCCTAATGACTCTTAAGACATTGTCTTGTCTAAAGGCAAATTTTTAAGCATTTCAAAAGTAGTCACTTGGAGGAGTTGGTAGGATACAATGCCTTGTTTTTTGAGTACCAAGATGTATTTTCCCGGTCTATTGATCAAATGTTGAGAATTCCCAAACAATTTAGAAAACATCAGATTGATATTGTTGAAGGTGTAATTCCAATTTGGCAAAGACAATATCACCTTATCTCAAAGTACTTGCTCCTGGTGAAAGATAAGATCAACAAGTACTTGGAAGTTGGAATAATCTTGAGCAATGAGTGGGTTTCACCCATTATCATTGTTTTAAAGAAGAAGATTAGGAAGATTTGAGTGTGCCAAGACGTGCACAAGCTGAATGTAGTGATGAGGAAGGATCATCATCCCTTACCTTTTACCAATACAATTTTGGACCAAGTAGTTGGTCATCCTTGCTATAGTTTTCTCAATGGATTTCAAGCTATAATCAAGTATTCATTTAAGAAGAAGATAAGAACAAAATCACATTCACTATCAATTGGAGCACTTTTGCTTACAATCTAATACCCTTTGGGTTGTGTAATGCTCTTGCTACTTTCTAATGGATGATGAATGAAATTTTTAAAGATTTTTTGTGAGAATTTGTGGAAGTGTTCATAGATGACTTTTGTGTGTTTGGTTGAAGAGAAGTACATTTAGATTACCTTCACCAAACTTTTGAAAGGTGACATTTTGTTGGCTTGTCATTACACCCAAAGAAATGCTTCTTTGCAATGAAGGAGGGAATTTTTTAGGGGCATCGGGTCTCAAGACAAGGTATTGAAGTTGATGTTGAGAAGGTGAAAGTCATCTTAGCTTTGGAATCCCCTAAAAAAATTTGGGAGCTAAGGGCCTTCTTGGGACATGTTGGATACTACAAATGCTTCATATCAAACTATTTGGTGCTTTTTCCACCATTAATAAAGCTTCTAAAGAAGTCCAAAGACTATTTGTGTGAAGCAAAACAAGAAGAAGCTTTCTAGTTGTTGAAGAAAAAACTAGTTGAAGGACCAATTATGAGGACTCTGAATTTGATGTATCTTTCATGTGTATGTGGACACTTTATCCATGGCAATTGGAGTAGTTTTGAGTCAAAAGGGCAAGAAGAAGAAAGAATACCCAATCTATTATGCCAACCGATAGCTTTCAATTGCAAAAAATAATTATTCAACAATTGAGAAAGAAGCCCTTAGAATGGTGTATGTTTGCACAAAGTTTCACCACTATTTGTTGGAGTACAAGTTTGTCTTCTATGTGGATCATTATGCTTTGCAACATTTGGTGAAGAAGGCAAATTTGTCTAGGCAAATTGCAAGATGGATCTTGTTGTTACAAGAATTCACATACATTGTACAAGAAGGAAGGGAGCTTTGCATTTGAATGTGGACTTTTTATCCAGGTTAGAAACTCAAGACCAAGAATTGGAAGTCAACAACCAGTTTCCAAACGAAGAGCTTTACCACTTGATGGCAATGCTATGACAACTTGGCAAGTATCACTTTTGCCATAATCAGTAAGTAAAGTTCATTCCCACAGAGATACTTATAAAAAATGGTCAAATACAAAGTGAACAATAACAAATCAGTTCTTCTTGATTGTATCTTTAATCTCTCAGATAGAAACCACACCAAAAAGAGAATAACAAGCACTAATTCACAATCTTGTCACAAATAAATCACACTTATAATCACAATACTTCATATCTTTCCAAAAAAAATTGATTGTGATGATTCAGTTCTTTCAAAGAAGGCTACTTCACTAAGAAATAACTTCACCTTAGAATTGTGTTCCACCCCTCCATTGAAGGCACAACTTCCTTGATCAAAATTGCTTTGTATAAACTCCATGTTGCGCTCACCAATACAAAATACTACCAACACTACAAATCCTCTTAGATTTATCAACACATTGGTTCAATTTCTATTTACTCAAGATCAAACACACAAAATGAAATTAGAGCTATGGAATCCAACACCAATACTCAAATTTGCACTTTGAAATTCTCCAAACACTCACAAACACACAAATAGGATTGATATTCAAAATTACGCTAAAATGATGAGCATTGAGTTATAACACTTTGCTTTACTCAACTCCAAAATTATGAATACTAAACAACAACATACTACAAATGTCTCCTTTAAATATGTAGAGCACTTTAACAATTACTAACTAATATATCATCCCCTAACAATCTCCAAAGCTATCTTTTGCTTACTTAACTCTTCAACTTGCTTCTTAAGTTTGCCTTCTTGCTTTTCAAAGGCACTTTGCAAGTTTTCAAAACTCTTTAATCAAAGTACTTTGTCAACCCAAAGTTCTTTACCTTGCTTCTTGCCTTGAATTAACTTCCCCTTCAACTGCATGTCTCTTCACTCAAATACTTCACAACATGCAATTCATCTTTTACCTCCGGATGATCCTTCTTAAGCTCTTCCTTCTTCTTCCTTGATACCCATAGCAATAGGTAGAAAATTTTAGATAAGTATGCAACTTCCTAAAAATCTTCTTCTTTGCTTTCATCTTGCCTTGGTCTGCTACTTGCATTGGTGCTTCTTTGACCAATGCCATACCCCAAAGTCTTGATCTTTGTACCTTCAAAGTAACTTATTTTAAGCCATTGTCTTCAACTTCCTCTTTACGTGGTCAAGCCATAGCTTGGCCACTTGCACAATCTTCTTTGTTCTTGTTCTTTGTGGAAATACTAACCTTGGCTCTTTGCCTCTCTACTCTTCTATCTCCACCATAGGCAACTCCAGACATGGAATGTCTCCTCTTTCCATGCAATCAATTTTTGCATGGAACTCCAAATCTTCTTCCTCAACCTTTTCCTCTAATTGCTTATGTACCTTGGGTTCTCCATCATTTCTACTGTTGGATTCCTCACTTTACAACATGAGTTCTACTTCTTCTTTAGCCAAGTTCTCTCACCTGTACTTGGCTTCTTCTTCTAATTCTTCTCCCAATGTCTGGTCTCTTAAGATGACCTCGTGTCTTGACTCCAAACTTCTTGTCTTTCATGGCTATACTAGGGACACCTTCTATTTTGGTCAAATTTGCTTCTTTAGCTTTGGGATTTTCACCTCCACTCTCTTCTATTGTCCTGTCTTGGCAAAGTGGGTCATTGCTACTTCTGATTTGGCCAATGTATTGATGTTCTTCTACATTTGTGTCTCTTTGCAAGTTCAGGAAGAAGTGCAACAACATCTTTTGTCTCTCAGCCACACTTTGTAGGTTCAGCTTGAGGTAAAAATATGCTATGAATGGCACTAGGTAGTGTTGCATTGATTTGTCTCTCAAATTCCAGATCATCTACCTCATTCATTGGTGAAAGCACTTTGCCCAATTCATTGATTCTCCTACAAAAATTTGATGGAAAAATACCACCTTGTGCTTCATTACATAAGTGGTTTTTTGTGGCTTGAAGATTACCATCATTGCTTTGATAATATTTCACCTTATTGGGTCTTGATAGGTATCCACTTTGTATCCATTCTATGTATGTGAAGCACTAAAGGAATTTTGGACTTTTGCAGACTCTTCCTTCCCATGGAATGCAGCTCCAATTTCCTCACCAGCCTCTTTCCCCAGGACTAGTCTCCAATCTGAATTTGTCCATTGAGTTGGATTGCCTCTCTTCCCTTCTTCCTTTGGACATACCTAAACCCTTCCTTCTTCCTTCTTCCTCATAATTACTTGTAGCTATTTTTTCCATGAAACTTAGAAAGCTCAAGTTCCAATTCCAGACTAAAAAAGTGATCCAAAGTCTACTCAAAACTTCAATCCATGCTAAAACATCTAACCTCCAAATTGCAAGATTCCTCATTGTGAGTGAAGGACTCTTTGTTCCACCCCTCATCGATATCATGCAATTTGTAACTCTTTGTCTTTGGAAGATTATCCCTTCCCCTAGACAAGAAATTCTCATTCCTTCAGGATTCTTAAAAATGAAACTCTTGGCTGGATTTGTAACAAGCCCTCCTTTGGGATGACTACTTAGTGGTATAACATACTTGCGTGATGTGGTACACACTTTTCTTTTTTGGTTTGTTTGAAAGAAGAACTATATTGTGAAGACAAATTAAAGCCAAATAGAAGGAAGAAGAGAAGAATTGTGCATTTTGATCCAACCCAAGGAAGTTTACTTTTGTGTTAGAGGAAGAAGAAATTGGATTGGATCAGAAGGACTTGACCTATAGGAGGGTTACTTTGCATCAAAATGAAGGTTGGAAGACAAAATTACTACGGAGATTGTATCTAGGTGAAGGCATGTCAAAATTGTACATGTTATATCTCTTTAGAAGCATCTTCTCTAGGGCTTTCCATTGCCACCAAAATTATAAAGGTTGAAGGTCTATAGCAGAAGTTACAAGTATTTGAAGTTTATGGAGTAAATGTAAAGTGATTTTAGATCTATACAACTTTGCAACTTATATGCCTTTGGATCTATACGACTTTGGACTTATATAACATTGGTCTATACAAATTTGGACTTATATTACTTTGGGTTAGAAGCTACTTTGCTTCAAGATGAAAGTGACCCAATCCAAGGTAGTCAAATATCAGATGTAGGTGACTTTCTAGGTCTTGCTAAAGTTATCTAGAGAAGTTAGAGTAGTGAAAGAAGATAGTGTTAGGATACCCATGACTTTAATTTTAGTCACAATTGAAAATATGATAGAATTAGAAGAGAAAATAGTAGTAGTGAATGAAAGTTGAAAAGTACAAGAAACTTGAAAGAGAAAAGGATATGGATATGAACAATCTTCCAATTTGTTTGAGAGATAGTGTAGATAGGAAGATGTTAGAGGTAGGAGATAATGTAAGTCTTAGATTAGATTTTGTTAGATCAGAATAAGATGAACTTTGAAATTACTTGAAAGAAGAAAATTGGTACAAAGTTGTAGGAGTAGGAGTGTAGGTGTCTTTGGGTGAGTTGCTTGAGACATTAGAGAAGAGTGGATTGCAAGATAAAGAAGAAGATAGATAACTCATGTTTGCAATTGCAGTTTAGAGTGAAGAGATAGTAAAAATAGTGGATATAGGAATAGTATTTGAGACACCCAAAGAAGGAGAAGTGATTGTAGTAGCACGGGTTTGGAAGCCAATGTTGAAATTGACATCAGATTGGATTAGAAACAGATTTGAGACATGAAGAGGCAAATATGAAGAAGTGGTTTGTCATTTTGGATCTATAGGTTGGTAAAGTTGTTGTAGAATGGTATTTCTGTTAGTAATTGTCAAAGTGATTTACCTATTTAAAGGAGGCATTTGCAGTGTGTTGTTGTTTAGTATTTGTATTTTTGAAGTTGAGTAAAGCAAAATGCTATAACTAAGTCCTCATTGTTTCAGCTTAATTCCGAGTACAATCTTGTATGTGTGTTTGTAAGTGTTGGAGAATTTCAAAGTGCAAGTCTAAGTGTTGGATGTTGGATTTTGTAACTTTGATTTTGTTTTGTGTGCTTGATCTTGAGTGGATAGCAATCAAAGAAATGCCTTGATAGATCTGAGAGGAATTGTAGTGTTGGTAGCATTCTACATTGGTAAGTGTAGTACGGGGTTGAGGCAAAGCAATTTTGATTGAGGAATTTGTGCTTTTAGTGGAAGGATGGAAGACAATTTTGAGGCAAAGTTGTTTTGTAGTGAAGTAGCCTTCTTCAAAAGAATCTGAATCATCACAATCAAGATTATTTCGAAAGATTTGATATAGTTGTGATTATGAGTGTTGATTTGTGACAAGAATACAAATAGTGTTTGTTACTTTCTTTGGGTGTGGTTTCTACCTAAGAGATTAAAGACGCAATCAAGAAGAACTAAAGTGTTACTATTTACTTTGTATTTGACCATTTTTTACTTGTATCTTTGTGGGAATGGAATTTACTTACTAACTATTACAAAAGTGATACTTGTTGGGTTGTCACATGTGGCATTTTGAAAATCCCTTGATGACTTCTCAATCTTATAGTTCTTCATTGCACGTTCATTCTTGAATCACTCTTCACTTGATAATCACACATTCTACATGTGTTAATCTTGTCATTGTCAATATTATCTCGCTTCCACTTTGCCATTTTTCTTGATGGTATGTTCTTGGCTGGCAAACCCAAAGGAAAGTTGTTAC
Source organism: Lunularia cruciata (assembly GCA_948567375.1). Classification (NCBI taxonomy): domain Eukaryota; kingdom Viridiplantae; phylum Streptophyta; class Marchantiopsida; order Lunulariales; family Lunulariaceae; genus Lunularia; species Lunularia cruciata. The sequence continues at coordinate 9,053,891 of OX419760.1, forward strand.
TTTGTCTTTGCATTGGGTTGATCACCATGAGTCAAAGTTTCCTTGCTTTTGGTTTCTCCCTTGACAAGTCTGATCTGAGTTCTTCTTTCCTTACACAAAGTAAACTACTTTGGGTTTGACCCAAAGACACAATCCTCCTTCTTTGATTGCCTATTTGGGTTCAATCCAACTTCATCTATACACTTCTTCTTCACAATATAACAAAAACAAAAATTGTGGGTACCACATACCCCCTCCCTCAAATGTGAGCATCCTCGCAAACATCAACTTGGGTTCTTTATACAAGTTTGAGTCCATGGTCCAATATTCTCTAACCCTCTACCCATTCACTCGAGTGGCAAATGGATTGCCTTCCAAGTTTGCAAGTTGAATAGAGCCATTTTCATAAATGTGCATTGCACAATATGGCCTCATCCACCTTAAGTGCAGCTTGCTATAATATTCCAAGGACAAGAGAAGAGAGAAAACACAGATTTCACACTCAATCATCTGATGCCCAAAGGAGCACCTTCTCTTTATTATATAGACAAAGAAGATCTCCTCCAAGGAAGCTCCAACATAGGATTAGGCACATAGATAGGTGACATGTCAGCAAGCTCCACCCTTGGATTACTTACTTGGATGGGTGACATGTTGGTCATGTTTCTATTTGGTTGGTCAAACAAGCTTTAACCAAAGGGAATCTTTTAGAGAATCTTCTTGTAGGAGTCTCAGAATCACGTGAGGTATCATTGGAAAGCTCTCGATGAGACAAAGCAAGGGGAGGGAAGGCCAACCTTTCCTTGATTGGGTGGGGGGGTTGGCACATTTTTGGGGCCTAATTCATCCGTTTAGGCCTCCAAAATTGCCTTCAAAGATTTTAGGCATATTTCAATTCCTCATGTCTATTAGTAGAAGTCCCCTTTTGGTGATACCTCTTTCTGATCTGTTTAGTCCATCATGTGTAACATTCGTCTAGATGTTACCAAACCAATTCTCACCTTTAAATCATATGTCTAGTTATTGATTGTAAGGTTTTCAAGTCTATTTTGGTTTTTTCCCTATTAGTAGAAGTACTCTTTTGGTCATACTTCTATCTGATATATTTTTACCATCATGTATAACATCATTCCAGATGTTACCAAATCAAATTTCACATCTTGTTCACATGGCTAGCTCTTGGTATTACAGACCTCACTCCTTTTAATACGCAACATCCTCATTGTGCAACTATTGCTCAAACGCTTGCACCAACACCGGTGCATGTGTCAAAATGGCAGTAGGATCCCAAGTGGCTTCATAGAGGGGCTAATTTTTCCATTGTACTAGATAGTCTACCCGCAGATGGCGAGTACCACGCATGCGTTTTTGGAGAATACTCTCCACTTCATATTCCTCTATGCCATCAATGAGTGTCGGACAAGGTCAAATGTCTTGTGGAGAATGACCCTGGCCTAATTGGGGAGCATATCTGCATAGTAGAGAAACATGGAACATTGGATGGATCTTCATGTGTGGTGGTAGCTTGATGTGATAGGACAGAGCGCCGACTCAACAAAGAATCAAGAAAGGCCCAATAAAACAAGGTCTGAGCTTACAAGGTCCAACTAATGTGAGATTGGTTGTCAATAGCCACACCTGATCCCCAACATTGAACTCCATGTGCCTATGATGTGCATCAACATATTGCTTCTATCAATTTTGCACAATTTGTAATCTATGCTTGGCACTCTCCAAACCTTGTTGGATTTTAGAAACAAATGTGTTGACTACGTTGACCTTGGTACCCACCGGATGGATCTTCATCAAGCTAGAAGGTATAAGGGCTGCTCACCATACATAAGGAAGAACAGAGCGACATGGGTGGATACATTCACTAAATTTTTGTAAGCAAATTCCACCAACGAGAGTAGCGTGTCCCACCTCTCTTGCTCTTCTAAGGTGAAGCCGCGTAGCATGTCTTCAATAGTGCGATTAGCCCACTCTGTTTGTCCATCTCTTTGTGGGTGGTAAGTTGTGGACATGACCAACTTGGTTTTGAAGAGACAAAAGAGTGTTTGCTAAACCAACTGGTGAATTGAGTGCCTCTATTGGTGATGAGTACTCAAGACAAGCCATGGTGAGAGAAGACTACATCTAAGTATAATTGAGCTAGTTGTAGAGCGGTCATATCTTTGGTAGTAGGGCATACATGAATCATTTTGCTGAGCCGGTCCACCAAGACCACGATGGAGTCAAACTCTAAAGTGATCTTGAGTAATTCACAGACGAGATCCATACTCACCTGTTCTCAATGTTGGGGAGCGGTTGAAGAAGCCTTACAAGAGCTTGATTATAAGCTTTGTTTTGTTGAAAAAGTAGGCAGCTGCGCACGTATTCCATCACATCATTGCTTATCTAGGGCCAATAGTAATGGCATTGCACTACATCCAAGGTCTTGTCCACTTTGACATGACCTGCAATGGCCGAATCATGATATTCTGCTAGAATGGTAGTGCATAATTCTGGGACATTTGGATCCATAATCTTCCATCATGAAAGGTGAGTCCTTGGGAACTGGTAACACCTTAAGATGATTGTGCTTCTACAATTTGTAGATCAGTTTTTGTAGTAGCTAAAATCTTTGGCCAAAATTTAGGGTTAATCTTAACCTCTACCACCAAGTTATTTGCCATTGGCATGCAGGTAAATGCATCTACAAGTTGCTTCTTACCTTCCACGTAGGTGATTATCATGTTGACGCATTGTTGCCACTTTGCCCACCAAATCTGGCAATGAGATAGATCCTTCTGCGTCTTGAGGTAGACTAGAGGTTTATGGTCTGTCTCTACTACAAATGCCTTCTCGCCCAGATAGTGCTTCTAATGCTTGGTTGCAAGAACAATGGCCAACTCTTCTTTTTCTATGGTGTGGTAGTTGCACTCTATCAATAACAACTTTTGAGAGAAATATGCAATTAGATGCCATCCGTCATGCCACTCTTGTTGTAGGACTGCTCCTATTGCTACACTTGATGCATCTATAACCAACTTGATTGAACATTTTAAGTCATACCACTTCAAGATTGGTGCATGTAGCAAGGCGGCTTACAATTCTTGAAAGGCCAACTCTTTTGTGGTTCCCCATGTCCACTTTTTCCCCTTGCCAAGTAGTGGCATTAAAAGTTGTGCAACCTTGGAGAAGTCCTTGATAAATCTACAATAAAATCCCATCAACCCCAAGAAGCTCTTGAGTTGAGTTTGATCTTTTGGGGCACTCTAGTTTTTAATGACCTCAATTTTATCCATCAGTACTTGAATGCACTTTGCACTTTCTCTATGCCCCAAGTAGTCTACTTCAGACTTGGACAAACTTGCACTTTGAGATTTTGGCATACAATTGATTTTGTCTTAGAATCTTGAGGACTTCTTGTAGATGTTGTTTGTGTTCCATTATCGTGATACTATATACTAAGATGTTGTCCAAGAAGACAATAACACACTTATCCAAGTATGGATGGAATATGTCATTCATTAGACTCATGAAAGTGGCAAGTGCATTGGTGAGGCCAAAATGCATCACAAGATACTCAAAGTGGCCATACTTGGTTCAAAAGGCAGTTTTGTACACATTCTCCTCTGCAATTTGGATTTGATTGTAACCACTTTGCAAGTCCAATTTGGTGAAGTATCTTACTCCATGAAGTTGATCAAATAGGTCATCCATGCAAGGTAAGGGGTATTTTTTCTTCATTGTTTGTTGATTGAGACCTCGATAGTCAATGCACATGCGCATTGTACCGGCCTTCTTCTTCACAAACAAGACAAGAGCCCCATATGGTGATATGCTAGGTTGGATGAACCCTTTTTGCAACATCTCCTCAATTTGAGTCTTACACTTCTCCAACTCATAAGGTGATAGGCAATATGAGGCCTTACAAGGAGGTGTCTTCCCCGAGAGTGTCTCAATTTTATGATCTACTCTCCTTTTTGGTGGTAATCCTTAGGGTAGATCATCGGGAAAGACATTTTGAAACTCATCCACTAGATCTTTTAATTTCTCAAGAATTTTTTCATTTAGTTGTGCACTTTGGAATTCTCTTATTAGACCCATGAAACATCTATCGGTCTTACAAACAGTTGCCGTCCCTATGACATACAAAGGCAGTTCTTGCATATGTTATTTTTCTTTAACCCCAATGATTGACCATTGGTGGGTTCTCATCACTTTCTTCTTCCAATCTACCATAGGGTTGTAATGCACCATCCATGGTATTCCTAAGATTGCATCATAACAAGCTAATTGTATCACTTGCCACTCAATTGCTTCCTGATATTCTCCTATAGAGAGTGTTACCTATCTAGGTAATGATTTAATCTTCTTTGTTTGCCCATTAGGTAACTTTACTTCTTCACTCTCATCTCTCTCTAGATCCATTCCCAATCTTATTGCAACAGAGCAAGACAAGAAATTCTCTATTGCTCCCGGATCTATTAATACTCTCACTTGATTGCCTTCTAGGATTCCATTCACAACAATCAATTGTGAGGTTGCCTTTTGGGACCTTTGCATGTTTGTCTTCTTCCTTCCCTTGCTTCTCTATTTCTTGGCCGTGAGGTAAATTTACTAGCAATCTTCATTTTTTGAAGTGATTTCCATCTCTTCCTCTGCAATGCGCCTCTCCATGTTGTTCAAAGATTGCATGTATGAAGGCCGAGGGCCTCTAGGAAAACGAGCATGACAGTTTGTAGATATGTGCCCAATACAGCCACAATTGTAACAATGGCATTGTTCTCCTTGAGTTCCTTCTCCTTGTGGGACTCCATCTCTTTGTTCTTCTACCCACCCACGCTCTCCTTGAAGCAGTCGTGCTCCTCAATCTCAAAATTGAAGGTTTCCCAATTCTATTGGTACTGGTCCACCCATGTGTGGCATTTTTTCCCGATAATGTTGAGGTGGAACTACTCCTTCACCTCCACCCAATGCTCCTACTATTCTTTATGCACAAGCAATAGCTTCAAATACCGTGTGAGGATTTTGCACCATGACTTCTTGGCAAATCTGCTCCTTCAAACCTTATTTGAAATAGTCAAGAGCTTCTGTTGGACTCATGTTGGTTACTACAACTTGTAGATCCAGAAATGCCTCCACATACTCTTGTACATTGTTCTTCTATCTCAATCCCCATAGTTGGATTCATGCCATCTGCACAAAATCCACCAATTGGAAATTCTTCAACAATCCTTCTTGCATTGTTGTCCACATGACTTTCTTTCTCTCTGCCAACATGGATTGTTCCCAAGCATCATACCATATGAGGGATTTATTGGTCAAGTACCCACATGCAAACACACCTGTAGCATGCTCCGTGATCTCTATAGAGAACAATCAAAAATATCTATTCATTCTCAAGATCCAATTTTCCACTACTCCCATTGTACGATGCTCCTTGTAAGGCTTGATGTTGCAGGTCTTCTTCATCCGGAGTAGCAATGTGGCTTCATCATTGACAGGGTTCGTAGGCACGAGTGCCTCTCTAAGTACTTCCACCGTAGGTATTGGGTTTTGAGACAACTCTTCTTCTTGCATTGCTTGATCATTCTTGAGTATCTGCACTTGACTTTGTAATGTCTCCATGGTCATCTTAATATCTCAAAATTCATTCAACATCCCTTGCATTCCTTGCACCAGCTCTTGTAGTTGCGGATCCATGGTTCTTGCAACACTCAATTGCTAATATCTACTTCAATACAAAGTCAATATGATCACTTTGGAAGGCGCACAAACTATCAGAACTACCATTGGGACCTCAAAAGCTATCGCTTGTTGATAATACTCCTCACCAAAATTCCTAACCACAAAATCTCTAAACATCACTTTTGGTCTCACTACATAACAAATTTCTACTTGAGTGTTGAAAGGGAGAGGTTTTGGGACATTCACATCCATAACATCATAATAGAATGTAGATTTTCAAATCCCACTCTTTGTCGTATACCACCATAGGTAGAATCATTGGGTTTGGTGAGTTCATCACTTTGTCCATGAATTCTGCTCCAAAGTGATAAACAAGCAATACTCTCATTTGCTCACATTAAATGTACATAACCTTGATGTGGAATGGAATCAAGAATGGAAAGCTAGGTGCACAAAATTGTCCTCCTGGTGCATCCATCCCATCCGCTCTCTAAAGTCCTTCCTAAGTCTAGCAATTACTCTATGTTCTCCACCTCAAATTACTTAGTTTCACCTGTTTGTGTTCTTCCAAGAGGAATGATCCACTCCCTTGGACTAAAAGACTCGCTCTGATACCATTGTAATTCTCTAAGGACAAGAGAAGAGAGAAAACACATATTTCACACTCAATCATCTGATGCCCCAAAGGAGCACCTTCTCTTTATTATATAGACAAAGAGGATCTCCTCCAAGGAAGCTCCACCATAGGATTAGGCACATAGATAAGTGTAATACTCTGAGGACAAGAGAAGAGAGAGAAACACAAATTACCCACTCACCATTTGATGCCCCAAAGAAGCACCTTCTCTTTATTATATAGACCAATAAGATCTCCTCCAAGGAAGCTCCACCATAGGATTAGGCACACAGATAGATGATATGTTAGCAAGCTCTACCCTTGGATTTCTTACTTGGGTGGGTGACATGTTGGTCTAGGTCCTATCTGGTTGGTCAAACAAGCTTTGACCAAAGGGAATCTTCTTGTAGGAGTGTCAAAATCATGTGATTAAGGTACCATTGGAAAGCTCTCGACGAGACAAACAAGGAGGAGGGAAGGCCAACCTTTCTATTGTTGGGAGCATCTGCACATTTTTGAGACCTAATTCATCCGTTTAGGCCTCCAAAATTGCCTTTAAAGATTTTAGGCATATTTCGATTCCTACTCTATTAGTAGAAGTCCCCTTTTGGTGATACCTCTTTCTGATCTGTTTTAGTCCATCATGTGTAACATCCTTCCAGATGTTCCCAAACCAATTCTCACCTTTAAATCATATGTATAGCTATTGGTTCTAAGGTTTTCAAGTCTATTTTGGTTTTTGCTCTATTAGTAGAAGAATTCTTTTTGTGATACTTCTATCTGATCTATTTTGACCATCATGTATAACATCATTCTAGATGTTACCAAACCAAATTTCACATCTAGATCATATGGCTAGCTCTTTGTATTACAATAGGTGACATGTCAGCAAGCTCTACCCTTGGATTACTTACTTGGATGGGTGACATGTTGGTCATGGTCCTATCTGGTTGGTCAAACAAGCTTTGATCCTTGGTTGATCATTGGTTGGTCCTTGAAATAAGCTTTGACCAGAGGGAATCTTTCAGGGAATCCTCTTGTAGGAATCTTAGAATCACGTGGGTGAGGTACCATTGGAAAGCTCTCGACAAGACAAAGCAGGAGGAAGGAAGGCTAGCCTTTCCTTTATAGGGGGGAGTGTGTACATTTTGGAAGCTTAAATTCATCCGTTTAGGCCTCTGAAATTGCCTTCAAAGATTTGAGACATATTTCAATTCCTACTTTATTAGTAGAAGTACTCTTTTGGTGATACCTCTTTCTGATCTGTTTAGTCCATCATATGTAACATCCATCCAGATGTGACCAAACCAATTCTCACCTTTAAATCATATGTCTAGCTATTGGTTGTAAGGTTTTCAAGTCTATTTTGGTTTTTGCCCTATTAGTAGAAGTACTCTTTTGGTGATACTTCTATCTGATCTATTTTGAAAATTATGTATAACATCATTCTAGATGTTACCAAATCAAATTTCACATCTAGATCATATGGCTAGCTCTTGGTATTATACTTGCTTGGAAAAATATTTGGCAATTCTCATATAATCACACCAAATTGCCCTCCTAAATAAAAATAGGTTTGATTCTTTTATCATGGTTGACTTTTTGCTACTCTTGTGCTTCCTTTGTGGTTTTCATTGCATTGTCTCTTTTCTCTTCTAACCATATTAGCTGATGGATCCAAAGATCTTGACTTTTTTCCTTTGACAATAGTTCTTCACAAAGGATCCAATATGACGGTACTTCAAATTCAATTGGTAGTATGGGATGGAATCCATATGTCAAGAAATACGGATTTTTTTTGGTGGTAATCTTTTTGGTGGTTCTATATGCCCATAAAGCTGCAAGCAACTTTGAGTCCTAGTTGTAGGTATAGTTGGCCGTCACCTTGTTCAACATTTTGCACAACAATTTATTTACTTTCTTTGTTAGTCCATTTTATTTTGGATTATAAGGATTTGTCTTCTGATGTTTAATCTAGAAGTACTTGGTTAACACTTCCACCATGGAGTTTGTGGCAACTTGGCAAGTATCACTTTTGCGGTAATTAGTAAGTAAAAGTTTGTTCCTGTAGGATACGAGTCAGAAATTGTTAAAAATAAAGTAAATAATCATTCTTCTTGGTTCTAACTGTAATCTCTCAAGTAGAAACCATATCCAAAAGAGAGTAACAAGCACTAACTTGTAGTCTTGTCATAAATTAACACTCCATAATCACAATACAATCAAATCTTTCCAAACCAACTTTGATTGTGATGATTCAGATTCTTTTGAAGATGGCTACTTCAACGCAAAAGAATCTCACCTTAGAATTATGCTCCACTCCTCCATTGAAAACACAAATTTTGTGATTGAAGTTGCTTTGCATCAATCCCGTATTGTGCTCTCCAATGCAAAATACTACTAACATTACAATTCCTCATTGATCTATCAAGGTATTGCTTTGATTGCTATCCACTCAGAATCAAACACATAGAATGAAATCAGAAAAATGGAATCCAACATCCAACACGCACTAATTTGCACTTCAAAATTCTCCCAACACTCACAAACACACATAAGATTGATACTCAAAATTAAGTTGAAATGACGAGCACTAAGATATAGCACTTTGCTTCAACTTCAAAAATATAAATACTGAACAACAACACATTGCAAATGCTTCTTTTAAATAGGTTGAGCACTTTAATAGTTATCTAACTAATATACCATTACCTAACAATCTCCAGATCCAAAATGGCAACCCACTCTTTATATTTGTTGATTCAAATCTGAAATTGGTTATAAATCCAATCCAATGTCTACCTCTTCCTCTTCTACTAAACCCAATGTAACTTCCTTTGCTTCTTCTACTTTGGCTCTATCAACTTCTACATAATCTACTATTTTTATCACTTCTTCAGTCTGAATTGCAATTGAACTCATGGGCATTCTATCTATCTTCTTACTTTCAACCCATTGACTCCTAATATCTCAAACAACTCATCCAAAGTCACTTGCACTCCTACCTCTCTTACTTTGCTTTGGGTTCTTAACTTCACACTACTTTGAATCTACTCTAACTCAGATTTCACTAAATCTGATTTGAGACAAACATTATCTCTTACTTCATCAATTTTCCTATCTACTCATACGGAACAAAAGATTGTTCAATTCTATATCTTTTACCTTCTTCTTCCAAGTTTCATGCACTTTGGGTTCATTCACTATTGCTATTTTCTCTTCTAATTCTATCGTATCTTCAATCAAGACTGAAATTGGAGTGATGTGTTTCTTAACACTATCTTCTTTCCCTACTCTAACTTCCTCAGATGACTCTATCAAGACCCCCAAAGTCACCTTCATCTGATGTTTGACTACCTCAGATTGGGTCCCCTTTGTCCTGAGGCAAAGTCTCTTCTAATCCAAAGTCTCTACAACCAAAGTACTCAACTACTCTATATATCTACTTTAGAAACTTCAAATGTTTGTAACTTCTACTACAAACCTCCAAACTTTACAATTTTAGTGGCAACAAAAATCCCTAAAGAACATGCTTCCAATGAGATATAACATGCATGATTTGAACACTTGGTCACTAAAATATGTGCTCCATAGCAATTCTGACTTCCAACTTTCATTCCTCGGCAAAGTATCCTTAGTATCCTTCCAATCCAATCTAAGTCCTTCCTCCTCTGACACAAAGTCAACCTCCTTGGGTCAGATCAAAACACATATTTCTCTTGGTTTCTCCATTTGGGTTCAATTTGGTTTTTACAATGCATTTCTTTTCTTCAAAACTTGTCAAAAATGAAAAATGTGGGTACCATAGAGTTCAAAAATTGAGTACTCCAATCAATGACCAATTCCATAGGACATCAATAACATGAAATGATGTTTTGGAAGAAAATTTCTATGGCTATTTTTGCATCATCTCTTTGAGTTTCCTTGGCTTTAACCATCTTGGTAGCATAATCAGTGCACACTAGGAAGTATCTCTTCTTTGTGAATTAGATCACTAGTTGAATTGGACCCACAAGATCAATTCCCTATTTCTCAAATAAGGCCAATGGAAAAATTGGTCTCAAAGGCCATTAGGAAGTAGCCCTCGGCTTTCTTGTTCTTTGATAAGCATCACAACTTTGGATATGGGTATGAGTGTCCTTGTACATTGTAGGCCACCAATACCTTGATGAAAGAATCTTCTTTACAATATTCTTGTACTTCAAAGATGAAGTACAAATCTTCATCTTTGCCTATTTTAAAGATTAAAGATTTGTACTTCATCTTTGCCTATTTTAAACAAGAAGTTGTGTTTTAGTTGATAGGGTCCTATCTTCCTAAGGAAGACTTCTCTTTGCTTTGGGTCTAGTCCTACAAGACATTTGCAAGTATGCAAATAGTGATATTTGGCCGCATACCTTGTACTTTGCATTGTCATCAAATGATATAGCTCTTTGTTAGGAAACTGATCATCAACTTCCAAGTCTTGCTCTTGAGTTTCTAACCTAGATAGGAAGTCCACATTCAAATGCAAAGCTCCCCTCCTTACTTATATAGTGTTTGTGAATTCTTATAACAACAAGATTCATCTTGCAATTTACTTAGACAAATCTGCCTTCTTCATCAAATGTTGTAAAGCATAATGGTCCATATAGAAGACAAGCTCATATCCTAACAAGTAGTGGTAAAAATTTCTGCAAGCATACACCATTCTAAGTGCTTCTCTTTTAGTCATCAAATAATTCCATTTTGCAACTAATAGCTGTTGGTTGGCATAGTGGATAAGATAGTTTTTCTTCTTCTTGTCCTTCTGACTTAAGACTACTCCGATTGCCATAGACAAAGTGTCCACATACACATGGAAAGAGGTATCCTAATTCAGGGCCCTCATAATTGGTGCTTCAACCAATTTCTTCTTCAACACTTGGAAAGCTTCTTCTTGTTCTGCTTCCCACAAGTAGTCTTTGGACTTCTTTAGAAGCTTTGTTAGGGGTGCAGCAAGCTCTGCATAGTTTGATACAAGGTGTCTATAGTATTTGACATGTCCTAAGAAGGCCCTTAGCTCCAAAGTGTTTTTAGGGGATTCCAAAGCTGAGATGACTTTCACCTTCTTGATATTGACTTCAATACCTAGGCTTGAGACCCAATGCCCCAAAAGAATACCTTCCTTCATGGAAAAGAAGCATTTCTTTGGGTATAATGACAAGCCAACAAAACAGCACCTTTCAAAAGTTTGGCAAACAATCCAAATGTACTTCTCTATCCAAACACACAAAAATCATCAATGAAAACTTCCACAAATTTTCATAAAAATCTTTAAAGATTGCATTCATCATCCATTGGAAAGTAGCATGAGCATTAACAACCCAAAGGGCATTTGATTGTAAGCAAAAGTGCCCCAATTGGTAGTGAATGTGGTTTTGTCCTTGTCTTCTTCTCAAGTGGATACTTGATTATAGCTTGAAAATTCATCAACAAAACTATAGCAAGCGTGACCAGCTACTTGGTCCAAAATTGTATTGGTAAAAAGTAAAGGATGATGATCCTTTCTTGTGACTGCATTCAATTTTGGGAAGTCTTAGCACACATAAATCTTACCAGTCTTCTTCTTTGGAACAATGACAATGAGGGAAACCTACTCACTGCTCAAGACTGGAAAAATTATCCATAAGTACTTGTCAATCTCATCTTTTACCAAGAATGAGTACTTTGGGGTGAAGCAATACTATCTTTGCCTAACCGGAATTGCACCTTCAATCAGATCAATCTGATGTTCTCCAAATTGTTGTGGAGTACCTGACATTTGATCAATTGACTAGGCAAATATATTGTGGTACTCTATAAAAAGAGTAGTGTATCCTGCCAACTCCTCCAAAGTGATTGTCTTTGAAAATTTCAAAATTTTACCTTTGGCCAAGACAACATCTTGACAAGCATTGGGGTTGATGACTCCTTCAATTTGACTAACTTGGCTTAACCCAAGTCAAGTGGCAATCAAATCTCCTTCTTCTATTCATTTTCACCTTAAGCAATGTTGTATGGGTCTTTTTCTTTGACCATCTTGTAGCACTTCAAGTAATTAACTTGGACTTCTTCTTTGGATTCTTTGGAAGACAAAGACGATGAACCTTTGGATTCATCTTTTTCTTTGGGTGGAGTAATTTCTCCAAGGTGGGGAATCTTTGTCCAACTTGTAGTTGCCAACTTCTAGTATTTGGATGAGATGTCATTAAACCTCAGCTTTTGCTAATGCCGATCCACAACAACTTGGTCATTGTACAACTAGGGTCTTCCAATCAATAGCGGGTAACCAATTTTGATCATTGGTCTCAACACAATGTAATTCAACGTGAAGGGTGTACCTCTAATAATCATAATGATATTTGATAGCATGCTCAAAGTTTGTCTCTTGGTTTGGTCCACAAACTTCAAAATTTGGGATGTGGGCTCAAAAGTATGATACCTCAAATGATTTGGGGTGTCTTCCATCATGACATTTACTCCAGAACCTAAATCAATGGGTATCAATGTAATCATGTAACCTCCAATCTCCACATCCACTTCAAGAGATCCCAAATCCTCTTGTTCAATATGATAAATGGCTGGTAAGTCTTTCTTGGTCATTGCCCTTACTTTCTTGAGGGCTAGACTCAGCTGCTTCTTATACAACTTGTTGTCCTCTCATAATGTCTTGAATGTGACATTAGCATTCATGGATGCCAAATCTGCCACAATACCATATTGGAGTACTCCTCCCAACTTCACCTTCTTCACCTTTGACTTTGGGTTAGAAGTCTCTCCTTGCTCAAACTGGACTTTGGGGTGCTTCATGATGGTGACCAGAGTATTAGTGGTCTTGACCAAGATTCTTTGGGTTTACACACCTTGGCTTAGATCAGATCCTTTACTTTGGATCTGATGTCGGCTATAAACACTAGAGGCTCTAGTATTTTTGGCTGAGGGAGTCATTGAGGCTCAAGTAATCTAATTTTGGTATGGGATCTTGGACAGGGAATTGTGATGTAAAATATATGATGTTATTTTGTTACAAGCTACCACACCTACTCTGGCAAAGGTCTTTATTTTAGTTGAGAGCATTGAGCTCAACATGGTGGAGGAGAGAGTGATGATATTTGGATTTTGTAGGGAGAACTCATCCACAACTATTACTTCTTCTAGAATGCAGTATAGTGTACCACACCATGTTGGCTTCCAAGGGTAGAGTAGACAGTCCAAATCTTATGGAGTGAGTAGAGGGCCTAATGCAACTTGACCCTTACCTTTATTTTAAGGTAAGCATTAGCCAATGAGTGGTGGTGTTACTTGTTGAACTTGTGGTGGATCTCACCACAAAAGAAGAGTGCACTAAGAGCAATGGATATGATATCTTAGGTTCATCATAACTAGCACTAAGATAGTGTGACCATTGTCAAAGATTTGGTCACAATAGTGATTGATATTTGACCTTCATATGGAGTTACAGAGGGGTAGGACTACTATGGTAGGTGGTAGAGGAGCTCTATGTGATGGAGGAAAAAGTGGTAAAGGATTCACACTTGATAGGGGTGTAGTACCTATCCTTGCTTTTGATACAACCATAGCTACTCAAATTGAGTAATTGGAGCAAAGATTTGCTAGCATGGCCATAGTTCAAAGGAGATCAAGTTCAAGTGTTGAGGCTTCCACCTCTTATGCTAGTGATAGAGACATCTTGGAATTTATGTGCGGATTAGCACATGTAGATGCATCTACCATAGTGACTAGGAGTGAAATATGTGCTCCATAGCCTAGTGGAGTTGGATCCACAAAGAGAAGAGGCTAGTAGATAGGTCAGACTTCCATAGTCTTTCACACTCTCTAAGGCACTATAGACAACATCTACAGCTCCTAGACATCTTGGTGCATGTGTAGTAGGTGATGATGGAGTACATGATGGACTAGATACAAGTCAACCACCTACTATTATATAAATTGAGTCTAGCATGATGTTAGAAGTGGCTTAGTCAATTATGTGCTTCCCTTTGTTCTTAGCCAATGACATGTTTATATTGGAAATTGACCCAACTCTAGTGTTATGGTTGTTATGGTTTGTTGCCACATGTGGTACCCACATTTTTCATTTTTGATAAGTTTTTTTGAAGAAGTGCATTATTGAAACCAAAATGAACCCAAATGGAGAAGAAATAAGGAGAAACATGTATTTGATTTGACCCAAGGAGGTTGACTTTGTGTCAAAAAGAAGGACTCGGATTGGATTGGAAGGATAGTAAGGATACTTCATTGATGAAGGAAAGTTGGAGGGCAGGTTTATTGGGGGCCTTTATTTCAATGACCACATGTTCAAATAGTGCATTTTATGTCTCATTGGACGTGTTTCTTCAAAGACTTTCTGTTGCCCCCAAAATCATAAAGTTTGGAGGTTTGTAGTAGAAGTTATAAGCATTTGAAGTTTTTGTAGTAGATGTATGGAGTAGTTGAATGACTTTGGGTTGGGTTCTTTGGGTCTATACAACTTTGGACTTATATGACTTTGGGTCAAGAGACCTTTCTTCATGAGAAAAGTGACCCAATCCGAGATCGTCAAACATTAGATGCAAGAGTCTTCAGGTCAGATGTTTGAAGCGTCTGAAATAGTTTAAACAGAGAAGGAAAATATAGTTATGATACCTATGACTTCAATTTCAGTCCACTATATAATAATTTTGTGTTTCAAATGGCAATAAGCAACCTTACAACAACATCTGTCAATGGTCATGAACACCCGTCTGGAGCCTACATACGGTCTCCCGCATCCATGGCATTGTGTTCATTTCTCCTGACACTTGACGCTACAATATATCTGCATCAATTAATTGAGACTTTAGAGAGGAGTGGGTTGCAAGATAAGGAAGTAGATAGATTACCTATGAGTTTAATTGCGGATCAGAGTGAAGAAGTGGTAGAAATAGAGAATATTAACTGATAATAAATAGACCCAAAGATAGAGAAGTGCATGAAGGAATATTGGGTTTGGAAGCCGAAGTAGAGGTAGACATCAAATCAGAGTAATAATAGATTTGAGATAAGAATAGACAAATATGAAGAAGTGGGTTACCATTTCAAATCTGGAGATTGTTAGGAAGTAGTTTAGGTAGTTAGATAATTGTCAAGAGCTCAGCCTATATAAAGGAGGCATTTGCATTGCATTGTAATTTAGTAGTCATTATTCTTGAAGATATATAGAGCAAAGTGTTGTGAAGTAGTGCTCGTCTCTTGAGCTTAATTCCAAGTATCAATCTTGTGTTTGTATTTGTGAGTGCGTGGAGAATTTTGAAGTGTAAGTCAATGTGCTTGTTAGATGTTAGATTTATTTTGTGTGTTTGATCTTGAGTGAAGTGCAATCAAAGCAATTGCCTTGACAGATTGGAGAGGAATTGTAGTGTTGGTAGTATTCTGCATCTGTGAGTGTAGCGTTGAGTTGATGTGAAGCAATTTTGATCAAGGAAGTTGTGCCTTCAGTAGAGGGGTGGAATTTAATTTTGAGATGAAATCATTTTGCAGTGAAGTAGCTATCTTCAAGAGAAAATTAAATTATCACAATCAAGATTGTTTGGACATATTTGGAGTATTGTGATTTGTGAGTGATATTTTATTGTGACAAGCTTGTGAGTCAATGCTTGTTACTCTCTTCAGGGTGTAGTTTCTACTTGAGATTATAGAAGAAATCAAGAAGAACTACATTGTTACATTTTACTTCATATTTATACATTTATGACTTGTATCTTTGCGGGAATGAAATTTACTTACTTGATTACCGCAAAAGTGATACTTGTTGGGTTGTCACACCACCCTTTGTAAGAGTAGGGATGATGTGGTTCTTGCTTCTTGAGTAGAGGTGGTTGATAAAGGAGCTGACTATGTTGAGGAGCATGGGATCCACTCATTAACTAGTGGTTTATGGTAGGTAGCAATACCTAGGTTAGAGGAGTTACCTACTAGACTTGCCTTTGAGCAAGCTTGGTTCACATTTGGAGTTGTCATCTTGGATAACTAGAAGGGGGGATTTTCTGTTTGGTAAGACCTTGAAGGAAGGTCTATACACCACATAAGGTCTTATTAGACTTTGGTGCACAACCCCTTATGTTGGGAGAAGGCTATATTTTTCAATCTTGAGCTACAAAAGACCAATGTAGAGAGGTGTCTATTTTAGATCCAAACATCTCTAAAGGATGGTTCTACACAATATATCACATGTGGAGAGCTCATTGTCCAAATTTGGACTAGTTATCTGACTAATAGCTCTATGATGAGAGCTCAAGCCATTGCAATAGTAGCAAAATCATATGATATGCTAGTTGGTGGGGCAATGTTATGCCCATGGGCTTTAGTATTGACTATTGGGAGGAGAAAACCTCCTATAGACCAGGTTGGTAGTCAAGTGAGGGATGGGTATGTTGCCTACTAGTACACTTTAGTAGTGGCAATCTTAGCTCACAACAATCAGGGACCATGGAATTAGTTTTAGCTTTCATTGTTGATTGGCTTGGTGACTTATTAGAAGGGAATGCCCATATAGAGGATACTCTAGTACTAGAAGAGATCACTCAGATTTTTAATACAAGTGGAATCATTTTATCCAACTAGGATTATATGAAAAATATCATCAATGCAAAATATCATCCAACTCTAATGACATTTTGGATATTAGGTGCAAGTCTCAAATGGTGGTAGTGGCTGATAGGTCACATATGGCAATGGTGAATCTTGTTGGATAGCCTAGAGCTACTTTACCCACAAATATGAGTTTTTTAGGCTCCCATGATTTTTGAGAAGGAAGTCTTGGACTTGTTTGGGACTCATAGTTATAGCAATTAATGGAGCCCCATGCCAATGAGATGGAGCAAGAAATGGGTTTTTGTACTAGTATTATTGCTATTACATCATTGTTAGAGGCATCCATGCTCTAGGTGTTAGGTTAGGCTATGGACCTGAATTGTTTGACCTAGATTATGAGCCTTGGCTTGGCAAAGCAACATAAGATGTACTTGATAGACATCACCACTCAGACAGTTATGAGCTTTGTGCCTATCAAGATGATTCAAGCACATGTTGGGAGCAATGGATCAAGTGGGTAGGGTATTCTTGGGAGACAACTAGGAGTTACTATTGAGAGTGATCTACTTGGCGTCCATCTAGGTGAGCATGGTCTACTTGGAATGTAGCTAAAGGACATATAGAGCTTGCAACTAGAGTAGAGGGAGTTTTCAACACTAAGGTTGGGAACTCTAGTGGTTGATGCATGACATTACTGCTCTCAAGGGCCCAATGTAGCAACTAGTTAATATGTCTTCCACTCCTACATCAATTATAGAGGATACTTGGGAGCCAAATGTTGGACCTAAGCTTATAAGAGGGAAAGATAGAGGAGGTTCTTGAGGAGTTACATGAGTTGTTTTGCCTTCTATATGAAGGATTTGGATGCTTTGAAAGAACCTAGTATTGGGATTGACCTTACTAGTAATACACCAATTTTTTGATATCCTTGCAAATATAGTGACATGGAGAGAGCATTGATTTAAAGCTAGAGTATGGACCTTTTTGAGGTTAGTTTGGTGAAGATTTCACATGAAGAGTATGCTTCAGCTATAATGATGCCAACCAATAAGGATATGCATGGAAACTACACAAATAGGCAGATGTATAGAGATAACCATCTTATCAACCAACAAACTAGGGCTGATCGGATGTAGAGGAGATCTTTGATGCAATTAGGCATGCAAAGATTTAGTATTTTGGATCTTTGAGCATAATATCATCAATTACTGATCAAGGAGGAGGACAAGTCCAAGATAACATTTTGGGCCATTGATTCTCATGGCAAGGATGTATTATATTAGTGGAGATTCTCACCATTTGGATTGAAGAACACTCTTGTTGAGTTCCAAAGGCACTCTTGTTGAGTTCCAAAGGTGCATAGATAGGATCCTAGCAGGATTGGATCTTTCTTGGTACTATATTGAATACATTTTGGTCTATAGCATTATTGTGGAGGAGCATGAGAGACATTTGTTGGAGGTGTTTGAGAGGTTGAGATCTCATGGACTCAAATTACATCCTAGGAAGTGTAGGTTCTTCCATGAGTATGTTGAGTGTTTGGGTTACACTATCTACCCTAGAGGACTTGGTGTTTAGTAGAACAAGGTGGAGGCTATTGCACATATTCCTTGGCTTATAGATGTGAGCAGAGTGTGAGTCCTTGGATTGGCAAACTTCTATTGCCATTATGTTAGAGGATTTAGTGCCATTACCAGGGCCTTGACAAAATTGACAAAAGTTACTCGTGAGTGGTGTTGTGAAGATGAGCATGAGAGATCTTTTATAGAGCTCAAGGAAAGGTTGACATTTTCTTCTATTCTTAGGAGACAGGTTAGAGGATGACCATTCCAAGTTCATATTGATTAGAGTGTGTTGGGATTTGGAGCAATGCTCACCTAACAAGATGATGAAAGGAAGGAGTTTGTAGTGGACTATGTTAGTTGCTTCAACAATTCAACGGAGGTGGTGAAGTATAGTTCATATGAGGGAGAATGCTTGGCAATAATATAGGTAGTAGCATATTTTTGATGTTACTCATTTGGTAACCTCTTCACTCTCATCATTGATCATCAACCGTTGAATTGGTTGATGAAGTCCAACAAGCTTTTAGGAAAGCCTGCACAATGAGCTCTAATTTTATGAGTATGATTTAATGGTTTTACATATACCTAGAGTGGTGAACCATGATGCAGATGGGTTGAGTAGAATGTCCTAGCCAATAGGATCAGACTGCAACATGTTGGTATGTTGAGAAAAATTAAAAGATAGTTTTAGGTTGGCATGTATCTACCTTTCTATGTATATCTTGGAGGCCTAGGTGGTATCTCTTTTAGCATATACAAGAAGAGTTGTTGGGATCATAGATCTAAAGTGTGGAGATATTGTACAAGTTAGCAAGACATTCATGATGATGTCTTAGTGATGGATTATCTTTGCACTAGTGTTGTGGGTGGCATAGTTGGTACCAAGGAGAGAGATTGTATTCTTCAACTAGCAAAGTGGTTTAGATTGTAGGAAAAAACACATTCTTTGTGTATGGGAGGATGGAAGAGTGCAAGTAGTACCATCATATTTGGTATGTCATGCTCATAAGGAGTTAGGACATTTTGGAGTAAAGCGTAAATATAGCTTACTCTAGGGTCAATATTGGTGGTGTAGTATGTAGACCAAGGTATAGCAACTTATTGCTAGATTTATGGTTTATGACCAAGTTAGAGCATCATTTAATGCTCTTATGCCACAACTACACCAATTACCTATCATAGGATTGGGTTCTTGTTGGAATTTGGACTTTGCTAGACCTTAAATGTTGATTGTGAGATATCATTGATATATTCTGGTTATGGTGAAGCACTTCTCCACATGGATTGAGTTGGTGGCACTTCTTGACAAGTCCAATGAAGGGATAGCTTACTTGTTCTTGGATTTGGTTTTAATCATTTTGGTGCACTAGCTAAGGTTTTGACAGATTAGGGTATAGAGTGCTTGGGGGAGTTTTAGGTCTTGTGTGACAAGGCCTTGACATCATACTACCTCCCACAATCACCCTAAGGTAGATGTCTTAGTAGAAAGAGCGGTAAAGAGAGCGGTAGAGAGATGCATAAGTATAGTTTGCAAAGATTGGGATCTCCAATTCAGCCGGCAAGCCTCCTTAGCATCCTTCTCTCCTTGCTTTCCACTCTATGGACAAGATACAACTTTACTTTTGGCCATTTTTTGTGATGCTATTGTAGTTTTGGACTTATACGATCTAGATATATGGGTGAGCACATGTTCTCAATGAGGATCTTTTGGAGAGTAATATTGATGGCCTTTGAGAACTTAGCAATTGCTCATGATAGGGATATCTTACACTATGCCACCAGTCAAGGAAGAGGTTATAGATCCTTTGATTCATCCAAGTGACTATGCATATCTATAACAAATTGCATTGATGACACTTGATGTTACTATAGGCCGCACTATCTTGAGAGTGCGCGAGGTTTTGCCTTCCATAATCCTTGTATTGGAAGAACATGATGGTGTTTTTTGGAAGGATCATGTGTGAAATTGTGCACCATGTCACATTCCAAACATTGATAGCATTGTGGATCCAAGCTTGGCACTTGTATGTGCAAGCTTGCGGTGTATGTTATGTGCTTCCTTTTGTAATACCAATAGCTAGATAGATGATCTTGAGATGAAATTTGGTTTGGTAACATCTAGAAGGATTTCATACATGATGGACTAAGTAGAGAAGCTAGAGGTATCACCAAAAGAGTACTTCTACTAATAGGCCAAAAACCAAAACATGCTTGGAAATTTTAGAATCAATAGCTAGACATGTGATTTAGAGGTAAAACTTGGAGTGGTGACATCTAGAAAGATATTACACCAAAATAGCACTTCTACTAATAGTGTAGAAGCCAAAATATGCATGAAAACTTGAGGCAATTTTGGAGGCCTGATCGGATGAATTAGGCCTCAAAAATATGTAGATTCCCCCTTAATGAAGGATAGGCTAGCCTGCACACCCCCTAGTTTGTCTCACCAAGAGCTTTCCAATGGTACCTCAGCCATGTGATTTTGAGATTCCTATAGGAAGATTCCCTAAAAGATTCCTTCTGGTCAAAGCCTGTTTGACCAACTAGATGAGACCAGGATAGAAATGTCACCCATCCAAGCAAGGAATCTAAGGGTGGAGTTTGCTGACAGATCAGCTATCCATGTACCTAATCCTATGGGGGAGCTTCCTTGGAGGAGATCCTCATTGGCTATATAATAAAGAGAAGGTGCTCCTTTGGGGCATCAGAGGATTGTGTGTGAAATTTTTGTTTTCTCTCTTGTATCTCTCTTGAAGAGTTCTCTTTTACTTGGAGTATTACACTTTTGGTGGAGTTGTTACTATGTTGGTGTGTGATAGCTATTCAAGAGGATGGTATATGGTATGTTTGACTCCTCTCCTCATAGTGGTTCCTCAAGGACAATGGTTATGTCTAAGATGTACTTGATTTATAGCTAGTTCATCTTTTATGTGATATAGGTTGCAGATAAGCAACTAAAAATGGGGCTCAATAGCACCTAGCCTCTTGATCTTTGCCAACTATAGTGCATATCACATACTTGGAGTAGATGGCTATCTAGAGTTAGAGGGACCTAATTGTTCTAAGGGTGGTTAGGTCCCTCCAGGAGAGCAATTGGGGCACTTTAGAGTTCATATATGACTTATGTATGAGCTATGTTTCTATAGTGTATGATGTTGACAACAATGTATATTGTGTAATGATATATATATATATATATATATATATATATATATATATATATATATATATATATATATATATATGCACAAAAACTATCATGATATTGGTAGCACTAAAGCTAGTTTGCTTGGAAGCTAAAGTGGTAGTATTGGTAATCACAGTTATATTGGTAACTACTCATGGACTACTTGTTGGTGGTTTGATTTCATGTTAGAGCTACTAGTCATATAGTGGGACCCACTATTACTTGCACCATCAACAAAGCCATTAGAGTTGCGGACCTAGGTTGAGAAAAGGGGTGTACCTTTGAATTGTAGCTCCAGAGAGCTCACTTCTTTGATGTTGAGCGTTTGAGCTCCTTGCTATGGTGGACAAAGGCCAATGAACATAACTTGGAGTCTCTTAGCTAGAGTGGGTATGGCTTGATTGTAATCAATGCTTGATTATTGGTAGATTGTTAAGTGAAGGATCAAGTGCAAATCTGATTTGAGTGTAATTCAAGTGGAAGAATGATTTGATTATTGTAGCACTTTAGAGTTCATGTATGACTTATGTGTGAGTTGTGCTTCTATAGTGTATAATGTTGACAATGATGTATGTTGTATAGTGATGTGTATATGCACAATAGTGGATTGCAAGGACAATGGTAGCCATAACTAGTGTAGTGTTTTAGGGCAAGAGAAGAAATTCCTTTTAGGGTTAGGATCCAATATTTAAGGAGGCAACATTGATTTTCCAACATATATAACTAAAGGACTTCTTGAGATATGAGAATTTGTAGATTAAGGAGAACATGCTCATGTGGAAAAGATTGAGTATTGTAATAGGGGATTTAGAACCCTTCCTCCCACAGGATTGTATTGTGAACTTTTGAACCTAAAAGCCAATGTGGCATGAGGCTACTATAAAACTGTACACTTCTCACTTAGTTTGGTCTAAATGGCATGAATGGTAAATCACAAATTCTTGAATTGTTGTTGAGGAATCAATGCTCCTCTATGGTTTATCACATTGATTTGCTAACTAGTAATGGTATTAGGACTTTTCTTGTTTATGTGTTGATAAACCTTCTCTAAGTGACATACCATAGAGGCAAAAGGGTTTGCAGGGGTGATAGACCTTTGAACCATCCCCAAGGTAAATTTCTAAGAGGGATCCCATTCCCTTAATGGAACTACAAATTTCTATATGAGCCCCAACTATATTACCTCCCCATGTTGCATAAATGGCCGGCCATGCAAGGAGTGTACTGTTGTCTTCCTCATTCCCATAGCATTCCACATTTCCACTACAGGATGGGATAACCCAACCAACATTATTGATGCCATTGCAAGCTGATTCATATTTCCTCTCTACTTCCTTCTATAGTGCACTGTAGTCGTGCCTACTCTTGCCACCTCACAAAGCCATCGTGTATTTTAGTTTGGAAGAAGCATCAACTTCCACTCTCACCAATAAGATAGTTTTAAGCTTGGAGGAGATAGTACTCCATGTATCCATAGAGAAAAGTTTAAGTGCAAAGAAAGCATCACCTCCAAACCATGTAATGCTCCAATTGATGGCAAGCAATTCTACCCAAGGAAACCCATCTACCTTAGCTTCACACCCTATAGAAATACACACTCCTACAATAACACCTACTCTAGCTCCTATAGTCCTAGAAACCCTAGTTACAATAAATTCCATGGCCATAGTAGGAAATAATTGCATACCACCTAGAATGGCAGTTCTTATAGGACAAGAAGAATTCAAGTTGTTTGTATGAATGTTTGAAAACATTTGCATGGCACAAAATATCTTAGATGATGCTATCATAGCACAATATATTGGTATTGCACAACATTGGTTTAGTAGCCTCACCCATGCCACATGAACAAGCTATGAATTGATACAAGCAAAAGAACAACAAGAATACATCTCACCATGATAACACAAACAACTTAGGGACAAAATAAACCAACTTTGCAAAGAACACAATGAAACCATGCAAGCATTTATTTATAGGTTCCAATACATATCTTCATTGATCACACCGGCTCCAGACCCTACAACACACTCAACTAGTTTAAGGATGCTCTACCTAAGGATATGCAAAAGTTTCTAATCTACAACTCTAGCCCAAGCATTCAAAGAAACATGTTGGTGGGCTCAAGCTCACAAATGGGACATGGCCTTACGAGATCCATGCTCTATTATACCCAACATCAAAGGTAGTGTAATGCATAATCCTATGTTGCCACTCAAGGATTCCCACAATCTAACTACTTCTATGGGGGGAATTCTCATAACTACACCAAGCCCATGTGGTATCACAATCATTAATAATATACAATCAACAGCCCATAGTATCTCCCACAATACTGCCATTAGCATCTCTAGCACTACATGTTCCATAGTTGCATTAGTTCTAACAACAACCACTAAAATAGAGGATATCTTGGTCAAGTTGGAACACCTTGAGACTCTTTACTTAATTGCAAGAGGGAAATCCAATTAACATTGCTGCCAAGGGCAAATCTATTGTACATGATGCTTGGGATGGGAGCACAATAATACCCCATGTGCTACCTCAAATATTCTAAATTTCTATCTCCATTGTGGAAGGTATGGGCACACTATGACAAATTTCAAAAATTTGGAAAGGTGTCAAGAGCCTCATGAAGAGAGAACACACACTATGGATACTACCCCATAGCATAGCACCTTCAACCATCACTTACAAGATCCATTCTTTTGAAAAGGAAGAGGAAATGGACAAGGGCATGGATTGATTAACCTTGATATTTGTTGTCATATTTGTAGCAACAATCACTATGCAAACTAATGCCCCAACAAATCCACCCATTGTGCATTCTGCTACGGAGTGCACACTATGGCACAATGTTCAGACTTTTGAAACTTCATCACTCAAGCACATGAAGTGCCTACATAGAATTAACAACCCAATAACCTTGGCTCCAATGGAAAAACACATTTCATTGCCATTGAAGAAGTTCCTCTAATATGAGAGAATCCATCAATTAAGGATATTGTGCAACCAAAGGCTAATGTCTTCCTCACAAAATATTCTTGTACTTATGCAACACCCAATCCAACTAGTCCTTTTGTCTCAAACAACTACTCCTCTATGGACTCCAAGAACAAGCTTATATGGGATGAGACCTCATAGCTCATTCTCAAAATGTATTGGCCCATGATCCTTATGTTTGATACCCTGGTAAAACAATTGCCTACTTTGTTCATACACAACTACAATATCAATGCCAATTTGGCAAACACTTGAGCAAACATCACTCTCAAACAACTCTGCAAGGTATCTCCTACCAAACATAGAAAACTTCAAAGCTTCATGTTAAAGGAACAGCCTATGGTGCATTTCAAGGATCCATGGACTAAGAAAGTCCTCCTATAGACACCCGGTCTTATAGATTACGTTCTACCTTTGCTTATGGGATGCTCATTGACTTTGACTACAAAAATCCCACACATCACTGGTGTCAAGATGGTCCCATTGAGGACCTTGGTGTTGTACACTTAAATTCATGATCCTAACATTTTGATAACAATTGATAGTGTCATACCAAATTGTTAAATCGATCTGGGATCCTCAATAAAAATTGTGACCTAAAGAGCTATGCAAAGACTTTGATTGAAAGGCCTAACCAAGACTTCTACCTTCCTTCAAATAGCTAATGGAAGACAACACCATCTAATAGGAACTTTAACAAAAGTTACTATGCTAATTGGTAGAAAAAACCTTCTTCATTGACTACTTTATCATGAATACACCTCCTCTTATCTAATTCTACTCTTATTAGGAGTTCTAGGTTGGTAGATGCGGATGTTATCACCTCTTGGAAAATTGGTAAGTTAACTTTTGGAAGGAAATCTAATTGCATGGTCCTCCCAATGGTTACTCTAACAAAGAACACTTCCAACTCCAATCATGAGAGTGAATTGTAACACCCATTTATGCATGTGTGTGGTATTGTGATATTTAGCTTGGTATTACAAGTACTTGAGAGATATTATTTATATAAAGATAAAGGATGATTCTACATTAGTCATAATTAGCTAAAGTTAGTCATAGCTAAGATAGAGGGGACCTTACTTTAGAGAAAGTAGAAAAGATGAGCACCACTCTTTTGGATTTTAGTGTGTTGACTTGGTATTATTCCTAGGTGTTTGGCTTTGAGGAAAGAGTTGAGAACTCTTGGGCCCGCAAGCCATTTTGTTTTAGATTCTTCTTTAGTCCAAGGATAGCCCATGTGAAGGAATCCTTGACTTAGTGGTTGGGTCAAGATAAGACTACATGCTTAGGTGAATATGCCCATGTGAATGGATATTCCTTTCTACTTGTTGACTTTACTTGACTTTTAGCCTAATAACTTGAGTTACTCTAGTAATTAGTAACTTTGGTGTGTAATTATTTCACAAGTATATAAATAAGGGATGAGGAGGTACTTATCACCCTTTCATTTGCAACTATCTCTCTCTCATTGAGTTCTCTAGTGAGCAATGTATTGAGTCTTGGAGTGTTAGCCTTGGAGGAGTATGATGGAGTTGGAGTTCCTTGCCTTCTTAGTCCATGGTGCGCTCCCATAATAGCCATCAGAGGTTCATCCTGAGTGAGAGATAGGCCAGCTCACAGAACAAAGCTTTATTGTTGATGCATGGAACCCTACACATGTAATCAATGATGAAGAGATTGTGGAAACTATTGGTAATTGTTTGTTCATAATTACCAAGGAGATGAGTGGGTATGTCATATCCAAGAATACAAAGATGATAAACTCATCTATTCCTCCTCTTGCAACCTTCACCAGAATTGTAGGATGTTTTTGGCCGACCGACCCATTCTCACAATTCTCTCCACATTGCTTTTGGATTTTGGCAACACTTCCCAACCCGGTAGATAGTCTCTCCCATCATAACATGTTTTCATGGCTACACATAAGAGATCATGTTTGTGTTGCATTGCAAACCTCATGTTATTGTATTGATGATGAAAATGATTGCCAAGACAAAGAAATAAATGAGGAATACTTCCTTCTTGTCAGTGCTCTTCTTGATAATAATATTATTCCTTGATAAATAGACACAAAAAATACACTAGAAAATGTTTCCTCCCTCCAAGATAAGAAAATGGGTCCATAATCTCATACCAATACTTGACAACCAATTGGTTAAGCTGGTGACCTACTTTTTGACACCATGAGAAAAACCCAAAACTACTTGGAAAAAGAGCAAGGGTACACCAAAAAATAATTGATGAAGTGTTGCAATGCTATTTTTTGGAGAAACCTCTTGAACACTCAATTGAATCCATACCATTCTATTTACAAATAGTCAAAGGTTTTTGGAACCTTGATATTTCTCATGCAAAGGAGATTCCTAAATATGTAAGACTTAGCAAAAAGGTGAGCATGGATGAATAGCCTACATACCAAGATTTTTTTGCAAATTCCATGATGTTTTTGCCTATGACTACATGGGACTTATGGATGTGAACCCAAAAATGGGTCAACATCATATTTTCCTACATGTGGATGTCATTCCAATCCAAGGCATACAGGCTAAACCCCACTTACTCCCAAAAAGTATGAGAAGAGCTAGAGAAACTACACAAGTGCAGTTTCATCTATCTTATAGGAAAAACTAAGTAAGCATTACCAATTTTAGTGGTCCCCAAAAAGATATGAGAAACGTATGGATTTGCATGGATTTTTGCAAACTAAATTCCCAAACTGCCTTGGACCCCTTCCCAATCCAATTTACCAACATATTTCTCAACAAAGTAGCTAATAGTTAGTGTTTTTCCTTTATGGATGGCTACTCTAGATACAACTAAACTGTTATTGCCCCAAAATATCAATAGAAGACCAGCTTTGTAACCAAGTGGAGAACTTACGCATATTGTGTAATACCATTTGGACTCTAGAATGCTCCTACAACATTATAGCATTTACATAATGAACTCCTTTGGAGATATCCAAATAGAACTTAAGGCCTATCTAGATGACATGTGTGTCCATAATTTCTATAATGACCATGTCCAGGCATTAAATGTCACTCTGCAGACTTGTCAGTGCATCCAAATTTCCCTCAACTCCCAAAAATGTTTATTTGTAGTCTCTTGTGATCCTCTTTTAGGCCATCTAGTCTATAAAAATGGCATCATGGTAGACCCAAAAATATTCAAGTCATCTCACAACTGCCCCTACTCGCAACCATACATTACCTTTGATGTTTCTTAGTTTGTATGGGATACTGCCAATGGTATGTTCATATTTATGCTAAGATCATAGCTAAGCTCATTAAATTGCTACATTCCACATTAGACTTTTTGTGGACATAGCAATGCATTGAAGCATTCAAGACCTTGAAGGCCAAATTGGCCACAATGCATATTCTTGCAATGCTAGATTGGGCACTCACTTTCCATGTCTTTGTGGATACCTCAAACATGGAAATGGGTGTTGTTGTAACTCAATATTATGAGTAGAAGTGCAAAAACTCCATCTATTATGCTAGTTGGTAGCTTAGCTTTGCAAAAGAAAATTACTCTATAACAAAATGGGAATGTCTTAGCATGATTTTGTGGTGCAAAATTTTGATACTACCTCCTATGCAAAAATTTCATGTTCTATGTAGATCATGAGGCTCTAAAATAACTTATCAACAAACCTTGTCATGTGGAACAACTTGCTTGATGGATTTTACTTCTACAAGAATTCTTGTTTACAGTGGAATACCATCTTGGCAAGCAATAACGCAATAATAATCACAATAATGCAGAATTTCTCTCCCACATTCTTGGAACCAGTTGCCAATTCCCTTAGCACTGATCTTGTAGATTTTCACCTCTACTATGTACAAGATCAAGTGAGAACCCAATCAACCTGGATGGAACAAATCAAGCATTATTTGTCTATGGGCGAAGTGCCATCCAATTTACGTAGATATAGGCCATAAGAACTTTCATATGTCAACCCTTCCTTTCAAAATCTTGTAAAGCAATCTCTATCAAATGGATGTTGACCAAGAGCTCTGATGTTGCATTGGCCCCAAAGAAATTCCCATAGTACTCAAAGTGTGCCACTCTAACAATTTGGGTGGGCACTTCTCAAGAGAGCTCACTTCATGCAAAATATATTTGTCAAGATACTAAGGGCAATCCATTGCATAAATGCTAATCAATATGCCCATATGTGTAATTCTTACTAGCACGTTGGCAAAATCACATCTAAATATTATAAAAACCTTCATCTAATATTGGCAGTGCAACCACCTAGCTATAGGAGCTTGACTTTTTGGTGCTTGTCAATCCCGCCATTAGATGCACGTGGCACCATTACAATATTGTTGTAGTCAACAACCTCACTAAGTGGGTAGAGGCTGAATCCTTTGTCAACAACTTGGCTATAATGGCTATGCATTTTTTGCACAAAAACATCATATTTTGATTTGGTGTTCCCTTCTCCTTATCACCAACAATAGGTCTCATTTCATTAACAAAAGAGTGCAAGATCTTACCAATGCATACAAGATCCAACATAAAAGATATCCCCCATATCATCTTCAAGCCAATAACCAAGTGCAATGTGTTAATGGAATCTTTCTTACCATCCTTAAAAAGATGATCAACCTCAATCCAACTAGTTAGGGCCAAAAATTAGTTGGTGCCCTCTAGGCAAACCAAACCATAATCAAGTTGACTATGGGATTCACCTTCTTCTAGCTTGTAGTGCAAGAGGCCATTCTACCCATCAAGTTCCTTGTCCCTTCTCTTAGAGTTCTTACCCATAACTTGCCTAAACCATCTTGGTGTCAGGAGGGAGTAACCATAGAAGAAAGGATGTTTGCACTTCACAATCTATATGAAAATCATTTCAAGCATTTTACACATAGTACACCACCCAAGCAAAGTAGAAAACCTATTTTGACAAAAAAGACAAAAGAAGTCCCACTCTACAAGAAAGACTTGGTACTCAAGTTCAATGATAGGGTGGGCCAATTCCCTAGTAAAGTTTCTAAGAAATTGCTAGGTCCCTATAGAGTATAAGAAGTGTTCAACAACAAGTCTGTTTAGTTGGAAACATTAGATAGTGAAATCCTAGAATTCCACACCAATAGATCAAAGTATAGACCCTAAAACCACCCATTACATTCCCTTATGTGGGCAAGAAGAGAAGTTGCAACATGAAACTTGTTGTTTCACCATATCACTTGAGGACCAGTCATATCGCACAAGATATATGTTGAGAGAAGGTCCTTCTTTGAGATTTAAAGAGCTTCCAAAGAAACTACAGGTCTTTGTGTATAGTAAGGCATCCTATCCCTGACCTAAACTTCTAAAAGCAAAACCTGAAAGCCAAAAACAATTGGCAAATATCAAGCACCTATACATGAATGCCCTACATCCCACAAAATACAATGATTGTGGTAGCCCCAAGAGAAGATGGCATTACATTCAAGACAAGCTACATTCAATGAAAAGATAGCACCACACGCATGACACTTCATCTTCAAGCATAAAATAGTGCCAAAAGGAAAATGACCTTCACATTCAATTGCAAGGAGAGGTACATTGCATTTGAAATTTAAACTTGGGTGAGGAAGCACATAAGGCAATAATGACCTATGAGCCAGCTTATCTCTCATTCAAGATTAACCTTAGATGGCTATTAAGGTAGCACACCATGGATTAAGAAGGCAAGGAACCCAAACTCCATCACACTCCTCCAAGGCTAGAACTCCAAGACTCAAGACATTGCTCATTAGAGAACTCAATGAGAGACATAATTGCAAATGAAATGATAATGAGTACTTTCTCACCCTTAACTTATACACACCAAAGTTACTAATTATCAAAGTAACTCAAGTTAATAGACTAAAAGTCAAAAGGTCAAAAGGAATATCCAAGCTCATAGGAATAATCCTATGAGTAGGTGGTCTTATTTTCACCTACAAACTAAATCAAGGATTCCTTCACATTGGCTATCCTCGGACTACAAAAAAATCTGCACAAACAAAGTTGTGGGCCCAAGAGTTCTCAACTCTTTTCTCAAAGTCAAATAACTAGGAATAATACCAGGTTAATGCACTAAAAGACAAAATAGTGATGCTCACTCTTCTCCCTTCTTCTAGAATAGGGTCATCTTTATCTTAGCTAGGACTAAATCTAGCTAATCATGACTAATGCTTAGCTAAACTCCATATTGATAATATTTCTCCACCACTTGTAATACCAAAATTAATATCTCTATAGTGTATACATGCATCAATGGGTGTACAAACCGCATCTTAACAAAACCTTTTGACAAACCCAAGTCTTCACTATTTTTTCAATTTCAGCTCATGCCTTTGGTAATATTTCTATCACAACTTGTGCAAGCAAAAACACAATAATCAGAATTATCAAGAAAAGAAAGTGTAGGAAGTCAAACCCCCAATCAATAATTTACCATATGAAGGAGACTATCAAGACAAAAGTCAAGAGATACATGCATAATGAACAAGAACTCATGGTGAGGCTGATTTTGGGAGCCCTCTTGGACCAACTAGATTGAACAAGGATAGAGGCAATTGCTTCAAGTGCTCAAAATTTCACCTAGATATAGAGCATATTGAATAGATGGAGTCCTTCCTACATCACTCCTCAAAGGCATTTACCACCATATTTTTTAAGAATTGGAGAATTTTGCTAAGAGAAAATGCTTTCAAGAGAGTACAATAACAAGTATTGGGAGGTATGTTGTCACAATGGAGTTCTCAAAGTATTCTAGAGGGGATTTTGCTACAATATGCAATGGATTCACATGGAATGGTACACAATATCAACCAATATCTCAGGTCCTTATAAGGGAAGGGATTGATTATAGTTTTGAGATTGATATGGATCTAATTGGGAGTTCATATTTTGTGTCCACATTGTTATTGTGGAATATGGATGAGATTTATAGTGCCTCAAATGGCCCTAAGTGCTATTTTGTTACAATAGATACTATTGAGTTGGATGATTTCATCTAAGAGTTTGATAGTTGATGTGATTTGCAATAGATATGGAACTTGACTTTGTTCAAATCCTTAATAGCATGGAAGATATTGTTCTAGAATTTAGAAGATGATTATCACAAGTTAAGGCAAGCACACTTGGAGTAGATTCACATATGGAGACTTATATATTGGTCTCTAAACTAGATGTCCATCACCTGAAGCTTGATTTCTAGAGTTTGATAGGTAGTTCTAATGATTTTTAGATCTAGTAGCATTGGTGTATCTAATGGTGGTAAATTGGTTGGAGATGGTGCTACTACAAGTGCATGGTACCTCAAGAAGAAGAGGTAAGAAGTAAGAAGTTAGAAGTAATGGAGTACCAAAGGTTAACCCCATGGTGGAGTTCTTCTAATGTTTGAATTAGAACTACCAAGGAGTACAAAGTGAGAAGTCAAAGAGCTTATAGGAGTTCCAACAAAAGGTTAGAGAGAGAGAGCCTATAGAAGGCATAAAATTCATGAGACAATTGATCAATTTTACTCAAGGGGTTATTGAGGCATGAGCTATTCTATTTTGGTATGGTACACTAGACAGAGAGCTAAGATGTAAAGTACATGATGCTACTTTATTGCAAGAAACTTCATTGACTTTGGTGGTTGTCTTTGGTTTGGCAAAGCATATTGAGCTCAATATGGTAAAGAAGTGAGTGGTGAAATCTAGATTTGGTAGGAAGACCTCATCTATAGCAATTACTTATTCTAAGGTGCAATAGAGTACTCCATACCATATTGGCTTTTGAGAGAAGAGTGGATAGCATTGATCTTATGCAGCAAGTGATGGATCTTAGTGCACATAGAACCCTTCCTTCATGTTTGGTTAGCAAAAGCCAACAAGTGGTGGTGTTACATGTTGAACTTATGGTGGAGCTCACTACAAGAAGGATTATATCTAGATTAGTGGGCATGATACCATAGAGCACCATAAATGACCCAAAGATAATGTGACACCAATGCCATAGATTTGGCCACACTAGTGACCAATTCTTTGACTTACACTTAGAGTTGCAATATGGTAGGATTGCTATGGTAAGAAGTAGAGGAGCCACCAGTCATGGAGGACAAGGTGGTAGAGGACCCACACTTGGTAAGTGCATGATACTTGCTCTTACTTTTGATATTTCCATTGTTATTTGGATCAAGTAGTTGGAACAAAGATTGGCTAGCTTGACTATAGCTCAAAGGAGATCAGATTCAATTGTTGAGGATTCTACCTCTTATGTTGGTGACAAAGCTATCCTTGACTTCATGTGTGGATCATCATAGGTAGGTGCTTATGTTGCAACGACTAAGGGTGTAGTACATGCTCTTGATTCTAACAAACATGGAGTTGGATCTGTAAAGAGGAGAGGCTTGTAGATAGGTCAAATGTCCCTAATATTTCACACTTTTTGAGGCATTATAGGCCTCATCCATAACTCTTAGACATCCTAGTGTAGGCATGGTAAGTAGAAATAAAGAGTAAGATAGAGCAAATGCTAGTTAGCACCTACTTCTTCTAAGGCTTTGTCTAGACAAAGACTTAGAATAAGTAATGATATGTTTACATTGGGAGTTGATCCAACTCTAGTGTTCTGGTTGGCTTGAGGTTTACACATGGGATTGTCTTATTGGACAACCAAAGTAGAATTTCCAATTTCTTGGACATTTAATGAAGGTTTGCACACCATTGAGTGTCTTATTAGACTCTTATTATAGAAGATTGGATGTAATACTCCAAGGACAAGAGAACTCTCCAAGAGAGATACAAGAGAGAAACCACAGGTTTCACACTCAATCCTTTGATGCACCAAAAGAGCACCTTCTCTTTATTATATAGCAAAGAGGATCCCTTCAAAGGAAGCTCCACCCTTGGATCAAATACATGGATTGGTGAACTATAAGCAAGCTCCATCCTTAGATTAGTTGTTTGGATGGGTGACATGTCAGTCCTTGTCCTATCTAGTTGGTCCAAAGGAAATCTTTAGGGAATCTTCTTATATGGAGCTTAGAATTGTGTAGGTGAGGTACCATTGGAAAGCTCTTGATGAGATAAATCAAGATGAATCATAGGGGGGAGAAGGAAAGCCTCTCTTCCTTGAGGGAGGGATTTTTCCATTTTTGAGGCCTAATTCATCCATTTAGCCTCCAAAATTAGCTCTACAATTTTTAGGCTCTTTTCGGCTTCTGCTCTATTAGTAAAAGTACTCTTTTGGTGACATCTTTATCTGATCTACCAATCTGATTACCTACCTACAACATCCTTCTAGATGTTACTAAGACAATTTTCATCTCTAGATAATATGTCTAGCTGCTTGTATTATAGACGTCCTCTTTTAAGAAACAACGTCCTCATTGCAAACTTGTTGCTCAAACAATTGAACTAACATTGGTGCGTTGGTCAAGTTGGCTACTAGCTCCCATGTTGCCTTGTACAGTGGGTACCCTTTCCAATGAACCAGATATTCTACATGCGGATGGTGAGTACTATGGATGCATTTCTGGAGAATGTGTTTGGCCTCATACTCTTTTGCCTCATCAACCAAGGTTAGATAAGGTTGATTTTCTTGGATAGAAGAGAAGTGGAGCATCCAGAAGCATATTTTCATAATAAGGAAACATGAAACACCAAGTGAATCTTCATATGTGGCATTACCTTGAGGTGATAGTCCACAATGTGCAATGAAGGATTGGAGAAAGGTCCAATAAAATGAGGTGTGAGCTTATGAGGACCAACTAACTTAAGGTTGGTGGTTGACATCCAGACTTGATCTCCCACATTGAACTCCATGTGTTGGTGGTGTGCATTTGCATACTACTTCTACCAATTTTGGGTGATTTGCAACCTGTGCTTGGCGTGCTCCACCTCTTATTGAATTCTAGAAACAATAGTGTTGAAAATGTCAACCTTGGTAGCCACTAGACAGACCTTCATCAAACTTGAAGGTATGAAAGGATGCTCTCCATACATGAGGAAGAACGGTGTTACTTGTGTGGAGGCATTCATTGAATTATTATAAGCAAATTCCACCAATGGGAGTAAGTTGTCTTGTGAGCCGGCATGTCTCTCACTCAGGATGAACCTCTGATGGCTATCATGGTAGCGCACCATGGACTAAGAAGGCAAGGAACCCCAACTCCATCATACTCCTCCAAGGCTAACACTCCAAGACTCAAGACATTGCTCACTAGAGAACTCAATGAGAGAGAGATAGTTGCAAATGAAAGGATGATGAGTACCTCCTTACCCCTTGTTTATATACTTGTGAAATAGTTACGTACCAAAGTTACTAATTACTGCAATAACTCAAGTTACTAGACTAAAAGTCAAGTAAAGTCAAAAAGTAGAAAGGAATATCCATTCATATGGGCATATTTGCCTAAGCATGTTGTCTTATCTTGACCCAACCACTAAGTCAAGGATTCCTTCACATGGGCTATCCTTGGACTAAAGAAGAATCCAAAACAAAAAGGCTTGCGGGCCCAAGAGTTCTCAAGTCTTTCCTCAAAGCCAAACACCTAGGAATAATACCAAGTCAACACACTAAAATCCAAAATAGTGGTGCTCATCTTTTCTACTTTGTCTAAAGTAAGGTCTCCTTTATCTTAGCTATGACTAACTTTAGCTAACCATGACTAATATAGAACCATCCTGTATCTCTATATAAATAATATCTCGTAAGTACTTGTAATACCAAGCTAAATATCACAATACCACACACATGCATAAATGGGTGTTATAGTCCCAACTCTCTTGCTCATCCAAAGTAAAGCCCCAAAGCATGTCCTCAATAGTGCAATTTCTCTCTCTATTTATCCATTGGTCTATGGATGGTAGACTATGGACATAGCCAATTTAGTTTTGAAGAACCTAAAGAGTGTTCTCCAAAACAAACTAGTGAATTGAGTGCCTCTATCTATGATGAGCATTCAAGACAAGCCATGCTTGGAAAAGACTACATTTAAGTACAAATGAGCTAGTTGCAGGACAATCACATTCTTAGTGGTAGGACGTACATGAATCATTTTGTTGAGTTGGTCAACAAAGACTATGATGGAATCAAACCTAGAGTTGGTCCTAAGCAATTCACAAACCAGATCCATGCTTACCTATTCCCACTATTGTGTAGGAGTGGGGGAAGTTGGAGGAGTCTTATGGGAGCTTGATTAGAATCCTTATTTTGTTGAAAAAGTAGGCAGCTCCAAACATATTCCATCACATTGTTGCTCATCTTGGGCCAATATTAATAGCATTTTATTGCATCCAAGGTCTTGTCCATTCCAATGTGACTGAAATGGCAAAATCATGACATTCTGCTAGGATGGTGGTTCTTAGATCCATATCATCTGGGATCCACAACCTGCCATCACGGAAGGTAAGTCCTTGGGTGTTGGTGATGCCTTTGGATGGTTGAGCACCTTCAATATGTGGATCAGTTTTTGTAGCAACAAGAATCCTAGGCCAAAATTTAGGGTTCATCTTGATTTCCACCATCAAATAGTTTGCCATTGGCATTCGGGTGAATGCATCTGCAAGGTACTTCTTGCCTTCCACATATCTGATTATCATATTGAATTTTTGTCTCCACTTTGCATACCAAATTTGTCAATGAGAAAGATATTTTAGTGTCTTGAAGTAGACTAGAGGTTTGTGGTCCGTCTCTACCACAAATGCCTTCTCACCCAAATAGTGCTTCCAATGCTTGGTTGCAAGGACAATGGCCAGCTCTTCTTGTTTGATGGTTTGATAGTTGTATTCTACCGGTAGCAACTAACAAGATAAATACACAATTGGGTGCCATCCATCCTGCCATTCTTGTTGTAGGACTGCTCTTATTGCTACACTTGATGCATTTGTAGCCATCTTGATTGGACATTTTGGGTCATACCATTTCAAGATTGGTGCATGTAGTAATGCATCTTTCAACTCTTGAAAGGCCAATTCTTGTGTGGTTCCCCATATCAACCTCTTCCCCTTGCCCAATAGTGATGTTAGAGGTTGTGCAATCTTGGAGAAGTCCTTGACAAATCAATAGTAAGACTACATCAATTCCAAGAAACTCTTGATTTGAGTATGATCTTTTGGAGCACTCTATTTTTTAATGACCTTTATTTTATTTGTTAACACTTGCATATCCTCTACACTTACTCTATGCCCTAATTAGTCTACTTCAGATTTGCCAAACTCGCACTTTGAGATTTTGGCATACAATTATTTCTGTCTTAGAATTTGGAGAACTTCTCGCAGGTGTTGCTGTGCTTTGTTAGCATCCTATTGTAGACTAAGATGTCAAGAAAAATGATAACAGATTTATCCAAGTACAAATAAAATATGTCATTTATCAAACTCATGAAAGTAGCTAGAGCATTGGTGAGGCCAAATAGCATCACCAAGTACTCAAAGTGACCATACCTTGTTTGAAAGGCCATTTTGTGTATGTCTTTTTCCGCAATCTTGATTTGGTTGTAACCACTCCGCAAATCAAGTTTGCTGAAGTGCCTTGCCCCATTGAGTTGATCAACCAAGTCATCCATGCAAGGTAATGGATATTTATTCTTCATTTTTTGTTGATTTAGTCCCCAGTAGTCAATGCACATGTGCATTGTTTTGTCCTTCTTCTTCACAAACAATACGAGAGCCCATATGGTGATACCTTGGGTTGGATAAACCCCTTTTGCAACATATCCTTGATTTGAGCCTTACACTCTTCCAACTCATGAGGTGATAGTCAATATGGGGGCCTTACAAGGAGGTCTCTTCCCAAGTTGTATCTCAATTTTATGATCTACTCTCCTTTTTGGTGGTAAACCTATGGGTAATTCATCCGAAAAGACATCTTGGAACTTATTGATCACATCTATCAATCTCTCAAGAATTTGTCCATTGTGTTGGGCACTCTAGACTTCTCTTATTAAATCCATGAAACATCTATATGTCTTACCAATAGATGTGGTCCTTATAATATATAGAGGCAACTCTTGCCTTTGTGATCTTCCTTTAATCCCAAAGATCTTCCATTGACTAGTTTTCACTAATTTCTTTCTCCAATCCACCGTGGGGTTATAGTGCTCCATCCACGGCATACCTAAGATTGCATCATAACAAGCTAGTTGTATCACTTGCTACTTGATTGCTTCTTGATACCCTCCTACAGAGAGTATTACCTTTCTAGGTAATAACTCAATCCTCTCTATTTGACCATTAGGTAACTCTACTTTGTCCTTCTCATCCTTCTCTAGTTCATCCTTATTGCAACAATGCAAGACAAGAAATTCTTTGTTGCCCTATGATCTATCAACACTCTCATCAGATTTCCTTCTAGCACTCCATTTACAACAATTAATTGTGTGTTTATCTTCCTCCTTCTTTGCACACTTGTCCTCTTCTTCCCCTTGCTTTTACTCTTCTTCACCGAGCCAATAAGGTCATGAGGTACATTTATTGGCAATCTTCATTTTTTGATGCAGTTTCTATATCTTCCTCTTCAATTTGCCTCTCCATATGGTTCAAAGGTTGCTTGTATGGAGGCCAAGGGCCTCTAAGATGACAAGCACAACAATTGATGGTTATGTGCCCAATTTGGTCACACTGGTAATATTGTTGTTCTTCTGCTCAAGCACCTTCTCCTTGTGGGACTCTTTCTCTCCTTTCTTTGACCCGTCCTTGTTCTCCTTGGAGAGGTCTTGCTCCTCTATCTCAAAATGAAATGTTGCAAAATTCCATAGGAACCTGTCCACCAAAATGGTGTATCTCTGCTCGATAGTTTTGCATTGGTGTTATTGCTTCACCTCCTCCAAGCGCTCCTACTATTCTTTGGGTGCAGGTAATGACTTAAAAAATAGTACAAGGATTTTGTACCATTACTTCTTAGTGAATATGCTCTTCTAATCCTCTCTTGAAATTATCAAAAGCTTTGGCTGGACTCATATTGGTTATCGCAACTTGTAGATCCAGAAATACCTCCATGTACTCTTGTATGCTATTCTTTTGCTTCAACCTCCAAAGTCTGGTTTGGGCCATTTGCATGGAATCACAAATTAGACATTCTTGAGCAGCCCCTCTAGCATGGTTGTCCAAGTGATCTCTCTTCCTTCTACCAACACTGATCACTCCGAAGCGTCATACCATGTGAGGGCTTTATTAGTCAAGTACCCACAAGCAAACACACATGTAGAATGATCAATGATCTCTGTTGTGAACAATCAAAGGTATTGATTCATTCTTGAAATCCAATTTTCATTACTCCCATGGAATAATGTCCCTTGTAAGGCTCAATGTTGCACATCTTTTTCATTTGTAGTAACAATGCAGCTTGGTTGTTGATTGGAATTTATTGATTGTTGATGAATGACACTGATTCCATAACTCTCCCTATACCTTGATTGTTGGTGTTGGTTACCGAGACGGTTTCCCTCCTTAAATTACTTGATCATTCTTGATATTTTGTATGTGATTTTGCAATTCCTCCATGGTCATCTTGATTTTTCAAAACTCGTTCAACATCCCCTGCATTCCTTGCATCAACTCCTACAATTGTGGATCCATGATTCCTACATACGACAAATGTGCAATTGCTATATTCTACTTCAATAAAGGGTTAGAATGATCACTAGGGAAGGTGCATGAACTATGGGAACTACCATTGGGACCTTAGAGGTTATAACTCATTGATAATATTCCTCACCGAATTGTGGACTACAAAATCCCTAAACATCACTTTTGATCTAACTACATAACGGATTTCTCCTTGCATGTTGAAAGGGTGAGGGTTTTTTAGATTCACATTCAGATCCATAACATCATAATAGAATGTTGATTGTCAAATCCCACTATCTGTCATATACCACCACAAGTAGAATCATTGAGGTTGGTGAATTCATCACTCTATCCATGAATTCTACTCCAAAGTGATAAACTAGAGATACTCTCATTTGCTCATGTTAGATGTATATAATCTTGATGTGAAATGGATTCAAGAATGGGAAGCTAGGTGAAGGAAATTGTCCTCCCGATGCATCCATCCCATTTGCTTTCTAAAGCACTTCCCAGTCTAGCACTATGTTCTCCATCTCAAATTACTCAGTTTTTGTAGCTTGTGCTCTTCCAAGAGGGGTGATCCATTCTCTTGGATTGAAATACCCACTCTAATACCATTATAATACTATGAGGACAAGAGAACTCTCCAAGAGAGATATCTATCTCTCTTGGAGCGTTCAAGAGAGAAATCACAAATTTCACACTCAATCCTCCGATGCCCCAAAGGCGCACCTGTAATACTCCGAGGACAAGAGAAGAGAGAAAACACAGATTGCACACTCAAACAATTGATGCTCCAAGGGAGCACCTTCTCTTTATTATATAGACAAAAAGGATCTCCCCCAAGGAAGCTCCACCATAGGATTAGGGACACAGATAGGTGACATTTCAGCAAGCTCCACCCTTGGATTACTTACTTGGATGGGTGACATGTCTGGTCTAAGTCCTATCTGGTTGGTCAAACAAGCTTTGACCGGAGGGAATCTTTTAGGGAATCTTCTGGTAGGAATCTCAGAATCATGTGAGTAAGGTACCATTGGAAAGCTCTCAACAAGACAAAGCAAGAGGAGGGAAGGCCAGCCTTTCTTCTGTTGGGGGGGGGGATTCTGCACATTTTTTAGGCCTAATTCATCCATTTAGGCCTCCAAAATTGCCTTCAAAGATTTCAAGCATATTTTGGTTCCTACTCTATTAGTAGAAGTCCCCTTTTGGTGATACTTCTTTCTGATCTGTTTAGTCCATCATGTCTAACATCTTTCCAGATGTTACCAAGCCAATTCTCACCTTTAAATCATATGTCTAGCTATTGGTTCTAAGGTTCTCAAGTCTATTTCGGTTTCTGCCTTATTTAGTAGAAGTACTCCTTTGGTGATAATTCTATCTGATCTATTTTTACCATCATGTATAACATCATTCTAGATGTTACCAAACCAAATTTCATATCTAGATCATATGGCTAGCTCTTGGTATTACAACACCTTCTCTTTATTTTATAGCAAAGAGGATCTCCTCAAAGGAAGCTCCACCCTTGGATCGGATATATGGATTGGTGACATGTCAGCAAGCTCCATCCTTGGATTAGTTTTTGGATGGGTGACATGTTAGTCCTTGTCTTATATAGTTGGTCCAAAGGGAATCTTTAGGGAATCTTCCTATAAAGGGCTCAAAATCGTGTGAGTGAGATACCATTGGAAAGCTCTTGATGAGACAAATCAAGAAATATCATAGGGAGGAGAAGGCATGCCTTTAACCACTAAGGCAAGTAATTTTTCCATTTTCAAGTCCTAATTCATCCATTTAGGCCTCCA
Source organism: Lunularia cruciata (assembly GCA_948567375.1). NCBI lineage: Eukaryota > Viridiplantae > Streptophyta > Marchantiopsida > Lunulariales > Lunulariaceae > Lunularia > Lunularia cruciata. Next base: position 9,094,840 of record OX419760.1, read on the forward strand.
AATTGGCTCTAAAGTTTTCATGTTATTTTTGGCTTTTTCTCTATTAGTAGAAGTACTCTTTTGGTGACACCTCTGTTTTATCTACCTATCCCATTGTACACAACATTCTTCTAGATATTACCAAGCCAATTTTCACCTCTAGATAATATGTCTAGTTGCTTGTATTACATTGTAGTTCTTGGTCTTGGGCTATGGAAGACCAATGTTGAGAGGTATCTATTTCAAATCCAAACATCTTCAAGAGGTGGTTCCATGTAGTACATCATATGTGAGAAACTCATTATCAAAATTCAACTTGGCATAATGTTTCAAGGATAGGAGAAAACCCCCAAGAGAAAACCCAACAGAAGAAACACAAAGCTTCATAGTCAAAACTCCAATGCCCCAAAGGAGCACCTTGTCTTTATTATATAGTAAAGAGAATTCCCTCAAAGGAAGCTCCATCCTTGGATAGATGGATTGGTGGTATGTTAGCAAGCTCTACTCTTAGATTAGTTGTATGCATGGGTGACATGTTGGTTTTGGTCCTATTTGGCTGGTCAAACAAGCTTTGATCAAAGGGAATCTTCTTGTAGGATCTCAAAATTGCATGGGTGAGGTACTATTATAAAGCTCTTGCCAAGAAAAACAAGGGGGAAAGTAGACCACATTCTTTTCCCTTGGAATAGAATGTTTACATTTTTGAGGTCTAATTCATCCGTTTAGGCTTCCAAAATTGACTCTAAAGTTTTTGAGCTAGTTTTGGCTTCTACTCTTTTAGTAGGAGTACTCTTTTGGTGATATTTCTATTTAATCTGCTTAGTCAATCATATATAACATCTTTCCATATGTTACCGAGCCAATTTTCACCTCTAGATAATGTGTAGTTATTGGTATTACACCCGATCACCCAAAAGTTATATGATAAGAGTTTATGCCATAATGACAATAATAGAGTCATATGATATGTTTTTTGGTGGAGCAACATTATACCCCATGGGTTCAATATTGACTATTTAGAGGAGATAGCTTCCTATTGATAGGATCGGCAATTGGTTGAGGGACAAGTATGTTGCTTATTGGTACACTTTAGTAGTGGCAATCTTGGCTCGCTATAATCAAGGACCATAACATTAATATTAGAATTTAGTGGCTTAGTGGTTTCATTACTTGAAGAGAATGTCCATGTAGAGGATACCCTAGTATTAGAAGAGATCACTTGGATTTGGAGTATGCATAAAGTTATCTCATCTATCTTGGATGTTCCTTGTGGAGTTCTAAGAAAGAGTTACACAACATGCAAATATGTTGATATAAAAAACTTAGAGTGGATTCTTTGTACCACAAGTGGACCAATTTCATGATCAAATTTTGGAGTCAATTGCCTTGTTACCTTTGGATACCACACCTATTGCTTGGTAGTATCCAATGGAGAGAGTATGCTTATGGATTTGTTTTGTGGGATTAGCATTGGACTAACTATGGTATTACAAGCAACCTTATTTGTTGAGGGGTATTGTGTGTAGAAAGTGATGATACTACTACACAAGTGCCTTTATATCATGTGGCTCACTTGGCATACCAATATCCAATGTTGTTACCAATGTCAATAGGCAACAATTACCAAATCCCTTTACATATTTTCTTGTTGGGAACAAGGAAATGTCATGGTATAAGATCATGATGTCATGATTATATCATTGTAATACCAAGAGCTCACCATATGATCTAAATGTGAAATTTGGTTTGGTAACATCTAAAATGATGTTATACATGATGGTCAAAATAGATCAGATAGAAGTATCACCAAAAGAGTACTTCTACTAATAGAGCAAAAACCAAAATAGACTTGAGAACCTTAGAACCAATAGCTAGACATATGATTTAAAGGTGAGAATTGGTTTGGTAATATCTGGAAGGATGTTACACATGATGGAATAAATAGATCAGAAAGAGGTATCACCAAAAGGGGACTTCTACTAATAGAGTAGGAATCGAAATATGCCTAATCTTTGAAGGCAATTTTGGAGGCCTAAATGGATGAATTAGGCCTCTAAAATGTGCATATTATTCCCCCCCACCATGAAAGGAAAGGCTGGCCTTCCCCCCCCTGGTTTGTCTCATCAAGAGCTTTCTAATGGTACCTTGCTCACATGATTTTGAGACTCCTACAAGAAGATTCCCTAAAGGTTTCCCTCCGGTCAAAGCTTGTTTGACCAACCAGATAGGACCTAGACTGACATGTCACCCATCCAAGTAAGTAATCCAAGAGTAGAGCTTGTTGACATGTCACCTATCTGTGTGCCTAATCCTATGATGGAGCTTCCTTGGAGGAGATCCTCTTTGTCTATATAATAAAGAGAAGGTGCTCCTTTGGGGCACCAAATGTTGAGTGTGTAATTTGTGTTTTCTCTCTTCTCTTGTCCTTGGAGTATTAAAATGGTATCAAAGTGAGTGTCTTAGTCCAAGAGAGTTGATCACCACTCTTAGAAGAGCACAAACTATTGGAACTGATTAATTTGAGGTGGAAAACATAGAGTAATTGCTAGACTTAGGAAGGACTTTAGAGAGCAGACGGGATGGATGCACCGGAAGGAAAATTTCCCACACCTAGCTTTCCATTCCCAAATCCATTCCACATCAAGGTTATGTACATCTAGCATGAGCAAATGAAGGTATTGTTAGTTTATCACTTTGGTGCAAAATTCATGGATAGGGTGATGAACTCACCAAACCCGGTGATTCTACCTATGGTGATATATGACAAAGAGTGGGATTTCACAATCTACATTCTATTATGATAATATGGATGTGAATGTCCCAAATCCTCTCCCTTTCAATATTCAAGTAGATATCCGTTATGTAGTGAGACCAAAAGTGATATTTAGAGATTTTGTGGTTAGGAATTTTGACGAGGAGTATTATCAACAAGTGATAGTTTTTGAGGTCCCAATGGTAGTTTTGATAGTTTGTGCGCCTTCTAGAGTGATCATATTGACTCTATATTGAAGTAGACATTAGCAATTGAGTGTTGCAGGAACTATGGATCCGCAATTGCAAGAGTTGGTGCAAGGAATGCAAGGGATGTTGAATGAATTTTGAGAGATTAAGATGACCATGGAGACATTACAAAGTCAAGTGCAAATCCTCAAGAATGATCAAGCCATGCAAGGAGAAGAGCTATCTCAAAACCCAATACCTACAACTGAAGTACTTGGAGAGGCACTTATGCCTACGAACCCTATCAACAATGAAGCCACATTGCTACTCCGGATGAAGAAGACCTACAACATCAAGCCTTACAAGGGGCATTGTATGATGGGAGTAGTGGAAAATTGGATCTTGAGAATGAATCGATATTTCCAATTGTTCTCAATAAAGATCACGGAGCATGCTATAGGTGTGTTTGCATGTGGGTACTTGACCGATAAAGCCCTCACATGGTATGAGGCTTGGGAACAATCCATGTTGGCAGAAAGAAGGGAGGTCACGTGGACAACAATGCAAGAAGGATTGCTGAAGAATTTCCAATCAGTGGATTCTGTGCAGATGGCTTGAACCCGACTATGGGGATTGAGATAGAAGAATAGCATACAAGAGTATGTGGAGGCATTTTTGGATTTACAAGTCGCAATAACCGACATGAGTCCAATAGGGGCTCTTGACAATTCAAACAAGGGTTAAAGGAGCAGATTTGCCAAGAAGTCATGGTGCAAATTCCTCGCATAGTATTTGAAGCCATTGCTTGTGCGTAGAGAATAGTAGGAGCATTGGGTGGAGGTGAAGGAGTAGTTCCACCTCAACATTATCGGGCAAAAATGCCACACATGGGTGGACCAGTACTAATGGAATTAGGAAACCTTCAATTTTGAGATTGAGGAGCACGACCGCTTCAAGGGGAGCGTGGACGGGTAGAAGAACAAAGAGATGGAGTCCCACAAGGAGAAGGAACTCAAGGAGAACCACGTTGTTCTTACAATTGTGGCTGTATTGAGCACATATCTACCAACTATTGCACTTGTTTCCCTAGAGGCCCTCAGCCTTTGTATAGGCAATCTTTGAACAACATGGAGAGGCGCATTGAAGAGGATGAGATGGAAATCACTTTAGAAAATGAAGATTGCCAGTTAATGTACCTTGCGGCCTTACTAGCTCAATAAGGAAGAAGAGAAGCAAGGGAAGGAAGAAGATTAATGCACAAAGATCCCAAAAGGCAACCTCACAATTGATTGTCGTGAATGGAGTCCTAGAAGGCAATCAAGTGAGAGTATTAATCGATCCAAGAGCAACAAAGAATTTCTTATCTTGCTCAATTGGAATAAGATTGGGAATGGATGTAGAGAGAGATAGGAGTGAAGAAGTAGAGTTGCCTAACATGCAAACAGAGAGGATTGAATCATTACCTAGACGGGTAACACTCTCTGTAGGAGAATATCAAGAAGCAATTGAGTGGCAAGTGATACAATTAGCTCGTTATGATGCAATCTTAGGCATGCCATGGATGGAGCATTACAACCCTATGGTAGATTGGAGGAAGAAAGTAGTGAGAACCCATAAATGGTCAATCATTAGGGTTAAAGAAAAATCACCCAAGCAGGATCTACCTCTATATGTCATAGGGATGGCAACTATCTGTACGACCAATAGATGTTTCTTGGGTCTAATAAGAGAAGTCCAAAGTGCACAACTCAATGGACAAGTTCCCAAGAAATTGAAAGTTGTGGTGGATGAATTTCAAGATGTCTTTCCCAATGATCTACCCTCAGTATTACCACCAAAAAGGAGAATAGATCATAAAATTGAGACACTCCTGGGGAAGACACCTCTTTGTAAGGCCCCATATTTCCTATCACCTCATGAGTTGGAGGAGTATAAGACTCAAATTGAGGAGATGCTGCAGAAAGGGTTCATCCAACCTAGCGTATCACCATATGGGGCTTCTGTCTTGTTTGTGAAGAAGAAGGATGGTACAATACGCATGTGCATTGACTACCGAGGTCTCAATTAACAAACAATGAAGAAAAAATACCCCTTACCTCACATGGATGACCTGTTTGATCAACTCCATGGAGCAAGATACTTAACCAAATTGGACTTATGGAGCAGTTACAATCAAATCCAAATTGTAGAGGAGGATGTATACAAAACTGCCTTTTGAACCAATATGGCCACTTTGAGTATCTTGTGATGCCTTTTGGCCTCACCAATGCACCTGGCACTTTCATGAGTCTAATGAATGACATATTTTTTCCATACTTAGATAAGTTTGTTATCGTCTTCTTGGACGATATCTTAGTATATAGTAGCACGATGATGGAACACAAACAACATCTATGAGAGGTCCTCTAGATTTTAAGACAAAATCTATTATATGCCAAAATCTCAAAGTGCAAGTTTGGCAAGTCTAAAGTAGACTACTTGAGGCATAGAGTAAGTGCATAGGGCATTCAAGTATTGATAGATAAAATAAAGGTCATTCAAAAATAACATGCCCTAGAAGATCAGACTCAACTCAAGAGCTTCTTGGGGTTGACGAGATTCTATCGTAGATTTGTCAAGGATATCTCCAAGGTTGCACAACCTTTAACGGCACTACTTGGCAAGGGGAAGAAGTGGACATGGGAACTACATAAGAGTTGGCCTTTCAAGAATTGAAAGCCGCCTTGCTACATGCACTAATCTTGAAGTGGTATGACCCAAAACGACCAATCAAGTTGGCTATAGATGCATCAAGCGTAGCAATAGGAGCAGTCCTACAACAAGAGTGGCATGACGGATGGCATCCAATTGCATATTTCTCTCAGAAGTTGTTATTGGCAGAGCGTAACTACCACACCACAAAACAAGAAGAGCTGGCCATTGTTTTGGCAACCAAGCATTGGAAGCACTATTTGGGCAAGAAGGCATTTGTAGTAGAGACAGATCACAAACCTCTAGTCTACCTCAAGACGCAAAAGGATCTATCTCATTGCCAGATTTGGTGGGCAGAGTGGCAACAACACTTCAACATGTCAATCACCTACATGGAAGGTAAGAAGCAACTTGCAGATGCATTCACCCGCATGCCAATGACAAACAACTTGGTGGCAGAGGTTAAGATTAACCCTAAATTTTGGCCAGAGATTCTGGCTGCTACAAAAATTGATTCGCAGATTGTAGAAGCGCAATCATCTAAAGGCGTCACCAACACCCAAGGACTCACCTTTCATGATGGCAAATTATAGATCCCAAATGTCCCAAAATTACGCACTACCATTCTAGCGGAATGTCATGATTTGGCCATTGCAGGTCATGTTAGAGGGACAAGACCTTGGATGTAGTCTAGTGCCATTACTATTGGTCCAAGATGAGCAATGACATGATGGACTACATGCGCAGCTGCCTACTTTGTGAACAAAACAAAGCTTCTAATCAAGCTCCTACAGGGCTCCTTCAAACTCTCCCCACGCCTACCCAACGTTGGGAACAAGTGAGTATGGATCTTGTCTATGAATTACCCAAGACCACCTCAGGGTTTGACTCCATCATGGTCTTTATGGACTAGCTTAGCAAAATGATTCATGTATGCCCTACCACCAAGGATGTGACCGCTCCACAACTAGCTCAATTATATTTAGATGTAGTCTTCTCTCACCATGGCTTGTCTAGAGTACTTATCATTGATAGAAACACTCAATTCACCAGTTTGTTTTGGCAAACACTCTTTGGTTTCTTCAAAACCAAGCTGGCCATGTCCACAACTTACCACCCACAAACAGATGGCCAAACAGAGTGGGCAAATTGCACAATTGAAGACATGTTACGCGGCTTCATCTTAGAAGAGCAAGAGAGGTGTGACACCCTACTCTTGTTGGTGGAATTTGCTTACAACAATTTAGTGAATGCATCCACCCAGGTCACTCCATTCATCCTCATGTATGGTGAACATCCCTTCACACCTTCTAGCTTGATGAAGATCCGTCCAGTGGCTACCAAGGTCGATGCAATCAACACATTTTTTTCTAGAATCCAACACGGTGTAGAGAGTGCCAAGCACAGATTATAGATTGCACAAAATTGACAAAAGTAGTATGCTAATGCACACCATAGGCACATGGAGTTCAATGTTGGGGATCAAATGTGGCTATTGACAACCAACCTCACATTAGTTGGACCTTGTAAACTCAAACCTCATTTTATTGAGCCTTTCTCGATTCTTTGTCGCGTCGGCGTTGTGGCCTATCACCTTGAGCTACCACCACACATGAAGATCCATCTAGTGTTCCATGTTTCTCTACTACCCAAAAATGCTCCCTAATCAGGCTAGGGTCATTCCATAGAAGACATTTGACCTTATCCAACACTCATTGATGGCACAGAGGAATATGAAGTGGAGCATATTCTCCAAAAACGCATGCATGGTACTCGCCATCTACGGGTGGACTATCTAGTACAATGGAAAGGTTACCCCCTCTACAAAGCAACATGGGAGCCCACTGCCAATTTGACACATGCACCGGTGTTGGTGCAAGCATATGAGCAACAATTGCACAACGAGGACGTTGCATCTTAAAAGGAGGGAGGTCTGTAATACCTAGAGCTAGCCATATGATCTAGATGTGAAATTCAGTTTGGTAACATCTAGAATGATGTTATACATGATAGTCAAAATAGATCAAATAGAAGTATCACCAAAAGAGTACTTCTACTAATAGAGCAAAAACCAAAATAGACTTGAGAACCTTAGAACCAATAGCTAAACATATGATTTAAAGGTGAGAATTGGTTTGGTAACATCTGGAAGGATGTTATACATGATGGACTAATCAGATCAAAAAGAGGTATCACCAAAAGGGGAATTCTACTAATAGAGTAGGAACCAAAATATGCCCAAAATCTTCAAAGGCAATTTTGGAGGCCTAAATGGATGATTAGGCCTAAAAAATGTACGCATTTTCCCCTCCTTGTAGAGAAAAGGCTGGCCTTCCCTCCTCCTAGTTTGTCTTGTCGAGAGCTTTCCAATAGTACCTTACTCACATGATTTTGAGACTCCTATAGGAAGATTCCCTAAAGGATTCCTTCTGGTCAAAGCTTGTTTGACCAACCAGATAGGACCTAGACCGACATGTCACCCATCCAAGTAAGTAAACCAAGGGTGGAGCTTGCTGACGTGTCAACTATCTATGTGCCTAATCCTATGGTGGAGCTTCCTTGGAGGAGATCCTCTTTGTTTATATAATAAAGAGAAGGTGCTCCTTTGGGGCACCAAATGTTGAGTGTGTAATTTTTGTTTTCTCTCTTCTCTTGTCCTTGGATTATTACAATCATGGTGCATAGGATCTAGAATGACATGGAACTATTTATTTGGTGATTTTTGGATGGTCATGTGTAATACCAATAGCTAGATATATGATCTAAAGATGAAATTTGGTTTGGTAACATCTGGGAGGATGTTATACATGATGGACTAAGTAGATTAGATAGAGGTATCACCAAAAGAGTACTTCTACTAATAGGCCCAAAACCAAAACATGCTTGAAGACTTTAGAATCAATAGCTAGACATATGATCTAAAAGTAGAATTTGGGTTGGTGACATCTGGAAGGATGGTACACATAATGGAAAAAGTAGATCAGGTAGAAGTATCACCAAAAGAGCACTTATACTAAAAGGGCATAAACCAAAATAGGCCTAAAAACTTCAAAGGCAATTTTGGAGGCATAAACATATGAATTAGACCTAAAAAATGTGCGTATTCCCTTCCACCAAGTAAAGCATAGGCCTTCCATCCTCCCTGATTCTTCTCACCAAGAGCTTTCTAATGGTACCTCACCCACGTGATTATGAGATTCCTACAAGAAGATTCCCTAAAAGATTCCCTCCAATACAAAGCCTGTTTGACCAACCAGATGGGACCAAGATCAACAAGTCATCAATCCAAGCAAGTAATCTAAGGGTAAAGCTCTCTGACAGGTCCTATCCATGTACCTAATCATATGGTGGAGCATCCTTGGAAGAGATCCCTTATATAATAAAGAGAAGGTGCTCCATTGAGGCATCAAAGTTTGAGTGTGAAACTTGTGTTTTTCTCTTCTGTGTTTCTCTGCTATCCTCAGAATATTACACCAAGTTAGGGACATATCCTTGCTGGCCAAGGTCACAATTTACAAGAACCTCATTTTGGTATATTTTAGGAGATGTTATGTATATGGCATCTTTTATGTACTATGATATCTTCAAGTCCATCAAGTAGTTTCTCCAACATAAATTTTGAAACATGGACCTAAACTTGCCAATCTTGGCAATGTTTTGATAATGCATATGCCCATGCTTCCACTATTATTTTGTTTACACGACATAATGTATGTTTCTTCACTAATAAGTGCTTCACAATAAAGTCATATTGCATCACATACAAGGAAATATCCATCCAATCCCTCATAAAAGCAGATAGGAAGATGTTGTGCTTGCCATTGAGGACAACAAAGATAGCATCAAGAACAACATTCATCTTTGCATTTCACCCAAGACTCGTTGTTCTGCTGGTTGCCCTAAGACAAAATGAATTTGTCATAAAGAGGAAGGTAGTGAGATTTGACAAGTGCATTGCAAAACTTCTTGTAGCCTTGGTCATTATAATAGCACTAGTAAAGAGCCTATCTAATAAAAAGGTAATAAATATTGCCTTTGTGCTTCTCTTTTGTCTTCATTCTCTAAATAATCATTCAATTCTTCTCCCTATTCTTTGATTTCTCTTGCTTGCTATGGTAATTCACAATAGAAGGACTTACCACAACTTATAGATGTCTCCAAACTTGTTTAATTGTCTAGTTGTTGCCTATTGTTCATGTGACATGCCCATTATTGGTCAACATATATTTTAGTACTACACATTTGTGACTAAGTTGAATTTGAAAAGAATATAATTTTATTACAAGCCATATCTAGAAACTTGTGAAGGGAACAAAAGATCAATCTTATAAAGCATCAAGTGATAATTAAGACAATTCTATGAAGAATACACAAGTCTCAAGGGACAACTTGTGGTAGACTTAGATAGAACATGATGGAAGTAGGAAGTATCAACTTATCCACAGGTGATACCAACTTGGTACTTGACAAATTGACTTGGTACTTGACTAAGTTGTAGCATTGCAAGAATGAACTCCCTCACCAAATATGAAAAAGTGGAAAATAAATCTACTTGAATAACAAAAGGATGCTTAGACCAATCTTGATGTCATGTTGCATACCATATTACACCTTGATTTATTAGCCTTTGATAGGTCCTTAAAATAGGAGAACCTTTAGATATATAGAAGTAGTTTATGCATCATCACATACTCTTTCTTTGTTTGATAAGTTGTGTTGTAGAAGCAAAGCACTATGGTGTTTAGTTGGATGCACTAGAGTAGTTGCACCTTAACAACTTCTTTTTTCACCCAACAAATTATGATTTTGGAATGATGTAGATATAGACTCTGAGAGATTTTGCAAAATATCTACAATTGAGCTCCTTGGATTTGCTTAGTACAAATTTGCATTTTTCCTCTTCATCATAAGCTTCATATTGGACATTCTCATAAAATTTTTCCTTAAATGCTCATATTTGCTTTTTGGTGTTGAAAGTGCAAAACTTGCTATCTCCTCTAGACTTTGTAGCCACTCCTCCAAAACATTATCTATAGAGACTGCATGTTGGTTGTTGTATGTTGCCTTGATCTTGATGGGTCCATCATCTTGTTCTTCTTCTTGTTGTAACTAGTCCAAACTTGTCTCAATTGAAGACTTGTGATGGTCTTTGCTGCAAACATTGCCCAATGCATCGAACTTAGTCCAATTGTCATTCCAATGCCACTAAATCCTAGCCCAACCCAAATGCTTGGGAATTATTAGAAATTCCTAAGCCTTTGGAGACTTTGAATCATTATTACCACTTTTGGGTCCTTTGCAAAGCAAATAAAAGCTCATTTTCCATATATAGTACACTTTGCAAGTCCTTTCAAAATTTACAAAAGTATGGATATATGTCATAAGAAATATATTCATGTTGCGTATACTATGGCTCCAAGATTCTCCTAGTTCTTGTTCTTTCTAATTGGTATTTCTGCCACTCACCTGGTTGGTCAATTATGCAAGTCAATTGATGATGGGTTGATGTCAAATAACTTGTGCATGTGGAAGAGTGGATTTTTACTATAATTAAAAGTTGTTAGTACATGCATCCATAAAGACTTCAGACTTGAGATGATCCACTAAGAGTTATCAAATGGTTTTTGAAATCTACCCTAAATTATTCTGGAAAATCATTGAACAAAACTATAATATTGTTTATGCATGCAATCCTAACAAAAGAGTTCATATGCTTTCCTACAATGAATACTAAGGCTTGCTAAATGGTACCAAGTGATCGCTTTGGGAAATGTACAAACCTATCATATCATCCACACTTGTCTTATCTACCCCAAGAGGTTACACTTCTATGGCACGTATGTCAAGCCTAACATTTTTCTTGACTTACATTCTACTTGTAATCATATGTCTTTCATTTCATGTTTCCAACCTCCAAAGAGCTTGCTAAGAAGAAATAAAAAAAAATCAAATTGAAAATAACTTGCTTTAAAAATCCACAACTTGCTCCATTTGATGATTATCAATCCAACATGCAGATTATGTTAGTCAAAAGCTCCATGAACGAGAAGCAAAACCAAATTAAATCCAAACTCAAATCAGGGCACAAATAATGTCCGCTCGCAAAAACAGTAACTTTAGTAGAACAATCTCATTACAAGATCTCCTCTCACCTTTGAATCTCCTCATAAGTACACGAGACGATTATATCGTAAGATTCTGTATGAGATGCAATCATCTTTGTAGCCTGCGTAGTAAAAGCCGCTCATTGGTGGACTCAATTTATGTTACTATGCATACGGTAAAGGAAGGAAATTAATGTAACAAAGTAGGAACAAAGTCGTAAGATCCTTTTAAGTCACTTAAACTACATTGCTTCTTTGAGCTAGGCTTTGAGTTTGTCAGCAGTATTCTGCGTTTCCAGAAGCTTCCTACAAGTAATTTCAAGCAAGTTTTCTTGCCTTATCAAACGCTATTGAGATTTCTCTTCTAGGACCTCGAAGTCCATTAATTGTGTTTCCAACATCAAGGACAGAATTAGGAACGTAGAGTAAACAGTTTCTCTTTTACCAAGATCCATTAGCCTGTACAATATAACCTTAACTCAAGCTATAGACCTCAAAACAGAATTTTGAAGATCAGAACTTGTTGAGGTCATTTGATACGACTAGCAAACCATCTTTTAGCTCATCATTGGAAGCTCCTCTATGGTATTATGGTATGTTAAACCTTGACATTACCTGACATCAGTAGGATTGTTGAGTCTTTCACTCCAGCATGTTTTGGGTGTTAGATTGTCAAGGAGCTCTAAATATTGGGTTGAATTTAGGCTACAATAATTCAAAGAAAACACTTGCTTGATTCAGATATTCACTCTTGCTTGTGATGCTACAACTTAGTTAAATACCAAGTCAGTATCACCCATGTACCCCTAAAGGCACGGCTTGCACTCTCACAACTGGGTATTCCGAACAAGTATCAAGATTTGATAAATACTCTAGTTCTTTTTGTAAATATTGAATTGTTTAGGCTAGATTTATATTATCAATACTTGTTAAGGGCAATTTTTGACATTTCCCCTTACGATAATAGTATAATCTATAATACCCAATGGTGGTTTCAGATTTTGATTGGACAGATTTGTACATGTGATGGAGTTTTTACCCGTAAGATTCTGTCAAATTTTGTATGGATAATGAAAACCTCAAGAGCATTCAACTTTTAAAATTGCCAGTCTATATTACGGCCTGGATTCCACCGAGAATTATGGGAAATATTCATGAACCATCTGATAATTTAATACTGGGTTTATGCCTGTCAAAGGAAAACGAAATATCACCGATGTACATGGATAAGAATATAAGATATACTTCCATTAAATTTTTTCATAGATAAGAAAATACTTTCGTTAAATTTTATGGAATTTCCATAACCTAATAAATTTTTACCCATCGGGATTTAAATACCCATAAATAATATGGATTCCAACATTTCACCCGTAAAAATCCACAACTTCCACGTATTTAAACGGGCTCGCAAAAACTAAACCTGAAACCCCCCCATTCAATGGTGATCACTCCATTACTGTAGTCAATGCATATTAAAGCTAGTAAGCCGTCCCATCGGTTTGTAGTGAGGGACCGCCAACCACGATAGCAAAACCACTGCAGAGTATCTGAAACTGAGAAATCTTCCTAGAATATACCGGATTAGTTCGAACCCTTGAAGCAACTCGCGCTGGTATCCGCCCTTACGTCAAGCGGGTGGTGGATTGGAATCCACGTGCTCGTCCTAACTGTCCAGCCACGTCAGTAAAGCATCGCAGTTCCATCAACGGTGTATTCTGTCAGGTCCACTATACCGCTAAATGTTTGAGTACTGACTTTAATAGAGAAACAGTGCAAAGTATCGTCTTACTACGGTCGTCGATCTGAGGATCGACTGTCGCAGGTGATTTTGTAAACCATGCAGCCTTGCTCAGCACAGATTGGGATTTCCTGCGGCATCACTGTTGCCGTCCTCGTCATGCAAGCAGATGATACTACGTCAACTCGACAGAGGATCTCCAGCCAAAGAAAGAAGAAGGGGTTTAGTTCGATCGTATTTCCTTGGAATGGAGGAAAGATGCCGCTAGCAGGTGCTGGAATCTGCGGAGGCACTCTTGTGTGTTGTGTGGGTTTTGCTCATAGGTTGGTACGGCAGTGGATGCCTTCATACTGTCTGAGGACGTCTACTTTAATTCGGAGAAAGCTCACGTCTGATGTTTGAGGTGGACATTGTTGTCCAGCTCCGGCCGAAAACGAAACGAAAGTTTCGTTTCGTTTATTTCCGTGTGTGGTGAAGTTTCGATTCCATGGCGATGGTAAGTTTCTGAATGGGATATCGTCGTAATTCAAGCCGAGACAAGGATTCATACTGAGGTTTAGTCTGTCAGGATGGACATGGACTCAAAGTTGGTGAGGGATGGGATCTTTGGCAGGGGCGAAACGTCATAAATCGTCTGTTCTTATTGAGAGATTTCTACTCTGCCCCAAATTATGGCGAGGCCGAATGTTTTAAAAGCATACTTGGCTTCGTTGTGAAGCTAATAATGATTTTGTACGTAAGGAAGCTTTCTGGGAATTGCTGGAGCCGTGTTCTGACGAGGATTACAACAGAATTGGTACGCAATAGACGAGCAAGTGAAGGTACAGAAGGGGTATGAGAAGATGGCTAGCTTGCTACAAGTTGTGGGAGGGTCAAAATTAGTTGTTAGTGCTCTTTCTCCAACTCGGCGATCGGATGAAGATTTGAGAAGCGGAAGACGGACTGTCCAGATGACCTGTTTGAAGCATAGAAGCCAGGTTTTCACCGCCCTGGATACAATTTCATCAATGCGATGTGCTAAGTATTTTCGGCCACATGCACCTCTCCGGACTTGTTATGGCGCTCTTACTGCGACTTCTCTACGAGATTTCACCTCGTGCAAAACCACTCTAGGACATCGTCGTAGCAATAGAGTCATTTTAAGATTCAATCAGGCGTGGAATAGTACGGGGTTTCAAGAGTTCTGGAATCCTCTGCGTGGAAACTTCTTTCAATGGCCACACTTTGGTGGAAAGTCGAAAGGCTACAGGATTAAGGTGCGCGCGCAAGCAGGGAGTAGGTCAGGTTTCCCGGGCTTTGATGCGAAGACACAGGATGGGCGAGACGAGGCAGCAATTTCGAGGACTCCCAGAAGTGATAAATGGAGAAAGGCATTATTTTTAGTGGGCCGCACTCTCTCTCTGTGTGGTGCAACGATCTGTATAGCGTGGATATTAGGTACTCGTGGGGTTCAAGCAGCCAGTGGTGGAACAGCCGTTCTGCCTCTTGTGGTTGACAAGGCCACCGCATTGAAAGGAACAATGTGGCCCAAATTTCTGCAAGTTTTAGCGGTAATGAAAGATCAAGGGTTACTTCTCTCTGCTCTGCTAGGTCTATCGGCCTTCTTCTCGATGGCCGAGACATCTATTATGACACTTTGGCCTTGGAAGGTATTTTTTTATTGTCCTTCATCACTGAGAATTTCTCTCTTGAAAGAAAGTAGAAATTTAAAACAACAGCATACTTGAAGCACGAACAGTGTAAATGACGTGATTGGACAGTATGACATGATAATCCAGTGAGGAAACAGAGACTTACACTAGAATTAACAATGCAACCATCTAGATCCAAAAAGTAGTCTTGTAATTAAGTTCTATTGTACTTGCCTCAAACCATTGCCGAACTTGGGCAACTGTCCTAGCACTATTGTAAGGCGGAAGATTTTCACTTGAATCCTGCTGTAAGAGCTTCAATCTCCGTTTTGCAATTTTCTTGACTTGCAGATTGTTCTTGAGAACTGCATTGATGCTGATTTGAACTCTTGTTGCAAGTCTAGCCTCCCTTCTATCATCACTCGTTATCAAACTCAGACAGTAATGGGGTTTGGCTACTGAGCAAGTATCGTCTCGATTACCTGTTGAAGGGTAGAGGGAGGAGCTGATGAGGATGTATTTAACGTAAGTACTGACCTACATACTCTACATTCAAGGTCCCTCAATATAAGCCACCGACCTGATACATTATCTCATAAGTTTTAACTTCAACAGGTTCGAGAGCTAGCAGAGAAGGAAGGAGAGGGAGGAGTGTTTTCGCTTCTCCGGCAAGATGTCACTCGGTTTCTCACGACTATACTGATTGGAACAACGTAATTCTTCTCAGCAAAATACATCTTGCGCTATTTGCATCATACCCTGTTCAAGCTCTTCTCTATTTTTCGTTATGCACCCACCTTCCTAAGTATTGCCACTCTTTGAGCTTGCAGTGTGGTCAACATTGCAGCAACGGCTATGGTCACAGATGCTGCCACAGCTCTGTTTGGTGAAGCGGGCGTTACAGCGGCCACTGGAGTCATGACTGTGAGTGTACTAGCTTGTTAGGTGTCTTTACGCCTAAAGGCTTTGCACGTTAAGAGCTTGATGCCTGCATTCGTTTCTTTAGGCAAATTGTCGAGAGCATGATAAAGGCTATCAGATAAGGAGAAAGTGTTTGCATTCAAAGAGCTATCTTTTAACAACGGATTCAACTGTGTGCAGGTTGTTATTCTTCTTGTCACAGAAATTGCACCCAAGAGTATAGCCGTCCACAATGCTACTGAAGTAGCAAGATTCGCTGTACTAGTTTATCCCTCCTTGTCTGCCTACTAAATCATCCTATATCGTCTTCTTGGCAAATGATATGTCTACCTCATGCATCGTATCCTTACATGTTAGTAGATTGTTCGCTTTTTCAGGGTAGTGGACTCTTTTAGGTGATGAATGTAGCTTCTGTATGGGTGTACAAAGTGGATTTATTTCTATTTACTGAGTTACCTTGACAATCATTCATCCATTCACTAGATACTTTCTTCTTTGTCAGGTCCGACCTGTGGCCTGGTTGTCCGTGATTCTCTATCCAGTGGGACGGGTAGTGACAGCTCTTTCTATGGGCCTGCTCAAGCTACTAGGCCTCAAGAGCAGCGGGTAAGAACAACAGCATTTGCATTTACTTCCTCGTTGGTAACCAACTTTCACACGCTATCTGATTTAGAGACTTGTAAATGTGACACTATGAGCTTAAGCTTATCAATTTATTCTAAATGGAAAGGCATGCTTGCATATGGAGTTGACTCTGCTTGGATTCATATTACATAGTCGATCACTCAACCTTCATGTCCCTTGCGTATAGGGAGCCATTTGTGAGTGAAGAGGAGCTCAAGTTAATGCTTAGGGGAGCAGAACTCAGCGGAGCCATTGAAGAAGAAGAACAGGTCAATGAAATGGCGTATCTTGGTTCGGTTGTCTAATAAGACATTTGGTGTTTGTTATGCTAAGCTCTCATCATTAGGATACTCGGCGTCTCTTTTCTTGCGAATGACGTGAGGGGACATTCTTGTTTAGCTACACTAGATGAGATTTGGACTTACCTCCCGTTCTTCTTGTCGAGTTTTCTGAAGGGTATCTGTTTTCGTGTCCAACAGGATATGATTGAAAATGTTTTGGAGATCAAGGACACTTATGTTCGTGAAGTGATGACGCCTCTTGTTGATGTTGTCGCCATCGATGCTGAAGCCTCCTTGATGGAATTTAGGAATCTGTGGGTGAAGCACCAGTATTCAAGGTAGAATCCGGGGTCCAAATTTCTCAGAGGATTTGCTTGGAAGGAATAAATAAGTAGTCTAGATCACATTAAAGAAGAAGAAGGTCGAAGTGCATGATGAATGTCATGGAGGAACTCCTTCACCTTTATTGTGATAAAGGTGAAGGAGCTGAGAATGTCTCATAGGATAAACTGCGAGCTATGTTCCAATACTCACGCGTTCAGCTCACACATAGATATTCAATCACGAGGTCATGATATCAACCATCTGAAGTTCATTGTGTGGTACTTTTAGATAATTTTCTCACTTACATGCTCGTGGTATCTTAGGACTATTTCTAATGAGACGTTGCGGTAAACGCAATTTAAGAATCACGGTCCCAAGATTGCGTTAAAGACAGCATTAGTGTTGAAATTTCTCTCTCAAGAAGTTTCGAGGTTTTTGTTGACCAATTATGTCTTGAGCATGCACGATTTTAGATATGATGGCGTATAGTTCTTCACTTGAAGGGTTGTTGTCTCTGCGGTTGAAATTTTTTCTTTTGTGCTAACAAAGGATAAATGATAGATGCAAAAATGTGAAACATGTTTCTGGAATTATGTCGCGAGACATTGATTCTGTTGGTGAAACCTACTGTCATGTCTGATCTTCTCAGGATACCTGTGTTCGAGCGACGTGTGGATAATATCGTTGGGATTGCATACGCCATGGATATGCTTGATTACGTCGACTATGAAGCAGAGCAGGTAAGCTTGGAGGTCGATTTACTCGTTGTAAGATGCATTACACGCAATGAGAAGAATACGACAGTGGCCCGAACAAGAATATGCGCATGGAGCTTCTGTTGGCACGTTGCGGTTATGTAGTTCTTCTCATCTAGTTATAAATAGGAACTAGAGTTTCTTGATTCACATTTGACTTAACGGCATATATTGGGCTTTACGTGGAATGATAGTTATTCTGAGGACTTGATATGATATGTCTACAGGTTGAAGTGTTAAAGAGGTTGACCGTTGGGCGAATTGCTCACAGACCTGCGTACTTTGTGCCAGGTGCGTGCACACTCTACCTACGAAGCTTTACATTTCGTAGTCAACAGGCTTATTGTAGTGGGGTATAAATTTCAGCTGTGGTGAAAACTTGACTAACAGATACAATATGGAGTAAAGTTTATGTTGCAAACGTATCTTATCCTGCAATCTTCAGAAAGTGATACTGATTTGTTTTGATATGTTGTGCTGATGATCCGCTTAGATTCAATGTCCGTGTGGAATCTTCTAAGGGAATTCCGAATTAGAAAAGTGCATATGGCCATTGTCCTCAATGAATACGGTGGCACTGTTGGAGTAAGCTCTTTATGGCTTGTTTTATTGATCTGCTGATTTTCAGTTTCATGCTAGACAGATTCATCACACCTGGTAGAATGACCTTAGATGCTTCGGAAGTGGTTCTTTTTGGAAGAAGTTGATGAAGGGATTCCACGTGTTCATGTGCCATCATTCTAGTTTAGCCCTCCATGACATGCCGTCAAATTTTCTTACCAAGAGGGAAACAGATGATACTCTGGAACAATCTAAATTCTAAAATACAATTTTTGACATGACTTACAGGTCGTAACTTTAGAGGATGTAGTGGAAGAAATCGTTGGAGAAATTTTCGACGAAAACGACTCAAAGGTGTGCAGTCTTTGTATCTTGATGCTTTCAAAATACATTTTATGTGACTTCAAGACGTTCAAAGGGAGATCTACCCACGACCTATGTTAATTACGTGGAGATGACCATGACATGGGCCAAAAAGTGGCTTATCTGTTCAGATAATATGTCAAGTGGTTAACGCAAGAATTATGGCAAACACACGCTTCTTCTACTCTTATTGTAATTTTTAGGCGTCCCGGCAGTAACTCTCCTGGGCTTTTCTCTTTTAATTTTTGAAAGGAAGGAAATGTGCCTTGTCAAGGGAATGCCCAGACATGTGAGTACAGAGAAAAATTCTGTACTCCTCACTTTGGCTCTTAAAGTTGGAGTTAAGAACGGAAACTTTTAGGTACATCAGGGTGTCGGTTCCCACTTGTTTAGTAATAATTTGAATGGGTAGATCCATCAACAATTTCAAGGACGTTGATGCTCTCTGTAATTGGAGCCCATGACCGCAAGGCTCGGGTTAGCTCCTTGTAGTACGTGTGGTCCTCACTTATGAGCGCATTCTGCAGGAGGAGATTCGGAAGAAAACGGGCTACGTAGTCCAGAGAGCCGATGGAGTTTTTGATGTGGATGCCAATACACACATTGAGGATCTTTCCGAGGCCCTTGAGATCAAAATGCCAGAGGTTTGTGCAGAGTTATTCTAGTGCATGATGTGGATATATGCACTTTGTAGGGACCAGCACATCCGAGTCATTTATTTCATCAATACGTGCATCCACGCTATTTCTTGCTCGTTCTTGGAATATCTCCTGGGAAACATAAAATGTGCAGTTTCAGTTCTGGAACATTATAGCAAAACAAAGATACTTCTGGCAAATACCGTATCCTTATAATAACGTGAGATTGTACATGTGTTGGCGTCACGTCTAGATATGTTTTGAGTTGCCTCAATTTCCTTTCTGCTGTGCTTTCGATCCTTCAACTTACTGGACCAAATTACATTTTAATTGTGGACCGGACCTGACGTATGTTGTCCAGGGCCCTTCTCGTTATGAGACTGTTTCTGGGTTTGTATGCGAAGCTTTTGGGTATATACCCCGTACAGGGGAGACCATCAATGTGATTCTCCGCAAGGGAGATAATGAAGATAGCCAGGACCGTCGTGATAGTGAAACAGACTATCAGGAGGAGAAGAAAGACAAACTCCAAAAATATCGACTCGAGGTGCGTCCAAAATCCTGGAAGATACGCTTTTCAGTGACTGAATAGACTAGCGTAGCTGTCTAATCTACCCATGTATTGTATTAATTTAATGGCTTTGATTAGATTGTCAGAAACAAAACATCAAGGTCCGTATATAAGCAAGACCTGGAGGCAAAAGTAAGTACACGGCAATGGTTGTAGCTCCTCGTGCATAGTTTTCTGAAACTAGAAGCAGGTCAATTTTAGAAGTGTAATTTATTGAAGTCAAAATAATGCGACATTACTTCACTAGGCAAGTTTGGGTTCAAGGTATCCAAGCCTTACATCATATATCGACGTACCCACCTCTTAGACCTACATTCTCGTGACAGATACTGGCAGGAAACGCCAGGAAAGTTGGAGCAGTTCGTTTTGAACGAATGGACTTGTTTCAAGTCAAGGAAGATGGAGTTGTATTTCCTCGAGGTTCACGGATCTTTAGCAACAAAGGTTGGGATGACGCTGAAGGACAAGCTGAAACAGTTCTCGGCAAGGATGAGAGGTGTGAAGTTTCGTCAGATAGTGAAGACGAACTTTGCGAATCGGACGACTCTGACAGTGACCCTCCTCACTACCCTTACAAAAACCGATACCTTGTTGCGGAAACCGTTAATGTTGACAGTGAGGCTGTTGATCTTTCCCCCAGAAACGGGACAACAATGCTCGGTTCAGAAGATTGGGAGCTTGTCGAAGATGATCGTAGGTTATCATGCAAGGAGAAACATGATGATGGTGGTGATGATAAGGATTCCACAACTGTTAAAGAGACATCCAATGAAAGGTGGGTCGAGCAAGAAAGGCAAGTGGAGAGGAGGATACAAAGAAGAAGGAAGCAATCTGCTGAAGCTGCGGTGGAGCTTGACCGCCAACGCAGAGCGGATGTGCGTCGCCGAGAAGCGGAACTTGCTACGGCCGCTATGAGAAATGGGAGGGATGAACAAGGCGAATCTGGAAATTTTCACGAGATGTCAAGCTGAGTGTAAGTTTTGTACACGTTTTGAAAAATTCCATTCTTTGTGGGCCAGTTGCTGAAATAATGTTCGCTTGGTGGCGTTTGGTGTTGGTTAGGATGTTTCTCACCTTGGAAACACTTTAAGTAGCATCCGCAGTCCTCCATGTGGACGTTAGAGGAGAAAGCTACCTGGAAAGCAACAGCCCAGAATATTGTAAGTAAATCAGGAGGTTTGCATTACCTCTATAAGGAAGTGCCCCATTAGCCCGGGCGTAGAGCAACTCATTTTATGGTGTAACTAATTCGCTATAAGATTGTACCTTTAGATCCGTGTATACAAGCCAGGAAGTCATTCAACAGAAAGCCCATGTTATGTGGACCTCTGGAGAAGTGTAAAACTCAGAATGCAATTTAGTTAAGTTAGAGAAGCTCATTTCAGCACATGAGTGTATGAGCTGTTGGGCTTTGACATTCATTAATCGTCAAGATTTTACGAAGGAAGTAAAAGCAGCGATGTGTCTCTGTTGGCTTTGTACGGGCTCGTACTTCCACCTGTACCGTATCTAGTTCTTATGCCAGTTAGAAGAATATTTCTCTCTAACGTACTAGTACCAAATTTCTGTCCGAGGTTTCTTACTACTATTCTGTTTGGTCCATTCGCATTTGCAATATTGTCTTGTTTGATCGGTTGATTAGAAGATGAGATTTCATTCAGTTCAGAGCATACGTCCTAGAGATATATCGCCACTGTTTCAAAAAGGAGATGCTTATCTAGTAGATATTCTGTCGGAGTTGGATTCAGCCAACTCGTCTTTTGGCGTACATGGTCTAAAAAAATCAAGTTGGGTCTAATCGAACTTTTGGCTCGAGTCCTGAGTTTGCCGGTGAAGTCTCGGAGATTGCGCATCAGTGACCTATGCCCAAAACTAAAAAACTAAGATTTTCATGGTAATGAGAGATTGAATTCATCACCAATCCAGATTAATTATAGTTATTTTGGATGCGCTCTGTGTTCACCTTTGGAAGCTTTGAGTTTTGCTCAGAACTGTAAAGCAAATAATTGATAGAATTCTAGTATCAAAGTGTAGACTGGTCCATTAGATCACTTGTGCTGTGTTTGTCATCTTTTCTCGAGAGAGTCAAAGCTTCTCCAGTACCGGATATGATTGAAATCTTATACTATGTTCTTTAACTTTCATATTTGTATTTGACTGGAATATCATATCTTCATTTGTACGATTAAATTTGGTATGTACCCAAAACTATCGAATGAAATGTCATTCGTTTCCATCTCAAGCATCTTCGTGGAAAGCAGCAGCTTTCCGTCATGGGGCAGAATTTAAATTTTTGCATTTGAAAATTTGAAAAATTAAAATGGCCTAGTTTACTTTCGGTTTGAAGTTTATTGTTTTGATTAATTACCTCTACCTCCAATGCATGATTTATTTGACTCAGCTTTTTGCTAAATGATTTCTTTATTAAAGGAAGAACTGTAACAAACAATTTTTAACTTCATAGGAAACATGCACGTGTGAGCCTCTAATATATAGAAACTAATGAGAAGTTTCAGATTGAAATCAGGATTCAATGTTTCAGAATAGAATAATTAGTATGTGTGTACAACATTAATATACTAGTGATAATTCATAAGCATTAAGATCTGAATAGTTGAAACATTGGATGGTCTAAGGGTGGAAATCTTATTAATCTGAACGAATTACTGTAGATGAAATGACAAAGAAAGAGTTACAATTTATCTATTACATGTCAAGCAAAGTTCTGAATAGTCATAGACTTTTTATTTTTCAAGCCCATTGAGCCTGGTATAACTATATACATAAAGATTATTTGAAATATTTTAATTTGCATCAATTTTGGTCATTCTTCAATAGAATTTTCAAAAAATTTATTTAATTAGATTAATTAGACAATTTTTACAAGATTTTGATTCACTACTAAAATTACATATATATTATCTTTACGATAAAATTTAAATAAAACAACATGATTATCTATATTTAAAGAGAATGAATAATAATTAAATAATAAAAATCCTATAACCTAAGCATATACAACTACTTCCTATCAATTTGTGGATTACTAAGCATTAGGATTTGACCTTCGTTGTATTAATCTCATAGGAGGAACAAGGATTGAATCTTCATCGAAATATAATCTCTTTATCAAGTACTCTTCTTGCATAAAGTCCTGTACTACTATGAGAAAACTCTAAAGTAAATTTAAGAATCTTCATAAATACACTAAAACTATTTTTAAATCAATAGAATAAAATTTCTGATTGTGCTTTGATCAAAATCATTAATCTTATAGTTTTATATGTAAGAACTAACAAATTTTATTTCCTACTAATACCCCCAACTGAATCTAGATCTTTATTCAACCTCCAACTAATTCAAGAGGCCAATAGCATACATTTAAATTTCAAGAAATATTTGTATGAAGGGTAAAAGAAATGTATTATTATGAGGGTGCTGTTGGATCTATCTACAGTATGATTATGTTGTGCAATTATAATAGGGTACACATCCACAGACAGGTCATGATGGTCGATTTCACAAGGGCCGCGTCAATTCAAAAATACATTATTATTATTTTTATAATAATTGATATAAGTGTGGAAAAATGTACTCTAGAATAAAATTAATCTTGTGACCAATAAGTATTGGTAGTTCAAATACTTAAAAAGTATTATCAAATGTTAAAGATTCATATAAAAATAAAATTATTAAGATATTTTTACACTCATTATAAAATGTAAATGTAACAAGAAGATGTAGACTTGTAAGAGATATATAAAGTGATGCATGACATGATGTGAATTTATAATCCACAAGGGTATTGATGAGAGGTTATATATATATATATATATATATATATATATATATATATATATATATATATATATATATATATATATCTAAAGCAATCACTGTCCATCTTGCTTCACATAGAAAATTAGAAGGAATCAAAATGTTATCTTAAATAAAATAATAAGAAAAATAAAATACAAATATGAGAAAACTAAAGGTAAAAAAAATAATATATATTGAAGTTTCTCAAATTAGTTGTTAGTATTATACATCTAACGTTGTCAAGAGACACTAATAAATGCGCTTGAGGAATGTGGAATTAATAGAGCCATCAAACAAAAAGGGAGTCGATCACCTCACCCGCATCCCTAGTTAGCTTGCTATAATGATGTACCGGATTGATCATAAACCAATATAGAAAGGAACGTGTACACTATATGATATGAAAGTATGGTTCTTTCTCCTTCCTTACAACTCTCACTCTCATACTTTGTAGCTTACTTTAGACATCGTGTATCCATTGCTCTACAGAGGGCAGTGGCTGGTGCAATCCATAGGAGAGCAATCACATTAGGTGATGTTTCTTCGGATGCTCCAGTTGTGTGTAGACCGTACGACTTGCATAGCTCGGATATCTTAGGTGCGGTAGGGCAGATTTCTCATACAGACTCTATTGGGGCTTAGCCCCATGTTACCTTTTTTGTCTCTCCCTTGTACGGCTTGATGTGGTCTTCCCATCCTTCATTTTTCCTACGCGGTCGCCTTTTTTCTTCCTTACAACTCTGGTGCTTGTATCTCTTCTTGACTTGCTTCCTCTCTCTTGCTTGCTACACTCTGAATTTCATTAAAGTCTCTCATTGCTCTAGCTGCAACAGGCTACTCAACCTTGGAAGAAGCTCAAGCTGCTCATTCTCTCTCATTCAAGGAGTTCAATGAGTTTACAAACAACAAAAAACGAGTTTATCGGCTCCCAAACAAAATTTATATTATTTTTGAATATTTAGCATCCCATCAAACCATATTTATGTTATATTTTACAAAAATAAATTTTTTTAATTCCTAAAGAACTACATAAACCATTAATATCTTACTCTAGCCTTATGACACTTGGCTAGGGTTGTTTAAGCTACTTTGGCTTTAGCTAATCTTATTGAAGCTTGCTTAGCTTTGTTGAACCTTTAAGTTTGGAGTTAATAGAGTCACTAAACTAGAATTTTTGTAAATTTATTCTTGTATTTATGAGTTTTATTTATTTTTATAAAATTTTGTGGTGTTATATAAAATTTCCAACAGAAGGGTATCTACTTCATTTGGAGAAATTTTGAATTCAGTTTTATGAATTATAGTTTAATTTTGTGAATTAATTTTACTATTTTAACATTTTTTAATCATTCATACATTTCAAAGCTCATCCAAGTTTTGGTAAACCCTCAAGGAAAGTAGTACTCACATAATGATAACAAAATCATAATCTAACATTAGATCTCTCTAAATAACATGATTATTACTTATAATATTATGGTCTCTTGAACAAAGTCTACTTGAAATTAAGCTTGAAGACTTTGGTTTTACTCAAGCATAAAAAGCTAAAATAGTAAGCTTTCTTAGGAACAATGAAGTAGAATATCTATATCAACCATAACCATCTAATCTCTAATATTGGGTAACTTGAATGAAAGTTTTATCTCTAAATAAATATGAATTAAGATGTATCATTATATTTTTAGGATAATTCATCAAATCATTCAAACAAGTCAATTTCTTTTCAAGTGTGAAAAATATGCAATGTAAGTAAAGCAACCATATTGTTGATTCCAATTACTCTCTAGACATATTATCTAGATCTTTAATTATGCTCCCTTGAGAATCAAGTTTATTTTCAGGAGATAGTACATTTATTGAGAGTTAAGTTATTCTAATACTAGAAAATAGTGTATATGGAATAAAGGTTTGTAATAAAATGAGATGAATACATTTAGGCCAATTAATCAATTATCTTGATATGTCAAAAATTCCAAAGTATAAATTTACTTTTCTAAAGCTAAGTAAATATTATGATTTCAAAGCATAAAACTTATCTCCAATTATAAATAAAAATCATGATGGTAATTTTAAATATTATTTTTTAGCTAAATTAGATAATTTTTTGGCCTTTTAGAGTGAGGTGATAACATGTTTAATAGAGTGGAAGTACTAGAAAATTCAAAGCTTAAGAGAGTTTAAAAAATAAGAAGACTTCACAATAATTAAGAAAAGATGAGATAATTAATAAACAAAAGTTCTACAGTTTAGATTTTCTAACGTTGTGCTTATTCACGATTGATATGAATGTTTTCTATATTGTGCGTATGTACATCGCTACACAACATACATTGATATCAACATCATACAATATAGAAGCACAACTCACACATAAGTTTTGCATGAACTCTAAAGTGCCACAATTAATCAGTTTATTCTTCCACTCGAATCACACTCAAATCAAATTTGTATCTAATCCTTCACTCAACAATCAGACATTGAGTATAGTCAAGGCATACCAACTCTAACCAAGAGACCCCAAAAGACCCCAATTGCTGGCCTATATCCACCATAGCCAAGAACTTGAAGGCTAAACATCAAAGAAGTGAGCTCTCTAGAGCTGCACTTCAAAAGTATACCCCTTTGCTCAAGATAGGGCTCCAACCCTAGTGGCACCGCTGATGGAACATCTACAATGCAAATGGTGGAAGAGATAGTGGGTCCCACTATGCAATCAGTAGCCCTAACACAAAATCTAGCCGCCAATAAGTAGCCCATGAGTAACTACCAAAATAACTATGATTGCCAACACTACCACTCTAGCGTCCGAGTAAACTAGCTTTGGTGCTACAAATTTCTTGACAATTTTTGTGTGTATATACATCACTACATAACATGCATCGTTGTCAATATCATTACACTATAGAAGCACAACCCACACATAAGTCATACATCAACTCTAAAATGCCACAATTGCCCCACTAGTTGACAATAAGGTTCCTCTAACTCTAGATAGCCATCTACTCTAAGTATGTGATGTGTCCTATCTATGGTGGGCAAAGATCAAGAGGCCGGGTGCTATCAAGCCCCACCATTAGTAGCTTGTTTGCAATCTATACCACATAAAGGGTGAACCAACTATAGATCAAATACATCTAAGACATAACCACTATCCTTGAGGAACCACCATGGGGAGGAGTCAAACACACCATATGCTATCCTCTTGAACAACTATCACACACCAATATAGTAGTAGCTCTACTAGAAGAGCCACATAACATACACCGTAAGCCTCAATAATGCCATGAATGTTTGGGAGGTGGTATGGTGCACAATTATGCACATGATGCTTCCAAAAAAAAACCATCACATCCTTCCAACACAAGGACCCTAGAAGGAAAAACCTCATGTAGTCAGAAGATAGTGTGGCATGTAGTAATATCAATTGTAGTCGGTGCAATCTATGGTAGATATACATAATCACTTGGAGAAAATTGATAGATGGAGGATCTATATCCTCCTCCTCAAATAGTAGCATACCATAAGGTATCCCTATGCTAAGAAATTTCTAAGTTCTCAAAGACCATCGATATCACTCTATGAAATATCTTTGCTCATTGAGAACATACTCTCACCTATACATCTGGATCATCCAAGTACAAAACTATAATAACATCATAGCAAACGGCTATAGGTATATTTGGATCTCCTCCATAGAGTAAAAACTAAGGAGAGAAGGATGCTAAGAAGGCTTTCCAGCTAAACCGATAGCCCATGGCCAACCAAGGTAATTGGAGATCCTAATCTCTCAAGTGATGTTTCTGCAAACCATACTTATGCAATCCTCTCTTCACCATTTGAACCACTCTCTTTGCTAAGCTATCTACCTCAAGGTGATCTTAGGAGGTAGTATGATGATCAATCAAGGCCTTGTCATGCAAAAACTGAAACTCTCCGAAGAACTCTATACCCCAATTAGTCAAAACTTCAATTGGTGCACCAAAATGACTAAGAACCTTATCAAAGAATGAGTAAATTGTCCCTTCATTGGACTTGTCAAGAAGTTCCACCAACTCAATCCACTTGGAGAAGTGCTCCACCATAACCAAAGCATACTAATGATGACTTGCAATCAATGATCAAGGTCCAACAAAGTCCAAACTCCAATAGTAATCCAATCCCATGATATGTATGTAATTGTGTCATAGAATCATTAAATGATGCTCTAACTTGGTCACAAACCATACATCTAGCAAAAAACTACTATACATTGGTCTGCATACCGTGCCACCAATAATATCTCTGAAATAAGCTATATGTATGCTTTATTCCAAAATGTCCTAGCTCTTCATGAACATATGGTCTCTAAGACAGAAGTGATACTACTCACACTCTACCATCCCCCATACACAAAGAAGGTATCTGCACTCCAATATAAACCGCTCATTGAAGAACACAATCTCTCTCCTTGGTACCAATTGTGCCACCTACAACACCAATGCAAAGATAATCCATCACTAAGATATCATCATGAATCTCTTGCTGACATGTACTAATACCTCCACCCTTTGGATTTGTGACCTCAACAACTTCTCCTATATGTGCTTGGAGAGATACAACCAACGCCTTAAAAAATATACATAAAAGGTAGATGCATGCTAACTTGGCACCGTCTCCTCATCTATCTCACCATGCCAATGTGCTCCAATCTGATCTTGCTAATTGGGACATGGGTTTCTACTCAACCCATCTACATCATGGTTCACCATTCTAGGTTTGTGAATAACCATGAAATCATACTCCTATAAAATTAGACCCCATTGTGCAAGCTTCCTTGAAAGCTTGTTGGATTCCATCAACCACTTCAGTGGTTGATGAACAATGATGAGAGTGAAGGAGTTACCAAATGGGTAACATAAAAAAATGCTACTATCCATATTGCTGCCAAGCACTCTCTCTCATATGAAATACACTTTGCCTCCACTAAATTGTTGAAGCAACTAGCATATGCCACCACAAACTCCTTCCCCTCATCATCATGTTGGGTGAGCATTGCTCTAAGCCCCAATGTACTCCAATCAATATGAACTTGGAATGGTTATCCTTTGATTGGTCTCCTAAGAATAGGAATAGATGTTAACCTCTCGTTGAGCTCTATGAAAGCTCTCTCTTGCTCATCTTCCCAACACCACTCCTATGTAAGCTTGGTCAACATTGTCAAGGCCTTGGCAATGACACTAAATCCTATAACATATCACTTGTAGAATTTTACCAACCTAAGGAATGCTTGTACTCTTCTCACATCCATAGGCCAAGGAAAATGTGCAATAACCTCCCTCCACCTTGGTCTATTGAACACCAATTCCTCCAAGTAAATAGTGTGACCCAAATACTCAACCTACTTGTGGATTCACACTTCCTAAGATGTAATTTGAGTCCATAAGATCTCAACCTCTCAAACACCTTCAAAAAATGTCTCTCATGCTCTTCCATAGTAGTGCTTTAGACCAAAATGTCATCAATATAGCACCAAGAAAAATCCAATACTGCTAGGATCCTGTCCATGATCCCTTAGAAATTGGTAGGAGCATTCTTTAATCCAAATGGTAAGAAACTCCATTGATATAATACATCCTTCCCATGAGGATAAATAGCCAAAAATGTTTTCTTGAACTTGTCGTCCTCCTTGATCATCAACTAATGATATCCTATTCAAAGATCCAAAGTACTAACAACCTTTGCATGCCAATCACATCAAAGATCTCTCCTTGGATGTAGGCATGGGATATTGATCAACCCTAGTGTGCCTTTTGATAGGATGGTAATCTCCACATATCAGCCTATCTATGCAATTGCTATGCATATCCTTCTTGGTTGAGCATCATTGTAGCTTAAATATACTCTCCATGTGAAATCTCCACCAACACCAACCTCAAAAAGGTCTCTACTCCAGCTCTAAATCAATGTTCTCTTTATGTCACTATATTTTTAAGGATGTCAAAAAATTGATGTATCACTAGTTAGCTCAATCCTAATACCAGTTCCTTTCAAAGCACCCAAATCCTTCATACTAAAGGCAAAAAAACTCATGTAGCTCCTCAGGAACCTTCAAACTCTCAGTCTTTCTCCTCATGTAAGCTTGGGTCCAATGTTTGGCTCCCAAGTATCCTTTATAACTAATGTAGGAGTGGAAGATGCACTAATTGGCTACTACATTAGACCGTTTGGAGCAATAATGTCATGCCCCCAACCACTAGAGTCCACAACTTTAGTGTGGAAAACTCTCTCTACTTTGGTTGCAAGCTCCATACATCCTCTAGTTGCATCCCAAGTAGACCAAGGGTGTAACTCAAGTAGACTATGCTCACCGAGATGGACCTTAAGTAGACCACTCTCACTAGTAGCCATTAGCTATGTCGCAATAATAACTTACCCACTTGGTCCATTGCTCTCAACATATGCCTATCAAGCGCATCCTATGCTGCTCTACCAAGCCAATGCTCACACTTCAGGTCAAACAATTCAGGTCCATAGCTTGACCTAACACATGATGCTTGGATGCCTCTTATACTACTATAACAATGGTCATACTGGTACAAAAACCCATTTCCTGCTCCTTCTTATTGGCACTGATGTAATGTTCCAAGGATAGTAGAGAGACATAGAAGAGAAACCACAAGTTTTATACTCAAACTCCAATGCCCCAAAGGAGCACCTTGACTATATTATATAGCAAAGGGGACTCCTCCAAAGGAAGCTCTACCCTTGGATCAAATACATGGATTGGTGACCTGTAAGTGAGCTCTGCCCTTAGATTGGTTGCATGCATGCGTGACATGTCGGTTTTGATCCTATCTGGTAGGTCAATCCATCTTTGACCAAAGGGAATCTTCCTATAGGAATCTCTAAATCACATGGGTGAGGTATCATTGGAAAGCTCTCAACAAGAAAAATTTGGGAGGAGGGAAGACCAACCTTTCCTCCATTAGTTGGGAAGGGGGGTGGGGAGAATTTGTGCACTTTTTAGGCCTAATTCATCCATTTAGGCCCCCAAAATTGACTAAAGATTTTAGGCATATTTCAATTTCTGCCCTATTATTAGAACTACCTTTTTGGTGATACCTTTATTTGATCTATTTTTTCCATCATGTATAAAATCCTTCTAGATATTACCAAACCAAATTTTAGCTCTAGATCATATGTCTAGCTATTGGTTCTAAGGTTTTCAAGTTTGCTTTAGTTTTTGCCCTAGTAGTAGAAGTACTCTTTTGGTGATATCTCTATCTAATCTATTTTGTCCATCATGTATAACATCCTTCTAGATATTACCAAACCAAATTTCACCTCTAGATCATATGTCTAGCTATTGGTATTACAATTGAGCTCCACCAATTGTTGTAATTGTGAGTCCCAAACAAGTCCAAGACCTCCCTCTTGAAAAGTATGGGAGCCTAGGAAATTCATAAATTTTGGTAAAGTGGCTTTGGGTTATCCAACAAGGTTCACCACTACCATAGGTGACCTATTAGCCACTATCACCATTTGAGATTGGCGCCCAATATGCAAAATCATCAATAGCAAGGTGGTCTAGTTGTTGAATCCTATCATAAGCATGTTGTAGAACCTCTCTAAGTAAGAGGTTTATCCACCAAAGACAAAGACAATAAGCCCATGATCCCACTCTGACTGGATCCAACAACATAGCAGGTCTTATCCAAGAATGGACTTGATGTGTACTCGCCACCACCTGTGTACAAGAATCAAAGGGATGTTCTCTAAAATGTAGGCTAGAAAAACGAAATGATGAACCTAAAGATGTTATAGTATATGTAATATCTCCCAAAACACACCAAACCAAGGATCATGTTGACCTTGACCTCAAATAGCATGGGTATGTCCTTGAAATGGCCATCAAAAAATCACCACATGAATGAATCATGTCTTTCCAAATCCTCCGACCCCAACAAAGAATGCTTGTTGGTAGGATCTTCTGGCAACCCTTGACTACTGATATTAGTAATACCTCAAGATATCAACATGCCAAGTGTGCAATATTTGTAGAGAGACTCACTTAGCAGTCTCATCTCTCTCTATATATAAGTACCTCTATACTCATATACTTATATGTACTATTGCAATTAGGCCAATGTTAATCCCACCAAACAACTCTAATAGACATACTCCTTTGCTAGATATTTCCAAGAAATGAGTGTAGTGTCCAAAGGTGATAAGGTAATAGACTTTGGAAGCTCATCCTCACACTGATCTCTTGGTGATACAAAGTCTCCACTTTAAGCATATTGCACCAACTAATTTGCATGTTGTTGTAATGCCTCCTTAGAGCTCCACAATGGAACATCCAAGGTGGATGGAATGATCTTACTCATACTCCAAATCCAAGTGATCTCCTCTAGTACTAGAGTATCCTCTACATGGGCGTTCTCCTCCAATAAGTCACCATGCCAAGTAATAGAACTATTGAAAGTTGAAACTGATGCCATGGTCCTTGAGCCAAGACTACCACTACTAAAGCATATTGGTAGGTGACATACAATCCCTCATTGACTGCAAACCTAGTCTATAAGAGGCTATCTCTTCCCAATAGTCAATATTGAAACCCATGGAATACAATACTACTCCACCAACTAGCATATCATATAACTTTGCTACTGTCATGATGGCCTTAGCTCTGACCATAGAGCTAGTAGTTGAATGACTGGGCTGAATTTGGACAATGAGCCCTCCACATGTGATGTATTATGTAAAACCATCCCCTAGAGATGTTTGGATATGAAATGGATACCTCTCCACATTGGTCTTCCATAGCTCAAGACCAACAACTATAGCCCTCCCCAACATAAGGGGTTGTGCACCATAATTTAATAATACCCTTTATGGTGTATAGACCTTCCTTGAAAGTCTCACCAAATAGAAAATCCCCTCTTTGCTTATCCAATAAGACAACTTTAGGTGTGAACCAAGCTTGCTCAAAGATAGGTCTAGTTGGTAACTCCTCCAACCTAGCTGTTATTGATTACTATAAACCATTGGTTGCTAAGTGGATCCCATGCTCTTCAACTAAGTTAGCTCCACTATCAAGCACCTTTGCCCTTGAAGTAGGAATCACATCATCCCTACTCTCACAAAATGTGGTAGCTAACCAAAATAATGGAGTTGTGTCAACTCCCAATGTAAACATGTCATTGATTGAGAACAAAAAAAAACACATTAATCGATTGAGCCACCTCCAATATCATGCTAGATTTAATATGTGTAGTAGTAGGTAGCTGACTAGCATCTAGTCTATCATGCACTCCATCACCACTTACCACACCTGCATTAGGACATCTAGGAACCATGGATGTTGTTTATAGTGCCTTAAAGAGTATGAAAGATAAGGGAAGTCTGACCTATCTACCAACCTCTCCTCTTTGTGGGTCCAACTCCATTGATGCTCCTCTAAGCTTTGGAGCTTGTATTGCACTCCTATCACTATGGTAGATGCATCTACATGTGTTGCTATGCATATAAAGTCCAAGATGTCTCTATCACCAATATAAGAGATAGAATCCTCAACACCCAAATCTGATCTCCTTTGAGCTATGGCCGTGCTAACCAATCTTTGCTCCAACTGCTCAATTCAAATAGCTATGGCTATATATAAAAAAGAGCACATATTGCACCCCTACCAAGTGTGTGTCCTCTACCATGACTTCTACCATCTTGTCCTCCATGACATGGAGCTCCTCTACTACCTGCTATAGTAGCCTTATCATTCCATAACTTTGAGTGAAGTTCAAAGCATCAATAACTAGTATGACCAAATCTATGGCAATGATCACACTATCTCTATGTTGGGTATGATGCAATAGAGGTATCATGCCCACTACCTTGAGTACACTCTTTCTTGTGATGAGGTCCACCACAAATCCAACAAGCAACACCATCATTCACTAGCTATTGCCGATCTGAAAATGAAGGTAAGGGTCTAGCTACGCTAGGCCCTCCACTTGCTCCATAAGATCTAGGCTGTCCACTCTACCATTGGAAGCCAACACGGTGTAGTGCACTCTACTACACTCTAGAAGAAGTAATAGTTATGGATAAGGTCTCTCTATCAAATCTAGATGTCACCATTCTCTCCTCCACCATGTTGAGCTCCATGTGATCAACCAAACTAAAGACCACTGCCAAAGTAGGTGAGGTAGCATGTAACAACATAACATCATGTACTCTATGTTGCTACTTCTTGTCTAGGATCCCATTCCAAAATTGGACTCCTTGGGCCTTAGTAACTCCTTGAGTGAAATTGATTAATCATCTCATGTGTATGATGTGTATCATGTGTATGTGTGTGATGCAAGTGTATGCCTTGCATAGTCTCTCTCCTACACTCCATTGAAACTCCTACAAGCTCCTCAACTTGTCAATCCGCATACCTTGGTAGTTTTGCCTCAAGCATTAGAAGAAATCCACCATGGGGTTCAAACTCAATATTGTACCACCTCCTATAGTAGTACCTCCCACTTGTAGCAGCACCATCTCCCATTCGTGCACCTCCACAAGATACACCAATGCTACAAGAGCTAGAATTCATGGGTATTGCCAATCTACCCCTAGCAATTGAGCTTGAAGTGATGGAGATGTAATTTGGAGACTAATATTGTCACCATAGTTTGATCTCCTCCAAATGAGCTCTCCTAAACTTGTGATACTCATCCATTGGTAGACCCTCCAAGGGTTGAAACAACCACTTCCATGCCATGAAGTGTGTGACTCTATATCTACTATAGGTCACACCAATTATTAAACTCCTAGATGAAATCATCCAACTCAATGGTACCCATTGTTCTAGAATAGCTCTTGGGATCTTAGGAGGCCCCATAAATCTTGTCCATGTCTCACAAGAATGATGCAGCCACACCAAGTGCACTCTCAATTGAATTAACTCCTATATCAAACTCTAAATTAGAGTCAGTCTCTTATCTCACTAGGTCGTAAGATACAAGTTGATATCAAGTGCCACTCCATGTAAACCCATTGTGTACTATAGCAATATCTCCTTTAGAATACCCAAAGAACTCTATTGTGACAATGTAACTCAAATTTTAAGCATAATGTAATACTCCAAGGACAAGAGAACTCTCCAAGAGAGATACAAGAGAGAAAACACAAGTTTCACACTCAATCCTCCAATGCCCCAAAGGGGCACCTTCCCTTTATATAACAAAGAGGATCCCCTCAAAGAAAGCTCCACCTTGGATCAGATACATGGATTAGTGACCTGTTAGCAAGCTCCATCCTTGGATTAGTTGTTTGGATGGATGTCAGCCCTTGTCCTTGTCCTATCTAGTTTGACAGTCACTTATGGCATGCTGGAAGAGCACAAGCTGCTACATTAGGTTTTGGAATTTGTTAAAACTAAAAAAAAAATCATATCATTGCCAGGACCTGGACCACTAATCATAACTTCAGCTTGTACATATGTTTTTAATAATCAAAATATACAAAAATTTTAATCCTAAAAATAAAAATTCTATTAACTAATAGAATTTTTATTTTTAGGTAATTGAATTGAAAAACGTTTTTTACCATAGGGAATCTTTAGGGAATCTTCATGTAGGGAACTCAAAATCACTAGGTGAGGTATCATTGGATAGCTCTTGACAAGACAAATCATAGGGAGGAGAAGGCAAGCATTTTGCCCTCGAGGAGAGAGGATCTCTCTCCATTTTTGTGGCCTAATTCATCCGTTTAGGCCTCCAAAATTGACTGTAAATTTTTCAGGTTATTTTTGGATTCTGCCCTATTAGTAGAAGTTCTCTTCTGGTGACACCTCTTTTTGATCTACCTAGCCCATTGTACATAATATTCTTCTAGATGTACAAAGCCAATTTTCACCTCTAAATAATATGTTTAGCTGCTTGTATTACACATAACGACCACAAGTACCCCACCAAGGATCACCACCAACTGCTACCATCAACTAAACACCACTCATTAATGTAGCTCTAACTATGTTAACTACACTAGAAGAAAGTGTGGCTTGTAACTTGTCATCACAACATGCACTCTAATGGTTTGTAGGTCATCACTTCTTACCTCACCAAAGAGAAACATAGGTAGTTTGATTGGTCATCACTCCAACCTGACTACCAAGAGCACACCAAAGCACCAAGGCTCTAAAGTCAAGGCACCTCATATAAATATGATACACAAATAGGAAGTAGAGAATGGAAGATGGCCAATCACAAAAAGTCTA
This sequence comes from Lunularia cruciata, assembly GCA_948567375.1. Lineage (NCBI taxonomy): Eukaryota > Viridiplantae > Streptophyta > Marchantiopsida > Lunulariales > Lunulariaceae > Lunularia > Lunularia cruciata. The sequence continues at coordinate 9,131,024 of OX419760.1, forward strand.
AACTAAACCTTCCATCTTATAAATAAAGACAAGATTGACTCTACCACCATAATAGGAGTGTCTATATACTCCTAAGCTACCAAGATCACCAAAGATGGGATTAAACTACCTCTCCTTGCCAAAATTACATGTCTATAGATATCAATAGACCAATCATTATGACAATAAGTGAAGGTGAACTAGTTGGCTTGAGCACCAATCTAAGAACCAAAGATATGGAGTCAAACCCTATTGCACATAGTCTAGAAAGGTGTGTAGATTTTGTCAAATGATGACCAAAAAATACCAAAACTTCATCTAAACTAGCTAATTTCATGCCAACATGTAGGCTTGTTAGTCCTTTTAGTCCTTAATAGCCTCTCTAGCCTATAGCATTATACCTCAAGCCTCTTAATACCAAAATTCAACAAATAAGGCCTTTCTTCTTGCCAATTCAAACTCTCTCCAAATTTGGCCAAGCTTCACCAACACGAGCACCAGCTAGGGCATTTCTTCTTGCCAATTCAAACTCTATCCAAATCTGGCCAAGCTTCACCAACTTGAGCACTAGCTAGGGCATTTTGGGCAACCTCCACTAAATTGACGTCCAAATTTAGATAACCTCTACTTATTTGACACACCTCCTTTATAGTTGGTTAATTGCCAAATTCTCTGCTAATTATCAACCAGAGCCAAATTGAGAGAATAGGGATCTCCAAATACCTAATTTGAGGGGATGGGTTCCAAAATCCACATCCAGTTTTACACTTCAGGCTCAATTTGCACCAAATTGACCTTGATTTCACTCCCTTAGTCTCAAATCAAACATCCACTATCTCAAATTGACTCAATTCTTAGAAATTTGGCTAGCCCTTCCACACACTATCTACTTAACTACCAAATTTGCATCAACTTGAATAAGGCTTTCACACACAATCATTCTCAAATAAATCTAGGACAATAATCAAATGTACTGACGATCAGTTAGGCTTAGAGATACCACCAACGCACTTAGTTCATTCATTTGATTTCCCCATGACTCTCACTTCTCTTACGTAATCAATTCATTCTTCTACTCAAAACACTCAAATCAGATTTATACTCAATCTTTCACTCCACAATCTACAATAATTGTGCACTAATTACAATCAAGCCACACCCACTCTAGCTAAGAGATTCCAAGTGATGCTTGCCAACCTGTGTCCACCATAGCCAAGAACTTGAAAGCTCAACATCAAAGAAATAAGCTCTTTAGAGTTGCAATTTGCAAGTATACTTCTTTGCTCAACCTAAGTCTCTAGCCCTAACGGTGCCATGGATAGCACATCCAACATTGCAAGTGAAAATGGGTCCCACCATGTGATCAAAAGCCCTAACATGAAATCCAACCACCGACAAGTAGTCCATGAGTAACTACCAAAATAACTATGACCACCAACACTACCACTCCAACATCCAAGCAAACTAGCTTTGGTGCTACAAATATTGTGATACCTCTAAAGTACAATTAGTACACTCTATTTGACCATCAACTTGTATCTGATGAGTAATAGAAATATACATTGTAAAGCTTAGAATTGTAAATAAAACTTGCAAGAACTTATTGGTGAAGAAGATCTCTTCACTAAAGATAGGTATATATAAGAAACTGTAATGATGAAAGCAAAATCAAAGTAGAGCTGGTCAAGTGAGTAGAGTCCATAAAACCAATAATAGGAACAAACAAGATTTGCAAACTTAGTATATTTCTTCCAAAACAACCACAAGGTTACCTTGAGTAGTAAATGGACTATGAACTCATAAGATCCATATTCACATACCTTCAATATGAAGTGGCCATCACTAATGTTTGGAGATCAATTGGTTGGTTTTTGATTTTAAACCTTACCAATTTAGTAATTTTCATAAAAAAGTGCATTAATAAGTCAAGTTATGTTTTGCTATAATAACCTTAATCAAAGGAGATAAGTATCTTATTTAATCCAAGATGACTTGAGATAGGAAGATCATTTTTGGCTTTATTGCTTCTTGCAATCAAGCTAAGGAGTATTATCATGAAGAATGTATACATGCTCTCCTTTGTATAAGCATCTATTTCAGATTAGAAAATAAGGTACATCTTTTGCAAGTTGGTTTGAAATAAAAAGTAGCATCACAAAGAGTGTATAAATGATGTGCATTTTTTTCAAATTTGTACTCAAGTTTGATAGTATATAGTTTGAGTTCCTCCTCCTAATGATGATATCTACTATTCATGTCTCCAAGTTAATAGTCTGTTAAAAATAGATTATAATATTAATGTCTTTACATGATAATTAGCTCAATGATAGTAGACACAAAACTTGATAGAAAAAACAATAGAAACTACTATTTATTTGAGTGAAAAATAGTTTCTCTTAGTAGGACTTAATCTTCTTAAGACAAAGGTAATTGGTGAAGACCATTTGCTTACTAAATTATAACATTGCTATAGTAATTAAGTTTGAAGCATCAAAGTCAATGATCCAATAACTTTGGATCCAATAATGTAAGTACTCCATTTAGTAATGGAGTTTTTAATACTAAATTCTTGAATTTTTAATATGTTGCTAAAATGATATCATATAAAGGTACATACAACTACAAATTTCATTGAATATTTAAATTATTGTTCAGTCTTGAGAGACATTTAATTAGTAGTTTGAGAAGTGTGTCTTTTCTTTTGATCAACCATCCAAAGAAATGCTATTTTATCGTTGTAATAAAAGCTCCATCTCCAAGTCAATGCAATTTAAAAATGTATATTTTATTAATATGTATTTAAAAAACTATCATAATCTGCCAAAATTATCCAAGGATGATTCAAAACCATGCCACAAAGTGATATGATAAAATTATGAAGTTAATCATATACAATAGTACTCTTAAGTTGCTTGAGTAGTCTTGTTGGTGATTACTTTTGTCTTGATTAATTTTATCTTCCGTATATTAAGCTTGTATAAGTGGTGAATTTTGCTTCATATGATATGGAAATCTACAATTTTTTTGGCAATAAATAATTTTTTATTTTGATGTAGTAATTTTTTCCAACATTGATGAGTGTTTTGCATTGGATAACATTGATCTCCATAAAATTGCTTCATTTTTGTGTGTAAAACAAGCTTAAATGACTTATTGAAGTCACGTATGCATAAGTGCATAAGAGATAAGGAAATTAAAGCCCTTAACAACCTATATGAGTCCTTCTATTTGCTTAAGTTTTGTATGATTATTTGTCTTTATCCTTGTTTGAGGTTTTAAGTAGAGTGTAAACAAGATCTAATGCTTCTACTTCATACATTATCAAAATCTATAATAATTATGTTAGAATTAGGTGATATATAGTTTAATATTTTTTCCTCATAAATCAACCAAATCCAGAAAAAGAGTATTTTGAAATGGGTGGTATAATTCTTCACCAATGATATTTATTTCAATTTGCACAAGAAAAATTAGATATTAATTGTTCATGTTGATGCTTGAAATTTTGATATTAGTCCACATTTCTCTTGTTCCATTTGATACACACACCAAGACTTTGAGAAAACCTACAAGTTAGATTATGACCATTAAGATTATATTTTGTATTGTAGTTGTGGAAAAATGCTATGTAAAAATTTCAATTTTTCTTTAGTTTATTGGTTACGATTTAAGAAATTATTTTCCTCTTATTATCATTCCTCTTACAATTGGTTTCCAATTAAATTTTGTTGATTTGGAAAGTAGATATTGTTTCTCTTTGGAATGCAATTCCTTTATTAGTTATGCTTGATCATACACTTCTAACAAAAATATGTATAAAAATAAAATAAAAATAATACATAATTATATCTTTAATCATATACAAAAATTGAAAGCACTAACTAACTATCTGACTGAATAAATAATAATAATAATATATAACAATATATAATAAAATATCAATAAATAAATAAAGAATTTTTTTCTCAAAAGTGCAAGTTTGTTCTAATTTTCTTAAAGATAAAGAGACATATTGATATGTTTAGGGAAGAAACCTCTTAGTTGGATATTCTTTGGCTTTATCTTTTTGTATGCCAAGGTACAAAGAGGATGGACCTTAACATGCATGCATTACAAAGGAAGGGGTCCAAAGAAGTGAGGTCCAAAAAGTGGCCTAAGCCAAAGAGGACAAGTACAAAGATTCTCCAGAGCCAAAGATTTTTAGTTGGGTTAATGATATTATGCCAATTTGAATATGACTGCCAACTAAGCAAAGAACAAATGCCAAGCTCACATGGGGATAATGATAGCCCAATCCATCAAAGAGTCTTCTCTCCAAAGGATCCTATTGCAAAAAGTCTTCTCCCTAAAGGATCACTCCGTTTGGACACTTTACCACAAAGATTGATATCTTTGTGGTAAGTGTCCAAACGGAGTGATCTTTATCTTGTTAAAAGCATCTTCTTAGAGGTTTTTAATTAAAACAAAAATTAACAACAGTTGATTGCATGTAAAAAAAGGCTCAAGTATTTGAAGTTTCACAGTTCAAAAAGGGAGGAGTACAAGCTAGAGGTTGCACAATAAGAACTTAAGAAGGAGAAGGAGACTAGAGCATTATATTGACCTGCCTTGGTGGAGAAAATCACCAAGAAAAGTCACCAATCTCTTCAACACCAAGACCAAAGAAGGAAAAATATTTTCAAGATCACGTAGGATGCAACCAAAGGAAGATGATAGTATTTGTGTACAAGGACACTTCATTGAAGAAATTCCTCTTAGTTGTAGATTCTTTGTAGTTGTAGAATTTTTGTAGATGTAACCTTGAAGTCATTAGTCCAAAAGAGCTAACACTACAAGTTGTCTTTGTGGAAGTATTGGTACCTTCCTTTGACACTTATAAGGCACCTAATTAACCTACATGCAAGAAGCTAGGGAAAGACAAGACCCAAACTGTATAGTATAGATGTAGGCAAAATATATTTGAAGTACTTCAACCATTATGTCTCTACAAGTTAGAGTAGGAAGAGTATAAAAGGCAGTGGCCTAAGTGTAAATATTTATTCATTCCATTAATCTTAATTCAAGAAAAGAAACAAGAGCTCTTTGTCATTATTGCCTTAATTTTGAGTATTGCTGGTTATCTTTGTCAAAGTAGAGTATAGGAACTTTGGAGTAGGAACATAAGTGCTTGAGTGTAAAGAAACATTCAGACTTGATTGGGATGTGTGATTCATGAGGTTTTGAAGGAGCAAAGCAATGCCTTGACATGTCAAAGATGAGCTAGAGTGTTGAAATTAAAATGGAATAACATACAGCAAAGAGTATCTGCCAATGCAAAGAAGCCTTTGGAATGATGCTTTTGGGAAGGGTATGTATGTAGCCTTTGGAGTTGATGTCTTCATAGTGAAGTGGTTGGTTCTATTAGTAATCAATTCATCACCTTCAGAAATAATTTGGAATTTACTTGTAGTAAAAGTGATTACATTAATTTTCTATTTGCCATGGTGTGTCACAGGGAGTGATACTATCCTCTTTTAGGAGTGGTTCTTTCACAAGAGATTAAACACAAACAGTAAATGAACTGCAAGATTATAACACTTCTCTTCAATTCTAGTAATTTCCAACCTATATCCTTGAGGGAATAACCTATTACTTACCATTACATCAATGTATTGTTGATATTGGATTATCACAATATATATAAATATAAAAATATTCAAGAAACTATGATAAAAGAGATATAATATTAAAGTAGTATTTACATATGATATTGATGCAAATATTGCAATGATTAGAGTTGTTTATTCAATGAAACTATAGATTGCAATAATACCATTCCTATTTTATACTAATAGATAAGACAAAAGGCAAAGAAAGGAAATAAGCAAAGGAAAGATAATCATGAAAATATTGTCACAAACATGAATAAATTCACTCCAAATGTTGAAGATTGCATAAGACTTTTTTACTTATACTTGAAATATTTACAAACCTGCTTTTTAGACAAGAAAGTTATTAGTGTCTTAGTCAAGTTAACTTTTCACCAAAATCAAAGTTATTAAATCCTTAGGAAAGTTTCTCCATAATTTATACTCTCTAAGAAGGTTCTCCAAAACCTTAGTAAGCTACTTGATCTCTAGGAAGCTTCTTAGTCCTTTATAAGTATTTCTCTCAACTTCTTATTTGTTTCATGAAGTATATTAAGAAATTTCTATTGATCAACCATGAGACTGTTTGGTTATTTTATTTTATTATTATGCAATGTACTGATTTTATACCCACATATGTATCGAGAGATCAATAATAAATAATAATTTATGTATTAAAAATTTTTCACTTCTTGTGTATACATAAAATCCAAAATTATTTAATTTTATATATATGAAGAAAAATTAATATTTCTACTAGATTAAGAATCATATAAGAATAACTACTTCAAGATAGAAATTATGTTAGAGAAATTCAATATCAAATTTATATAATCAATAAATAGTTCAGAGAGGAATATGATAAAAATTTAATTCATTTTTATACACATATAAAATGAAAGATCATTATTATTTTAATTCCATATTTCATATGATATATAAATCCTATATAAAAATGATTTAAGTAGAAAATTAATAGTGTAAACTAAGTCTATGCAACTTATATTTCCAAGTTTAAGTATAGAAAATCAAACAATAATATCTTCAAAATAAATCAATTCATATTTCATTGATACACTTATATCTAGTTATGAATTGAATTATATAAGAGTTAATTGAAGTAGTTTATAAGGAGTAAAATTAGGAGTAGAATGAAACTCTATTAAGAGTTAATTTTTTTTATAGAAGATATTATTTTTATAGATAGTAAATTTTTTATTTTTATTATAAATTAAAATATTTTAAATTTAATATGATCAAATTAAATTAGTAGAATATACCGTTGATTCAAAAAAATTTCTATTACAATTAAGTATTAAAAAATAAAAGTATTAGGATAGTGATTAAGAATGAGATTGGAATAGTTCTACAACTCATTTTCACTATTGATATTAAAATTTTTGAAGCATAGTGAGTATTTTGAGGAAAATTTTGATCTTTTAGTAACCAAATTTTAGAATTTGATTTAAGTACATATTTCTTAGTTATAAAACTAATTATTAATTATTTTGATGACTGTATCAAATTTTTTGAATAAGATGAATTGAGTGGAAGTTTACAGGATAAGATAGAAAGTAATAATGATATATTCTTAAGTAAAAAAGTCAAATAAAGTTTATTTATTCATTTTATAGTTAAAGTTAAATTTTATTTCATTTTATAGTTTATTACTACAACTAGCTAAGTTAAATTTTAATATCATAAACTAAAATAAATATATTCTTAAAAGGGAAACTATAATAACCATAGGCACTAAAATGAAATGATTTATGTTAAATATTGATAGAGGAATTTATATTTGAGCAACTAGATTTGTAGATAGTAGAGCTACCTCTAAATTGGATATTTCCATTAGAGTGATTATATGAACACCAAAACTTTGGTATAGCTAAATTAGCACTACTTGGCTAATACCAGATATTAATAATAGTATTATTGCTTTCAACTTGCATTTAGTTTTTGTACTAGGGATGATTTAGTAGGTTATTAAGCAATTTTAAACAAGGAGTGGGAGTTAATATAGTGCTCACTTTTTTCCAATTGCTTGGTGCAATTCCTTGTTTCTAGCAATCATCCTACCAATTTTGATAAATCTATAGCCTTAGTTATTTTAATTCAAGAAATTATCTCTTCGTGTATGATTCGATAGTTTCATTTGTATTCTTTTGCCAATTTTCTTCACCAACTTGTTTAAATCTTGCTCATTCTTTGCCATGGCTCCTCATTAATAAAATTTTTTTTATTTCAATATGTTGATATCTCTTTATACATCATTGTTATAGGTATAGCATTGCAGATTTTTTCCCTTAGGTCATAAGCATTTTGCTTATTCTCTACCATTACTCTTTGTATAGAGAATGATCTTCAATACAAGTTTTTGAGATTTTTATAAATAACATTGTACTAATATGTAATACAAGAGGTTGCAGTAGCATCTCAAAGGAGCTAAGTTTAATAAGAATATTTTGTTTTGGCAGAAATTCATATAAGAATTTCCACACCAACATATAAAGAAAATCAATGTCATTCAATAAGCATATGCAAAAAGTGCCATAATGTTTTATTGGTATAATTATATCCAAGATAACGGAGCTAAAATTAGATTATGAATGACAAAGGAAAGTAAGGTGTAAGTTCAAAAGCAAAGGACAAGTCTTTGCTTTTGCCACTTAAATTGAAGAAGATTTCATGGATATGTATACAAGAAATTGAATGTGCAAAATAAAGTCCTCATACCTCCTTGAATCCGAATTAAATGCAAAGTAGCTTGCATATGCAGTTTCAAGTACAAGTGTACAATTTCATCCTATGGAACTAATTTACATTATAATAGTAGAGCCAAAGATGAACGTTGAGATTAGAATTGAGATTTTATTTGTTGAGTTCAAGATTGAGACTGCAATTTGTGCTAAGATTAGTGTTATGTATGGGTTAGTGAGTTTAGATCTTCCTTATGAGTTGTAAAGTGATCTCCATTTGTTGTAAATAAGTACTTATCTCATTTCTTTATTTTGTTTCTTATGTTATGTTATGTTTTTGCTTCATCTGATCTATTTTAGTTTATTCTTTTCTACTTATATTCTTATTTGTCTTGCATATCATAATTTTCATCCATTTTAGTATTATTTTCCTTTCTATGTTTACTATTGGGAGTGGTGGTGTTTTTGTTTCTTAAAATGTCTCCTTTTTGCTCTTTGGCATGAAGACATAAGAAGATTGACATAAGTGAAACTCATTTTATATCACCTCACACTTCTTATGTGAATGAATAACTCATCCTTCCTCATGGCTTATATAGTCCAAATTTATAGTTGCTAAAGTTCATCGTGATAGAGTCTCCTCTATCTTAATCTCATACTCTTTGCACTTACCATGAGAGCATCCTATACTTGTTCATACTTCCATAAAGTATAGGATCATACACTTCTTGATCTTCTGTTTTTGATCTCCTCATGATGGAATTTTTACTTAGGCCTAGAAACTTATAGCCTCCTTAGGATTATATTCCTCTACTACTACTTGACCATATCATGTATCCATAGTTTTTACTATATCATTATACAAAAAATCTTGTCTGATTTGTCCTTGGGTGGGAGAATAATTAGCACAATACAGAGGAAATCTAGATGCCTATATTTGGTAATGAAGATTGCATCTGCTCTCACTCTTTCAAATACTTTCACTTGTTACTAGTTACATTCTCTTGACTCTATTCAAACTTTCTTCATAGCTTCCTTGAACAATTTATATATATATATATATATATATATATCAAGATCTCTATACCTTTATATCACTCAGTAGGCTCCACACTCTTTATTCTGTTATGAGCTATTATTTTGGAGAGGTAAGATGTTCCTCTTGGATCTCCTTAGCTCTTTGTCCATAGTAAATCTTATTGCTCCCAAAGCATGATATCAAAGATTACCTTTAGCATAGGTAAGAGGATTGATTATCCTGGTAGAACAAGTGTATTGGAAGGGCTTAAGCAACCACTAGTAGATTCCTTGAATCATTACAATCCCATGTCCTATCTCTAGAGCATTGTTGCTTTTATTGTTCTTTGGTGCTAGGCTAGGCTAGAAAGCACACATGCAACTCAAGCATTCTCATCCTTTAGTATTAGCCTGTTTTTCAACTGACAATTTGACTACATTATAGAGTTTCTATCCCCTTGCCACTTACAACCTCCATGAATTTCACTTAGATGAGGAGCTATACCTCATAAAGTCCTCTTTACTCATGGGTTGTCCATTCTACATGTTTCTTTGCAAATAGGCTATCAGATTTTGTTTTTGTTTTTGAGTTGATTGTCTCTCATTATCTTTTCCAAGTTCATTTTTCTCACTCTTGTGTGCTTTTTGTAAGCATATTATTTAGGGTCTAGTGAAGATTATAATTGTATATTTATTTGGTGCCTCATGTCTTTGTGCTCTTTTAAAGAGTATCTATAGGGTCTATTCATTGTATTAGAGATGTTTTCTAAGTAAAATTTTATTTAAAGTTTTTTTATGGCGTTGGAAATTGATTTCAACATAAATTTATCATATTAGTTTCTTGTTTCTATTGATAAAGGCTATGAGAAAATTATTTTTAGCTCTAAAGCATCCTCAATATTCATCTTGATTGGTGGTTGTCTTAGTATATTTCTCAAATACCTTCAATACTATCTCTTATTCTACCTTATTTTGTGCTCGTTGTTCAGTAGAGGATCAGATTACAATTTTGATCTTATTTGTGCATACTTTTTATGGCATGGAATCACGTTTAAGTGACATGAGTCCATGCCATAATAATACAAAAAATTCACACAAGGACTTCTCCAAAATGAGCTTCAACAATAAGGTATTCTTAAGTGTCACTTTCTCTTGTTTATATTTTGGAATGCTTCTATAAAGGCCAGTCATCATTCCTCAAGGGGACTGATGATGGGTTCTATAACATAAACTTAACTAATACAAAAGTCAAAGACTTCACTTCCAAGTCAAAGTCAACTAGATTTAGCTTCACTAAGAAGTTACTCTTGACTTCCCTATAAGTTATGATTAACTTCAACTTTAAGTTTTTCTCAACTAATTTATTAGTTATTGTCTTTGAGTAAATAAATGTTCTTACTAGATTTTTGATTAATTAAAGATGGTTGTAAGTCACTTGCACTATAAAGCCATCATACTATCATAAGGGATTTCAATCCAGGTCTACAAAATATATCAACAAAGGAGGTCCATTGTATGAGCCTCTATTTATTTACCATCATTTGAGAGAGATAATAGCTACTTTCTCACCATGTCTCTTCTCTTCATTTATAAATGATATGTGTATATTGGACCTTTTGGGGTAAGTAGTTTCAACTTTCCCATTTGTTAGGGTTTTTCTCTAAAGCTTGGCTCAATGATCCTACTTTGATTAAGGAATTATATACTTTATTCAAGGAATTTACTATAGCAATTATCTATGATTAGGTTTACCGCATCTAACTTTTTAGGTCTACCAAATCATGGTGCATGTGGATCTGTATATGAAACAAGAGTCTACATATCTTGAAATGAACATTTTGGGTGGAGTGCCCATTGGAGCCCATAATGCAGTTGCAGATATAGTGGCTCAGATCCTTTAGGCTAAATGGTCCAAAATACATTTAACTATTGGTTGGACTTACTTGATCCACCTCCTTTGAGAGTGAGAGTAAAGATGGTGTTTTTCATAGAGGATTCCATTGATGTGACCTTACAACCATTTAGAACCCTTACGAGTAGAGTCTTTGGCTTGAGCAGCGATACAAGTAAGAGTATTGGTGAAGATTGCTACCAAGTGCAAGGAGAATTATTGTATGCCATGGTTGACTTCTGATGGCTTTGTATTCTTAGCATTGGAGATTATTGGGCATCTTTAAATTATTTTAACTGCTTACATCAAGTGGAAACACAAGGAATTTTGCTAGGAAGAAGGGTTATGATATTTTTGCTTACCATGGTCACCTCATATTTGAGAGAGAGTCTTGGTCATCCTATGGTGCTTTTAAGCATTGAGTCTTCATAAGTGTGTAGCAACAGCAAGAGCTCTTGTAATGAATAATATGCTTCTACTCCATCTATCAAATATACCCATTGGATGACCTATAACATACACTTCAAAAGAAGGTGGTATGAAGCAAACTGTAAAAAATAATATATCAGCTTTGGTGAATGTATTCTCCTTTGGCATAGCGCTTTGCCCTCTTACTCCAGGCATTAACGCTATTTCTTCTTATGCTAAACTTTGCAGATGACAAGTGTCAAGGCAGACTTATACTTGGTCCAAGATGATCAGGTGACAATAGTGGATGTCATGGTTACAGATCCTACGCGTGATATAGTTTCAGTGGGAGTGATTACCCATCCCCCAAGATGGGGCGAGTGCAGTAGCAGCTCGCAAGGTATCCAAGTATAGGGGTATACAGCGACGTAATCTCTTTGTTCCTCTAGCCTTGGAGTTATATGGAGTGATGTACACGGTGTTCGATATATTTGTTAGGGAGTGCACGAGAGGTTATCATGTTAGGTGCCAGGGGTACCACTCACACTCTCATACTTTATAGCATATTTTAGACAGCGTGTGTCCATTGCTCTACAGAGTGCAGTGTCTAGTGCAATCCATAGGAAAACAATCACACTAGGTGATGCCTCTTCAGATGCTCCCGTTGTTTGTAGATTGGACAACTTGCATAGCTCGGATATCTTAGGTGTAGTAGGGCAGATGTCTCATATAGACTCCATTGGGGCTTAGCACCATTTTACCTATTTTGTCTCGCCGTTGGAAAGCTTGATGGGGTCCTGATCTGTCATGTTTTCTCCGCGGTCGCCAATTTCTTTTTTATTCACTTACAGTGCTTCGTCCTCCTTCTTCTATTTACTTTGGGGTATATTTTTTGGTATTCTACTCCATATACTTATCTATTCTAGAAGTATCGCTTATAATTCGCCTTGCGTCATTGGAAAATTTTAAACGATACGAACATAAAATGCTGTTGCTGAACCGGACGATGATATCCTATTTTCTTAAGACTCCACCCGACATAAGATATAAAGGCAATAATATGCATAACAAGTCTAAAGAATGGTGCATTCCCACCCTTCTTGTTATCCTTAGCGGTCGCCCTTTTTATCTTCACACCTCAACATAACATACCTTATAATGATGCAAGTATGCAATATAATGGGCGAATGAACCCCTATAAATAGCGACAAGAAGACAGTAAATGTCATACAAACGATGGGTATCGCAGAAGCAACGATGGTTTCTTTCATAAGTTGTGTCGTCATGTACTCGTTAAGTGGATAGGATTTACAAAGGTTTCTCAGTCGATGATCAGATATCAAGAGCACACAGTATACTATTTGAGACTCTTGTAAGATTTTAAATGCAGATAAACATTACAACATTAACAGTGCGGCAGCATGTCAAAGCCAAGAATGGGAAAAGAATGATCGCTTGAAGAGACCAAACAGGCCGGTCCGAGCCGGTCAACGTACTAGAACGAACTTTCTTTTGCTATTTATATCATTGGATCAAAATGAGCTGTCGTCTTGAACTTGATTGAAACTATAGCGTGTCATTCTCGAAGTATAAAAACAATATACTTGACGTAAGAAGATATTACCTATTGTCCTCGTTCAATTCAGTTGAAGACCTCCAAGATTTTGGCAAAGAAAGTCAATGAGCAAATCTTGTATTGAAAAGTCAACCTTTTCTTGTCAATAGTGGACAAGACGATGTTCTCAACTCCCAAAATTAGGCCAGTATCTTTATGTAACTCTTGAGTTTTTGATAGAACAGACTATCGTTGTTTAAGAATGCTCCGCATGCAGACTCAAATAAGGCACTAGCATACAACTTACAAAATTCGACGTATACAAAGGTATCGAAAATATCTGGACTTTTGTTTGAAGATTTAGTTGCACCTCAATCGAGTGGTTCAAGGTATTTGCAATAGTAATTGGCTCGTGTCTCCCTGTCTGATTCATGAATCATGGGACCAAAAGGAGCTGCCAGACGTCTTTTATTCCTTCTATTTTATGGCCCGCATGCCTGTGTGACAGAGTCTGTGTCTTAATTAAAGATTCTTCCCAATCGAAAGCTCTATCAGATTGTAAAGTCTGCTGCTTTTGTGGGGTGGTTTACCGTCTGTATAGTATCATGTATCGAACTCAGACCAAAAGAAGAAGTGGCAATTGCAGTCGTGTGCGGATCTCCCTCTATTTTACGTGAGTTCTAGGTACACTGGCACGAAATTCAAATCGTTCTTCCTGTTCAGTCTTTCTCGCATGCCCCCGTGACGTTTGTTATACGTATCGATTCTTATGCAGAAAACATGCTTTATGAGAGTCTGGACCTCAGCATTTGGATATTTTTCTCGTTTTGGACTTCTTTCCAATTCGGAACCGTAGGACGTCGCGTCAAGCTTTCGTCGTCAAGATGTAGATACGCTTGTTGAAAAATATCCATGGTAAACTTGATGTACATTCAGACCGGGTCTTGTTAGTACAGTCGAGTCCCACGTCTGCTGTGCAGCGTAGTGTTCTTTCCCAACGCGACCCTGAAAGAAGTAGGCCGCACCCATCCGCTCCGCCTCAGAAGTCAGGGCGACCTGATGCCACATCGAAATTGGTGATGCCCACTGATTTAAAGTGAGCATAGAATTCCCAATCACTTCGTGATCATTTGGAGGTGATTGGACTTCTGTTGTTACCCATCAATGCAGTTTCGCATTGGTGGTAGGAAAGGTTGGAGGGACTTACAGACCGATGCTACACTCGTGGATCCGAGATTTGTTGCCTAGGTCCCCATCAGAGAATTTGAATGCAGGCGCATCTCGTGTCTAGGATTTCGACCAAAAGTTAACATTGATGCGCATGCGTAGAGTAGATACATACTGTATAATTTTTCGCTCTTGAGAGGAACGAAGTATTCGCTGTTACTACAAAGTGACTGCGAATACGTCCGTTGAAGTTTAGAACCTGGGAGAGGAAAGAATGCAAGAAAAGAAACAAAACTTCAAGACGTCGAGCAGTCCTATACGTGGAAAAGCTTTGTCTCGTTCGTAGAGGATGGTGAGCTTTGTCCTTTCCCTGTGGTGGTACCCCATAATGCGTTAAGACATGGCTGAACATCTAACCATTGTAGAAGCTGCCGAAGTGACGGTATAAGGAGACTAACGGCCCCACCAAAATTGGTGGTGGTGCCCATATTTAACACCAGATGTTCTAGCGAGGGTACGTTCTTCTCTACCTCCAGGTCTCTCTACTACATAGTAAATTACTAAGATCGTAGAAGGGACTGGGAGGTAGAGACAGAAACATTTTCTGTGTCTAGCCGATGTCCCACCATACTTGATGGTTGTGCTCATGCTTAGGGACAAGGAACGATTGTCAGGAGGGGTGAATCGTGAACTTTGCCCAAACCGTTGAAGAAGAGTACGAGCCATAACAGTGATAACAAATAGTATGGACACAGATCAGATAATAGCGTATGCGGTCGATGTTTACCAGTCAAACTTGGAGAGATACCCATCATCGATATGGACATTCGCATGGCCTTGATATCCTGTCATCCACAAGAGCGAACACACTTTAGGTCAAGGTTCTGCTCCACCATCAAGCACTTTAGTCAATCTTATGAAGACGACACAAACCCGATTCTTCACAGGAATTTCCCACCGATAGATAAGGTGATTCTCGTCCACCGCTTCTCACAGGCGGGGACAGGGTACTACCCGACGGTGGTTTCAACCGGCAGTATGAATCTGACCAGGCGTGGTCCAAAACCGGCAAGTGGGAAAGTTGACACGGCCAACAAACAATTTCCACAAGTCCACTTGTAGTTCAAGGAGGGTGGGTTACATGACGAACAAAATCTTCCATCATTGACGCTCCCACTTTCACTTCCAAAAGTCTGGACGGAGAAGTTGTTGAAATTCTCGCTGTACCTGACGCCTTCAGGAATAACCAGTGACCAACTTGCCAACATACATCTGCAGGAGCTCCACTCTAGCCTATGATGAACTAAACGACGTGCTTGATAAAGGAGGAACTATATAGGGCAACAGACGATCTGCATGTCTGAATATTGTCCCGATAGTCATGTTGCCGTTACCTTCTGGACGATCACTGTTATCACAGTTGGGTGACTATGCGCGTTGGCATACCGAATGAAATAACTTAACAAATATGCAATACTTCAGTACGATCAGTCGCTTCTGGACAGATACGGTACAAATGCGAACTTCTTAATGATCGTGCCACAGCCAACATCACCATCGTATCACATTTTGCAAATTCCAAACTTACCGATGCCAAACTAAACGTAACGGAAAAAGTTATACGTTTTGCTCATGCATGCAACAGTTTGCTTTCTTGAAATCGATGGATTGGGTAATGATGTCATTCCATCTGTTGTCTTCATCACATGTTGTCTTCATGTAATAGGATATCTTAGTAATCAAAAGTCAACAATGGAGAATGTAATAAAAAAGTCAACAACGTAGAATGCAAGTAGTTAATTTTATATTTAATATATATATTTTATTATAAAAAAATAAGACATTGCTATTCTTCGTTGGTTGACTTTTAATATAAATAATAATTTAAAGTATTTTTTATTACTAAATTTTAATAAAATTAAATAAATATTTAAAAATAAAAAATATTTTAAAAATATTTAATATATTTATTTAATATTAATTATACAAAATATAATTTAAAAATTATTGAAATAATTAATTTAAAATTATTCATTCTATTAAAAAAAAATAAAAAAATATTTAACTTCACATTACCAATACAAAGAAAAAAAATTTTTTATTTTGAATACCAAGGGAATAACTAACTTAAAGCTACTCACCCTACTAGACAAGATAGAAAAGGAAAAGCATTTGATATACCTTGACCAGTTGCAACTCTTACCTAGGGACAACAAACGTTGATATGGTAGTGTAGATCATCCTCTCTTACCTAGGGACAACAAACGTTGATATGGTAGTGTAGATCATCCTCGTCATTTCAGTTAAAGCATTGGGGATCCAACACATGTAAGAGTAACAAATATACTAAAAGTCACTTACTCGTGTCGGGATATCATGAACAAAAGATAGTCTAGCAAGAATGAAAATTCTAGTCTAAAGGCTGTGATACTGAGAATATATACTCTCAAAACTTCCCGATAACTTGCTTATCTCAGAAAAGATATGGCATCACAATTAAAGTGATGTAAACTATGAAGTAGAAAAGGATCCCCTAGATATGGGACAGGATCTAATCAGAAATGGAACACCAAATACGTTTTAGATTAGAAGCTGCATGGCATACCGCAAGATATCCGCATCCTTTAGAAGTGTAAAAGAATGGCGCAGAAGTTATATTATCAACAAAACAAGTGTTTCATACGTTAAACATGAGGTAAGCTGTCAAATGGACATAAATTATGGTAGAAGCTTATATCATGTACTGGGTAGAGAGAATATGGATGGCATATGTAGTAAAACAACGTGAATATCGAAATTCTTTACAACCAACATTAAGCTCAACAGTCCGAGAGTGAGTAGCGATGTATTTATGCCAATTCAATGCTAAACATGGAGACCTTCTTACTTCTTGAATGGAAACTGAAGCTGAGTGATGCAATGGAGGCGGATCATGTAGAGGTAGTAAGCACATCCAAAAAATTAATCAAATATCCGTCACGTCACATACAGTATAACAGCTGACAAGGTCCTCAGTTCGAATGCTATAATGCCAACGTAGTGGATAATACAAACGGAACCTCTGTGAAATAGATCATAAAGCCGCAAGCTACATTTGGGGAATTCAAAATACAAAAGAAATGGTAACCTTCGAATGTGCACGCTGGAACTCACAGGCATCGTGTTAAAAACCCAGAAACTGTGCAAATGAAATTTAGTATTAAGACTAACTTCTCTTTGTAAAGTTCCAATACATATAAGCTGATAAGCATCGATAACTCTCCACCTGCTGTTATGGAGAAGTTATACTACTGAACAGCACGAAGGAATGCATAAGGTTCCAGTTTAATGAAAATTAGGAAGCCATATCTGTCGTCAACATGATGTGCATTCGTTTTCCAGTGTTGAATAAAGCGTGGCTGAGGAGTTGGTAGAAACTTACCACTAAGTCTTCTGAAAATGAATCGTATCACTGATTGAGATCAAGTCACACGTTAGACGAAGAAGGAAGGAGAATGAGCGGACTCATATGTACATTACATGATAGGAAGATATAAACCGGTACTTCAGTGGCGCGAGCACATTGTACAAGCCGTCAACTCTCTGACTTGCAACGCAGGACACAATGGAGATCTGTACATGTCGCACTGACTGTCTACCGGGGAGTTTCAGCAAGTCTGATAACCACGTCGATTATATTTGCAAATGGAATGAGGAGGTCAGTTCAGGACAGATAGAGGTTAATCAAGATTAGATTTTGTCAATGTAAAGAGAATTAAATAGTCACGCACCGTTGTCACAATCACGAAAATGTTACAGCTGATCCTCGTTACCGAAATGTTCAGCTGTAGTCTAAGATATTTAAGTTGGCACCTTCTTGGTCTGTTGCTCCACAATGCAACATTGGGTAGACATGGGGTAGTCAGATCTAAATTATAAATTTAATAACATCGTTCATGCCAGTGAGAGAAATGAGAAGTATAATATAGTTTATAATGATAGTTCTGAGGATTTCAATCAGGAAAAAACGAAGAAATATTTTACACAATGAGAATGACGATTAGAAAATCTTCCCTTGCGATCTCATTAAAGCTTACTTATTAAAATTAATCATGAAATGATCAAATAACCAATGAAAATGAACACTGACCTGCAGTCTAATTACTTCCCTACATAAGAATCGAGAAAGAATAGATTCAAACACGAAGAGATCCGAGACACACCGGGTGTGGTATTCAGTCCCTTGCGAATGGCCATGATTGTTAGTGCGCGATCCAAAGCTGTTCAGTCTAATGTCGTTATAATCCGCTCGTCGACTAAAAATTACTCTCAAAGCTTGGAGAATCTGCGGGCCGGGCATTGGCACTGATATCCCACACGAGTATTCAGATTCAGAAGACCGATTTCCTGACTCTGGAGGGTTGCGACTCAATAAACATGAGCAGCTGGTACTTATCAACGTATGCTATGATGAGACTCAACTTTACGTTCTGTGAATTCAGATATTTATAAATCTTACTCTTTGCCCACTTCAAGAGAAACTACAGGCAACAGAAATCTGCTCACGTGAAGCTGCAAGAAGAGGTCGCAGAATGACGTAACGATCAGAACCAACGATAACAGAAGCGATATTTTCCCTACTTTCTGCGGCCACACACGAACAGGTGCTCTCCCGCCCATGCACTCAATGTCTGTCCAGATAAAACCTGTCGCCGTGGCTAGAGCAACTGGCCGGCCGCCTCCGCAGATGATCAGGAACGAGGAGGGAATATAGCCTCGGACTGGGGATAAAAGCAGCATTACTAGACTCGTTTCATTCTGCTAGCTCTTCGAGTTTCAAGATTCAGTGGTCCATTCAGGTTCTGCAGTAGCCACTGCAGAACCTGAAAGATCCAGCTAGGTATTCACACACTCAAGTATTTCCAGCGAAGCTAACCCTTTGGACTGACGTAAGAGCAAACTATCAAAGGTTGAGTGAACATTTGTTGTCTATAAAAGATGAGTATGACAGTATGATGATTCATCCGCAACGCAGACGCACTATTCTTCTGCAATATAACAACGCAGATGACCACCTGGGGGATCAAAGACATGTGACGACGGAGTAGAGAGAGATTGCAAAAGCTAGTGATAGACTGCTGATTCACATCCGGCCAGTACAACAGGGACATCATCTAGAAGAAAGTTTTCGAAAAAAGGTTTTGTACAAACCTACAGTTGTCACCTCCCTATATATTACATAGATTGCCCCCATCGCTCTCTTTTCACATGTTGCTTGGTGATATCAAATCTTTTCGCATCTAGAGACAAATCTTAGATAGAGTATATGCATGCATCCTTCCGACAGCAATTTGCATTCCTAGGAGGAATCTTCCACAAATGTGTTTTAGGTAGCTTTGGAAAATGTACCCGTTGATGCGCTGATGGCGTTGGAGTCAAGATTGTTTTTTGACGAGGAGAACGTTTATCGTTCCCTTATATAAAAGTATTGCGATCTATTTCCATGTGAATTTTTTGCATGGACAAGTACGTTTGAGTCACATAAACAAATATAACTAAGCTACTGTAACTATTTAGTGCGCACATATACTAGAAGATATTCTCGCTGGGTCGGATTTGCATTGGTCAGTCCACATGTGCCGATGCACATAGGATAGTAAAATGGATGGGAAGACCACATCAAATCGTAGAATAATAACCAAGGGGCTCCACATGTCACCGGTGTAAAAAGCTTCTTCATCAGTATAGTATAGTGTTACTCCATGCACAAGCTATCTCCCCTTCACGTCAACGGTTTAACAACCACACAAATATAAGCCATCGATTAGATTTGACTTCCTAACAAAGTACAACTACTTTTCTGCAAGGATTTGGGTTTGTTGTGAATAATTCTGCATCACAAGCACTAGTTCTGGCAAGATATACTTTTGATGCAATATAATATGATTACTCTTCTTCGACGTGACATGAACAAGTACGTCAAAAACCACTCATAGCTTTAATAAATAGATATGTTCCAGAGAATGTGCGCTCGTGAAAGCCGTGAAAGCGAATCACATCGAAATTTATCAGCTCAGCGTCAAAGATAAATCTAAACCGTCTTTCTGTCTACCCCATGCTGAGATGACAGGGTTCAATGTAAGTCTTAGAATTGTGACTCCATTGGAAGGGGTTTGGGGGTAAAATGGCCTATTTATAGTCACCTGCAACACTCAATCCCATTCAAATGATAATTGAGAATGAAGTGTACCCCATGTTTGACATGATTGCACCAGAATGTGATGTGCATGTAACAGTTCCCATCCAGATTTTTACAGTCGCAAGATTTGCAGTCAGGGGAATTTCCTTCCCATCGTATAACTGTGTCCACGAGGAGATGCATCGTACAGTTATCGCAATTTTGTCGCCTTTTTCTTTCAGTTAGGTCCGGATCCCAAAAGGTTCAATTTGAAGATTGCAAATCATCAGGTCTACCTGTGTGAGCGGGTATGAACAGGGGACCACGCTTAAGGTAGACTTAGTCTACCTTAAGAGAGAAAAACTGTTAAGGTAGACTCAGTCTACCTTAACAGTTTTCGCGGGTACCTTTGCAAGACCATTTGCAATGCCAAGTGTGTAGATCACCCGAAAGTATATGAGCCGAATGCTACGGTCGAAAACGATACCACTAAAGCATTCGACAAATGACCGTCCTAATATCCCATCCAGTGCATAGCTTGAAGTTTAGATGTGATGCTTTAAATTAGATAAGTGGATAAACGTTATGAGGAGAAGACACAATACTTCCGGGCAAGCTACGCATGACTGGAGTTTTGGCAAAATGTCGGTCAAGTTGATTAAATGGTGTCCTCTACTGTTTGCTTTCTCGCCACCAAGCTATTCGAGCACTAGCCGAAAGCATACGAAACTAAAGGTGTTCGGTCGAACCAAATCCCTGCAAAGTTCCTCCAAGATGAACTGACAAGATTAACTCAGATAAGACTACTAGAATTTACTCAGGAAGTCCCTTGGGTTCGACGCAACTAATAAGCTCACTCCGATCCATAATATATTGGCTTTCACTAAATTCATCTATTAAAGAGCAGCGGTGCCCTCGTCCTATGGGGAAATTTAGTGTCGGTCAATAATAAATCTAACGCCACTTGTATACTAAAAGAGGAGGTAACGTCAAGATGCGAATGCAAATCCTCTTCTATTGAATCATCTACCGAGCAACAAAAAGACGGAGGTGAGAGAAGCAGAAAAATTCAGAAGGTCCAATTGACTCGCAATGTAAGTGAATGGAGGTGGAGTAGCACTTATGAGCTATAACAAATAATGGAGGTCTTGCTGAAACCTTACAAGACGGAGTGCATTATCTGAAAATCATTGGAAATCATTGGACTCGCTCTGCCTGCCGTACTGCCAAGACCCTTCAGGAAATTTTGCTAGATCCTATGATTCTTGGAAGTTTGTTTTCAAGATGGATGTCAGTTAAAACTTTACCGGTATTGTAGACACGGATGGCAAAGCCCGTTTCAAGTGTCAACGATGACCAGCAGGCAGCTCATGATACCATAAATCCCGCAGCTCGGTGGTTAAGAAGTAAACAGTATTAACTCATGCGTTCTTACAGGCACATTTCGGGCCTTCACAGATCCTGGAATGAGATTGGATTTCGCATTCACAGGACATATTCCACAGGAATTGGAAAAGTCAAAGTAAACGACGATCTACTGTACATGACGGTCGTGCTCCAAACTGCCGGTCAGGGAATCATCGTTGATGGCGCAAGATTCCTTCTTAGCTCTTGGCTCCATAACCTAAAACGGCGAACCGGTAGTCTTATTACACTAGGCTTCGCGTTGGATCGCTTTTGTATGTCTTTTCTGGCACCGGATGGGCGGACTGGTTTGAAACGCGTTGGATATGGAATTTCATTGTCTTTTCCGCTTGATACAGGTAGGGTCCACATGTGTAGTAACCCATTCATAGCTTTGTTATAAACTTCAAGAAAGTTTGTTGTTGTACAAACTTCAAGAAACTTCTTAAGTTCATACCAACAGGTGGTAGACGCTAAGAACCTTTCGGGCGACTATCTGATAAACTTCACAAGTTACGAAGACCTGTGGTTTTCAACTTTGAACTCTACAGGCCATGAAAAAAGCTGATACTCAATTCTAGATGTCAATGGTGACAGTCGACGTGCTTTAGAATCATAACCTTGCTGCTTTTCAACAATCACAGCGGATGTATCAGCCAAGACTTGCTACGGAATTTGCTCGAGAGAAGACGAAGAATCGGGGCAGTTGGTGAACGGTGCTGCTCTTCGTGTTCATTGCACTCGTCATGGAAGGATGCTATACTCATAACCAAAGCAGCAATCGAGAGTCGCTCTTCACAGAGCGCGGTCGCATCACCCGAGAAGTAAATTTCTTTATGAGGTGCACAAGCAGGTTGCGCCGCTCAATGTCTAGTAGTAAGGCCACAACTATCAATGAGTTCAGGGAGGAAATAAGGATCAGAAGTGACAACAGGTAATGAACGAATACACTTGACGAAGTGAGGGAGACTCCTCCGATAATATGAGTCAGATTCTGATGAATGAGTTGAAGTCAATCGCAAGACCCAGAAAGGACGAGCTTCACAAGCAAAGACAACGCTGCAGAACTTCCACTTGAGACTTCCCATCAAAAGCGGCAAACTCTTTAGGTTTCAAACCGAGCTCAGGGGTTCTAATCGTGAACAATGTGCATACGCACAGGTACATACAAGGAGCTTGCAAGTTGCCTCTTTACAATCATGGTTCATGATGAGTTCGCCGGGCCTTAAAACCAAATAATTGTGATGACTTCACAAAAACGTGGGAGAAACAGTAGATAAATATGCAGCTAAGAAGCAAGATCTGAGAGTATTCTCTTGTGAGCTGAACATCTATCTCTGCCTGCTACCTCCGATGTGAGCCGTAAAAATGGGAATCTAAACCCGGTGTTTCTTTTTACTCTTATATTCGTCATCAGAGGAATGCCTCTTTCTGTGCTTATCCCTCCTTCCTTCTTTGCTGCTATGTTTCTTTGATCTCCTAAGAGACCTCCGCTCTCTCTTCTCCTCTCTTTTCCGGTGTTTCTCTTCCTTCAGCTTAGCTATGACAGCCAATGCTTCTTGCACCGTGGTGACCTTCTCTGGCAAAGCTGGCTCATCCTTATAGACGTCAATCAAACCAGCCGAGCTCTTGCGACCTACGCCTTCGTCTACATTACCAACGACACCCACACCATGCTTCATCCAAGCTGGTTGCACCATAGCCCGTCCCCTACCAACAGGACCACTGGGCGCCTTTGAAGACTGTCCTGCTGAGGAGAGGGTGCCAACAATTCCTCTATCGGGGAGGCTTCCTCCATTAGTATGGTGATCATCCCCATCCTTCAATAACTCATAGGTTTTGTCGCCTGTCGAGTAACATTCCTTCCTCAGATGTCCATGACCACCACAACGTGTACAGGTCACATTATAAACGGCCTCCAATTGCATCTGGACAGGACCAAAATAGCTGTTACTCGATTTCATTTATCATGGATAAGATATGGCAGACTCGAACCAGATAGTGAGGACAAGCCTAGAAGGCATACCTTTGGGAAGTTCGGCTGATAGTATCTTCCATCTAGCTAACAAAGGAAACAAGAGACTTCAAACCGAAGTGTTCAACTTACTAGTTTGCATGAATTTGGTCTCCAACCGCTTCCCTTCCCATAACCCAAATGCAAGTCCTCCCTCCTGGTTAAAGCAACCTACTACAATCATTCTTCCAGAATTAATAATGTGAAGGATGCCTCAAAGAACTCATTCGCTCTTTTGAGGTGGAAATAAAGGAATGAGGAAGTTGCCTTTTGAGGCGCCTGCCAAGCAGGCTTTGCCTGCAGCTTTTCCAGCAGCAAATTATTGGGATCCAGATCTTTGCCGTCTCCCTGAGACACATATTTGAGCGAACAGCCGACTTTCACAGATCCATCCTCCTCCGTTTTCACTGAGATAACTTTCACCCACACGGATTCTCCTTCAGCTGCAACAGATGATAACGCCTCAATTTTGACAGCATCTGTATCATCTCTCTTAGTCACCTGCCAACATTCCAAACTATTTGTATTACATTTTTAGCGAGACGGTGAGTGCTAGCAGCTACTCCTGATTGAGTTACCTGCTCCACTGTCCTTTGAAAGCACTGGAAAGGATGTTGTACCAATCAGTACCCATGAGAAAACTCCCGAACTGAACTCCAGGAGCGGGATGTTGCATGGAAGAAAGGTCCAAAAAATGCAGGAGCATAACTGAACACAACATTATTACTGCCTAGACAGACAATCAAGTAGGCACACCATTCTCAAATGGTTGTGAGATTCATGATAATTGAGTTGTCAGAGACCAACCTATTCACCGTGCTACCAACTATACAGACATTCTATACTACAGGAGATCAACTATACGAAATCGTATCCAACGTCTTTGTCCAGGAATTTCATTGTAACCTTCAACATAACTTACGTGCTTCAAGGAAAAGACAACGGAAAGACCTAAATATAAATTCAATACCACATTGTCCTACTTTATGCCGGTAGAAGATAGTGAATTGGGGAGGAGTAACGTAGAAATCAACGTCATCTCTTCCTACCAGAATTTTATATCCTATTAGTCTTTGCAAGCATATGAATTTTCGTGACAAAAGCGTGACCTCTGACGTCCTGAAGTTTAGTACTGAGACTCTTACCTCGTGATCGCTAACTTGAGAAAGATGAACAAGGCCATGATTCCGGAAACCATCCATTCTAACAAACAAACCAAATGGTCGAACTGACTGAACTGTCGCTTTGTGAATGCTGTACAGTGATGGCAAAATAGTCTCGCCTCTGTCACTATCGTTTTCTCTTCCACGATCTGTTTCGTTTCTTCTTTCCCCTCTGAATTGTTTGCCCTTCCATGAACCCTGGATATCATCCTGTCGTATGGTCCTAACTCCCTCTACACGGTTATTGAACTTGGGGCTGTCAGCACCGTTTTCCTTGGGGCTAAATGAATCATCTCTATTCTTGCGTAAAATCTCAGAGGTGTGACTACGATCATGCTGATTGAAGGATCCACCATCTCTTTGGAAACTTCTCTCTCTATAGGATCCAAACACCCGGACATTGTCACCAGCACTCCGTTTCTCCTTCCCTTTTACGTCCCCTCCAAACCTCCCAGAATCTTGATCCCTACTGTGGTCCCCAGTCGGCAGTCTTTCATTTTCCAGTCTGCCACTTTCTCGCCTAAAACCTTCCTCTCTATCCCTTTGACGATCTCTGTGAGAATAGTCCCTCTGTGCGGCCTTATCTCTATCGAAATCCCTAACCACTGCAATGGGTACATCAGAATCTCTTTCCCTTGAGCTCTGATTTATCCTAATTGCCATTCTTTCTCTGCTTGGAGGAGGTTGCTCCCAATCCGAACCCTTCAAAACTTTCCCTAAACTCCCATAATGAGATACAATGCGCCGATCGAAGTTTAGATTCTCTATCCTGTCGCTTCTGAGTTCATTGGCAAGTTTATTCGAGGGTGATGCCGATCGCGATGGGCGATGAGGGGGTGTCTCAGGATCGGGACGAACACACACGATGGTAGATCGAAGAGTCAGACCCGCACGGCTACTTTCGTCCAGTTCTTGACCCTCCTCTCGTCCATCCGGGTCTTCTTCTTCAACACCACCTGACCTCCAACCATTACGGTAAGAACTACGGGATGTCATCACCTCGTCAGAAACCGAGAAAACGGGTGCGCACAAGATCAAAGCCTTGAGGCCCCTCCTCCCAGCTATCCCGAGGGAGGGAGGAAAGGAAAAGGAATCGAAAATGATTCTCGCCAGAGAAACGACGACCTAGCAGGAAGATCGAGATTGTCGAGAGAAACGAAACCCTAGCCAGGAGAGAAAGATAGGAAAAGGGAACATCGTGGGCGATGGCAACAGATCGATACGAGCATCATCGAGGAAGACGGAGGCACTGCACTGGTCGATGGTTCTGCTGCAAAGCGAGAACAGAGATTCAACAGAGTAACAGAGCAACGAGGACGGATGGACTGCGCAGCGCACCGGCGGCTGTGGCCCGTATGCCGGGCCTACCGTGAGAGGACGAAGAGCTTGGCCGGGTACCGTATCCCCGGTGGTCCAGGTTTGGTGACCGACATTCCGCAGTGCTCGATGCTGTGGCGTGGCCAGGAGGGATGAGAAGGGATGCGTCAAAGTGCGCCACCTGGTGCCATGCACCTGGTGCCTGTGGCAGCGAGCTTTTGGACACATTAAGACCAAAAGTCAGACATCACCTCGGAAAGTCTTCGTCTTGGGCTCCTAATTCTTTTTGCTTACATTTCCCAGAGACGGGGCGACGATATTTTAGGACCGCCTAGTACGGCAATAATATGAGGAGGGAGATGATTTGGTGTGTACGCCCGGGATCCCATTGACCTGGAATTGGAGCTGCCATTCTGGAGCTCGCCACTGTAAGATTCTCGAATTCGATCAGATGGATTAAGAGGTGGATTACTATACGTATTAAGCTCCAAATAAAGACCGCTCGAAATACTGAGAAGCAGATTGTCTCTACATTGGAAAGAAAGGTTGTGGAAAGAAATCGCTTCCTATCGTCTTGTTACAATGTTGCTTCCTATGGAAGTGAGAGGTGTCTGCTTACTTTTCCTTGACTACGTCGTTCGTCATGTATAATCGGGAGTATATCGGGCTAAAGCTGAGGGGGAGACTCTGAACCGCTTTCTTTACGATAATATTATATCATTTTGGCTTTGTGCATGGTTTCCGAGGAAAGCAACGCTCTCATTTTCCCTCTCATTTCTTCTACAGGGCATATAAATCCCAGTGCTACAAATGTTCTTTCCCAGACAGACCTGGCTCGCAATTCGTGCTTGCTCAAGTCCCACTACTGTGGAGTGATTGGTTTGAGTTGCTTGTTATCCGCGACAGCTATGTATGACATAGTATTATATGCTATACAATTTTGGCTGGAGTTTGAAGAAACGTAAGCTTCGCTAGTCAGTCTTTTGTGATTCCGATTCCGGAAGACTTTCTAAGCTTTACCTTGCCTATTGCCTTGGGCCAGTACTAACGCCAAAGAAACTAGTTTCCATTCGGGTTAGGCTCCAAGCTGGTCACGTTTCACCCCCTTGTCTGTGGGCACTATTATCGACACCGGAGCTGGAGACAACTTGGTCAAAACTCACAGAATCGTTTCCTGCAAGCAAGGTAGAAATAAGGATTCGAATCGTGTGGGTGAACCTCCGGAGATGCCCGTCAGCATCTCAGGAGTTCGTTGTGTCCAGTATGTCGGGGCTTCTTACGGTCGGAACGCTGAGGCTGTGTGAAACAACAATTTCGCATCCTGCTGACTGAAATCTTAGGTACTTCAAGAGCTCTCAAGAGATGCAGACAAGACTTTCCATATAATAATGAATAAATTCAGCATCATAAATAGGAGAACAACCTGAGCCCTGCAATCACAGTTGAAGCGTCAAAGTAGGGAGTCTTCAGTAGATCCAGATGTCCACCGCGCTTGGCAGTGCCTGTAGTGCTTGGAGAGCTTTAGTAGAAGGCAGTGTAATGACCACTGAGTGTCGGAAGGGGCACTGCCACCTACAGTAGCGATCGCCGCATCTCTTACCACATCACATAAGGTGCAAAAACGAGTCTGTAAGTTTGAGTAATGTTTGTATGGAATCACGTCGTACTTTGGAGGCCTGCATCACTCTGTAGAAAATGGCCAGGAAGAATTATTGACTAGTTGTTTGTTGATGCCTAGTAGATGACATGATATGCCAAGCCGTTGATGGCCCAACATAACCTAGCGCTCTTTCTTGGCAGGAAAGGTATTAGGGAGTTTATCGAGATCATGACTCTTTTGTTTCAACGTTTCGACTGCCGGGAAGTCTGACGGAGATCCGGAGTTGTTATGGCAAAGCTTGGGTGATCAAATCTGCCGTGGAGGATTGGAAATTACTTTCGAAGGTCGTTGGGATCTGAAGATGGACCAAGCGTCTCGCCTTGATCCCAAGCTCAAATTGCAACAGCCCGGATTTCAATTACACGTGCAATCAAGACGGTAGCGGCTTATCGACAATGGCAATGTGTCCGGGGAGATATTTCTGATCATGGCCGCGTCTCATAATAAGAATGAAAGACTGAGAGGTATTGCAGGTATGCGTGATCTCCAGCCTTGGCAATCAAAGTAGTGTGTTGATGCCCAATCCATAGTTGCGTTGAAAATCAGGACCTTGGTTTTCTCCAGATTGACAGAAAGAGAATTAGGGGTGTGGAGCTCTTTGGCAATTTATAGCAATTTGCATCGCTCAATCGCTACTACTGGAGACTCTGTGTCCCTGCTTGTCTATCTGTCAAGCTGGAGAAAACCCAGGTCCTCGTTTTCTATGTAACTATCGCTTAGGCACCAAAACACAACTTTGAAGCCGAAAAAGGGCTGCGTTCATTTATACCTGTACTGCGTAACACGTCTTTCCGAGATTCCTCTCGCCATATTAAACACCATATGTATCGTCTCTTGATTATAAATCTCTACTAGTACTTGGGACTATCCTTTCCGTTCCTTCTATCTGAAAGGCAAATCTAGCCTGCTATACCCGTAAGCGAGTTCAGATTATATCTCGATCGTTATAATTTACGGCACATCTCCTGGAAGATGTGAGAAGCAAATGTGTATGGTATGGGCGATGGAGATCCGATGCCTTACGATATCACTATCCATTCTCAGGGTGTTGAAGGAATCGATAGCCTGCTATTTAATTACGAGAATTTGAGTGTAACTGTTTTGATATATTCTCGACATTGTAGCCAGATCAGAAGCAGTTTGATAAATAGGACCGTAATCGTACTACACCCTATGTGGCCGTTATTTAATTTTTACTACGAGATTCTGAGGCTTTACTTCGACTCATAACATGGTTCTGAGCTCATTATACTTCTAGCTTTCAACTGTGCGGCAGGATATGGTGTGAAGAGATTATCTTTTGAATGATTATCGTGGTGATGGAACTCGGATCATGATATCACTGATATTAAGTTTTGCCGGTTCAATCCGTTCGATGATTGGGTCACTCCTATCTCTGAGTTCCATCATCAACTGGAAACCTTCCTCGTGTGAATCTTATGAACGGAGTGCTGCGATCTCTCAAAGTTCCTGGTGCGATAGCTGGTCAGGAAATATTTAGACATCCTCGATATGAAGTCAGCTTGTCACAAAGTATGATGGATAACGGACAAGGCAATATTGACCAAGAAGCTCAAGAAAACCAGATTCAGTGCATGTACAGGTTTGGGTTGGTTAAATTTTGGACGGTCGGAAGAAAGGGAAAATCATCTACAGTATTCTACAGCAGTAGCTAGTTTGAATTCTGGTGTTTCCTTGCGTACCCGCGTGTACATGAGACTGGCGATTTGACTCCAGGTTTGTCTCGTAGCATCCATCCACTCAAACGAAGATGTCAGCTCGTGTACACCGGGTCTGTAGTGGTGAATAGCTCACGTGCTCAAGGTATTTTTGCTTTCAGAAGAGTGATCTTATTTACCCCGACGTAGTTTTGTTCCTTGAACTGAAGTCCTAGCCTGCAGCCCCACAGGCCACCTCTTCTCTCCTCTTATTTGCCCCTATCTGCTTTGTAAGACGCGGGAAATACGGGAAAGGTACGGGTCCCCGTGTCTATTTCTGGCACCACATGGTTGCGCCAATTTTTCTTTGAGCCGCGGTCGGCTTACATACCTAGCTAGCTGTACACATTCATCCTGAATTAAGAAGCGGACGCGCTCAAAATATCCAGAACTAATGCAACCATAGAGGGTTATCAGGTAATGACTAGTTGATTCTTCGACCTTTCTTTGGCCTTTCTTGACGAGGGAGACGGTCATTATTCTTTCTCTGCTGCTGCAAAGTCAGATACGACGATCTATCTCGTTGTCACGTCACGTCATCGAAGCTTGTTTCGAGCTCGCTTAGGCTTCAGATTTTGCGTCATGATGAGCAGCTCATTTGAGATCCATGGACGTCGATGTTTATCTCTTCGGTCCTAGAGCCAAGCTTTACCCTTCCTTAACAGCAATTGTCGCAAATCATCCGAAGCAAGCACCCTTGATTCTTACATTCCCATTGCAGACGTTGCATCCTTTCTTGAAAAGAACCTCCTGGATGAATGCTCCTTTATTTGATCCAATCACGTCTTCCTTCATCGTCTTCCAGTATTCTTTAATAGTAAACACCAAAGATCACTGTCTGCGGCTATGCTATTGCAGAAACCCTACTTTGTAAAACGAATCAAGAGAAACTACACGTACTACTGTGTATCATGAACAGAATCCACCGATACCACTTTCCTAAGTTTCTTACATGTCAGTGGTGATCCTCCGGATCCCACGGTTCAGTCCTAGATTCTCGTGTCTCCAGTAGTCCTTGTTTGGACCAATAGAGCAAGTCGATAATGGTAAAGTTGAGCATCGACGTTCAGGTATCTGGATTAGACCGTTCAGACTACCATGGTTCGTTGAGATTTCTATTCTCAGTAATTTACATGCTAGAATCACTTCTGCGTCTGAAATGTGAATGTGGGGCTCTCGTTGATCATATCGTTGATCTCTCGCTAATTCCTGCTTAACTCTCTCTCTCACGTGCATGATATTCTGACAGTAACAGTTGATCGATGTCAAGTTGACTTTGATCTTAATCTTAGAACTTGAACTTAAGATCACCTTAATCTTAAATCCTGGGTTTGGCATTATCGGATCGAATTCTTATATCTTGAACATTCCCTGGGAAAAACATTCAATCGGAAGGTTAGTTAAGTTCTTTCATACGTGCATCTTCTCCACATCAACATCACTCATTATCCCGAGAAACAGAAGCAAGAATCCCTTTACGATGTAACCCTGGCTTCATCCACTCGAAGCACATTCCTTTTTTGTGTAGTAAGTTGTGCATCAGCACCACCAGTGAATGTGTTTCTAATGGACTTATCATTCTCTGTCAGCTTTGCTTATCGTGCGGTTGCATTGATATGAGTGAACGCATCGAACACAGTGCTTGAATCCACTCAAACTTACCCGTTTAAAAGGTTCGCTTCCCCGATAACTAGTACTGTATAGTCTTTAAATATGTCCACAGTTCAACGGATGCTTAGTACTTGTTTGCAGGTGTAACGCTCCTGAATAAAAGTGGCTCAGTTCTTGCGAAGATGTACATGTTTGACACAAGTTTCGCTCACTTCTATTAGCTCTTTCAGAATCATGCTGTCTACTGCACTCGTTAGACTTCAGTACGATGCGACCAAGTTGATGAAGAGTATTGATTGATTTTTTCTTCCCTCTCTTTGTACAAGATATACGACAGTAGGCGTATGGTCTGACATGGATAAGCCTAGATTCAAAACGAGCACCGGTCCTTGACTCCCAGCTTTGCTCAGCTCTCTTGCTTGCTACGATCTAGACGTAGGCACGTTTGATGGAACAAAGGAAAGAAGAGAGCAGCATGACTACACCTGAAGTATGCCAGTCTCACTCACTGTATGCATGCCAACCATGATGATCAATGTGAAGTTGACACAGCCAGCTACACACGAGACTCGTCACATGAAAATGACGACTGCACTCTAGTGCAACGCATGCAGTCCAAGCTAAGCACAGCACGAGATAGGCAGATAATTGATTCTTCCTTTGTGGCCGGACGGAAAGAAAAATTGTAATGGTTGGCTGTCCTTACCTTTAAAAGGAAGAAGGGGGATCAGGATGGGTTGGATTTGAGTGTGTACAGTTACAAGAGCTTCCCTCCATTCAAACTCCCAAGCGAGATAGCGTGTGGGGCCCTACTTTGCGCTTTTCCTCCCCACTTACGTTCGAACGCTTCTCCTCCATTTTGGTCCCATGCCATAGGCTGCTCTTCATCCCCGTTTAATCCATGGCCACCTCTACAGTGAAAACATGTATACCATAATTCCGGTCCTTTCTTGATTGGAAGAGCCATTCTGCTTCAGTTATACCTGGTCTATTTGACAATTCGTACCAGTTTACTTGACATTGGATTTAATCCTTTCGCAATCCCCATGACTCCACTCTTTCTGTTTGGATCGGTGCTGGATTGACGGCAAGTTTAAAGTCAACCGAAGCTAGTTAACTCCAGCAATGCAGCTAATCCACGGCGCAAATATTTTTACTCATGAACCTGAGGTTGTGCTTCCCCGAAGTACCCCGGAATTTCACTGTTCATGTGCCTGGTTCTCTTGATTAGGTCCATGAGGCATGTACAGCCAAAACTCCTCTTTCCCTGAACCTCCTAATTGTACCGATTTCCTCGTAAAATGACTTCACGTTCAACGAGATTTGATTCTGGGATTTGATTTTCTCAAAATGCTTCCATGCTTCGCCCATGCAATCGGTTCTCAAAATCCCGGATCATCCACGACTGCACCGGCCATTCATAAATTTTCGTATGTTTTGACCAGGAAAAGCCCTCGTCGTTTCCTGATATGGAATGACGACGACTTGGTCGTAGCCTCTGTGATCCTACCTTCTTAAATAGGATTTGGTAAGTACTGTTTGGCTTGAGATTCATGTCAAATGAAGTAGACTAAGTAGATGTTGGTCAGCCAGGACAGCTCAGGTTATCCTCATGAAACATGGGATCTCAGGACATGATATCTGAAAATATTGCTCAAAGAATATTTTGATCCATTTTCTACTGGCCATCAAGTGCTGTCCAGTCGGGATGAAATGCAGGTAAAAGGTTGAGCAGATAACTTAGTCCACCCTTATAGCACAGTGAGCTGAAAGAAGAGAAACCACTAGTTATTTTCTGGTCATCCGGTGTCTGGGAATTCTTCTGGAAATAGTCTAATCTGACAAACAAAGGCACGGTTCTATATCATTTGGCGCAATCAGTTCTGTCATCCATCCACAGGCACATGACTTGCCATCCATGGCAACTCATGTAGGTATCGTATTTCATTTTTTAAGTACTAGGATACTCCATTTCTTCAAGCTCTCTCAAAATTGCGTAGATATATATTGTAGTAGAACTATGTGCACTGCATCGGATTTTCCGAAACTGTACATTTGGCGTCCTTAATATTTCAATATTCCAAAGTTCGATCATCATCTCAACGGGATATTTGTCCCACGAACTGAACATGGATCTATATCGGCATGCCTAATTACATCTCCGCCCCTTGTTCAATCTGATTCATTTTTATTGTCACGAAAATGACACTGCAATCCCGCATAGGATAGGATACGATCTTCTCTATATGTTCACTTTCCGACACGACTTACACGAACCAAAAGATGCTAACAGCTCTTGAAATTGTACTCAATTTCCTTTTTACTCACTGATATTATTTGCGAGGAATTTCAAAATATGATTCCCTCAATTCTCAATCAGGCTCACATTCTGTAGATTAGACAGCTGAAGAGCCAGCACCTTATGTATGGATAGCAACTTCGAATCGGATATGAGATATATATAATCCTTCACCTTTTGTGAACATCGAAACATATATCGCTTGATTTAGCAGATATGCTATTCCCATCTTCCCGTTTTGAAGATGTTGACTGCCTGCCCTGCTGTCATCCGAGATGAACAGGTACCCACCGACTTTGAGACCGTTGCATCTCTCGGGATTAGATGTAACAATTTTCCGCTTTCCACCTATTTTGTCGAGCTGATATTATTGTGTGGAGATTCTACGACCTCTTCATCGAGACTACCAAGAGTGACACCTCAACTTCGTCATTTCGTTCAAACCGAGTTCTGGAACTGAATATGCTCAACCTTTGGATTCACCGCATTTATTGCTCCGAAATATTACAGACGTCATCAGGCGATCCTTCTGCTCCTCTCCATTGCAGTCCGTCTATGCTTAGATGGCTTGCACTCTGCTTCTTTCGCCGCTGAGAAGTAGCATTCAGGTTATTGAATAGTTGTTCGTGGATCCCAAACCCACGGATCTTCAGACATACTGAAAACTTATTCGCTACAGTAAATGGAATAACACTTTGAGTTGATCGACAATGTATGCAATCTACATCAGTTTGCCTAGTGGCTCTATTTTTCTGTCTATATCAAGTTTTATCATGCTATGTGTAGCCCTTAGTGTCTAGCAAGCACCTTTTGATTTTCCGGCTTAACCTTCTTTTGAAAATTGCTCTCGTTTGACACCAATCGGGCTGAAGTTCTCATCCAGTAAGTCTTACTATAATTACCACACCACGCATGTAGGGACCAATACAAACATAATGGCGCATTCGTACTTTTGGTGGAACTCCACACCGTGCATGTGACGCGTGAAGTCCCCTCTGGTACCGACATGTGGTGAATCATCTGTATGCACCATCATCTTTTCAAACCACGACAGGTAGCTAAAGATAAGGAAGTGATGAGCTTTTCATATTCTATAGCGTTTGAAGGGTACTGTGCGTTACACTAGTGAATCCAAATGACAGGATCGAAGCAGACAACTTGCCAGATGGCACAGGCTGTGCTGTTTCGATACTTGCTGGACCTTATTGGAAGAACTTTTAAACGCGTTCTCTTTTATTACGCAGCATATTATTCAAAATCCTTTGAAAGTTTTACATAGAACATCGATTCGTCACTTCTTTCCTTTCGGGTGTCTTTTGCTCCGAAGCGACAAACCTTGTTCAAATAAAAGTCGTGTTGTGTATGCATTCCCGACTTCCAGAGAAATGTGGCTGCTGACCAGTTGGCGAAAGACTGAGATTCTGATAATTTCATAGGTGCTGTACTGTTGTTTAATTTACGTCCTTTTGAAGTGACTAATCGGGTTGTTATTCCTAACCTCGACCTGCTATAAAGAAAATCCGGCGTTTCACTCTCATGATACTTTTTGCTCGGTGCGGACGTGCTCCATACAAGAGATGGTTTATCCCAGTCGGCATGAAAGTACTTTCTAGTCTTTGTTTCATAAAAGTCAGATTGGACTAGAGGTTCCTTGATGGAACTATTGTACCATAGGTTTGAATTCTCTAATATTAGGTCAAGCTAAGGTCCAAGAGCTTGCACCCAAGAGCGAAAATATACCTTAGTGACTCGAGGAATGGAGAAATCATGTAGGAGAGAATGTAATGTATATTGACACTATCAGTCCATCAAGAGCCAACTCACACCAGGCACCTTCTTTACAACGATGAGGCTTGCATCTTTGTTATTCACTTGTGAATGTGATTTTACACTAGATGCAACAGTGACCCATATGACATAGTGTCCTTTTGGAAGATAGAGGATAGCTACCCATGATACCATCACGGATATAGTGTTTACTATTGTACGAGAGAATGGATACCTTGCTTGGAAAGAGTGTTTGTATACTTTGCAACGATACATGTCAAGATAGATTATACTTGGTCCAAGATGCAGGTGACAATGGTAGATATTGTGGTTATAGACCCTATGCGTGATGTAGTTTTGGATGGGCGACCAGAAATGATTACTCATCCTCTAGGATGGGCGACGAGCGGAGTAGCTGCATGCAAGGTCTCCAAAGATAGAGGTATGTAACGAGGTCATCTCTTTGTTCCTCTAGCCTTGGAGTTCTATGGAGGGATGGACATGGAGTTCCGCACATTTGTCAAGGAGTGTGTGAGAGCTTATCATATTAATAGTTGGAGATACCACTCTCACCCTTATACTTTGGTGCATACCTTAGATCACATGTGTCGAGTGGTTGGTGCAATCCATAAGATAGCAATCACTCTAGATGATACCTCGTTGGATGCTCATGTAGTTAGTAGACCTTAACACGGGAATGCTCCAATGGTTTGTAGACATTCCCGGTGGCATAATTCGAATATCTTAGATATTGTAGGGTTGATTTTTCATAACGATTTGTAGACTTTACCGGTGGCATAGATTTCTCATAACGAAACTGTTAGGACCTAGGCCCCTTTTCCCTCTTTTATCTTTCCCTTGTACGGCTTGATCGGGTCTTCCCATCCTTCATGTTTTCGGTGGTCACCGTTTCCTCCTTCACTTCACTCCCTTCCTTCGATACGTTGGTTGGAACGTAAGTATTTACTGCATGTATGCAATGGGTTTCATAGACGAACACATGGGCGTCGAGTTCTTTGAACTCCCGGAACGAAAAGTTACGATGTCTATGCAAGGGAAAGAACTGAACGTAGTCGGTAATCGGAAAAAATAGTTAGTAATGTACCCAAAGTATAGGACATACGTGTAAGCAGTGCAGACTATGCATTACAGCCTACAGAAGTACAGAAAACCATATAAGATTTGATACCTCGTGACGTTCGTGTAACAGAATAGTTGCCCCGAACGACCTAGGGGAAATTTAGAAGTCTTGTTTGACTTCATGCTGGTCCTTTGGCTGAAGGTGGCCGAATGAACGTCCTCAAAGCTTATTCTTCCTCATATCAGATGCTTGTATGATGCCCGTTCCACCAGCAGTAGGAAAATGTGAACCTGGTTCGGTCCCGTGAATCCATCAGTATTATTCACGAAGCTCGTTATCCCTGCCTCACTTTTGATCCGTCAGGCCTAAGGCTCCTCAACAACTGAGGGGTGGCAGTAGTAATAGTAGTTATATTTTCCTCCGTCCTATCGAAGGAACAGCAATCATAATCTTTTGTACTCTTTGTACCTTGTGGGGAAGGTGAATAGGGACGTTCGCCAACGAGTTGGTGATGCGAATGAAACATGCTAAATATCATCACTTCGAAGTATACTGAAGGCAGGTCTCGTCACTCGTAACTGATTCTTAGCTCAATTTTTTACACATGTGGATTTGGGATCTTCGTTTTCGACATATTAAACACCAGGTGAAGACGGTATACTGTTTGGCCTTCGGGCAAATAAAAAGGAAAAGAACGGTAACTACGTTATATACACTTCGAGTTCCAGAAATGCACTCCCCTGGTCACTGTACCCAATCAACCATTATGCGTCTTCCTCGTCTTCCTAGCAGCAGCTGGAGGTTCAGGTTTTATTATTTCAGTTCTCAGTTTGACATTTCTTTACCCTCCTGTGAGTCAATCAAAACACGAGAAAGTCCAATGATAACGTCCCTATTGATGCGGTGACTCCCGGAAGGTGAGACGACGGTAGAGTCTAAGACCATTGCTTTCCAGGTGCATAAATAATAGTATGTAGTGATACCTCTCTGTTATCATCAATCCAATAGACGATGTCTCTTATACGTTATACTCTCTTTTTTTTACTGTCTTCGTCGGGATCTATGCCAGTGGGTTTTCACCGCTTCGAGCAGTAAGATAGAAATATAAACGTGTTCGAAAGACAACCAAAGTTGTTCGCTTTTCTTATTTCGAATTAAAATATCTGTTGTTTAATGGGTTTATCTTGTTTAATACGATGGGGATTCAATCATAGATCCTATGGGTTACGGGGCTCCATAATTCTCATATCCAGATTCCAGAGCAAAGATTGTACTTCTAATAACTTGCTCTATTGTGAGTAAGTATTGAACTCCAATGTGATCCAAATATTGATGTCGAAATTGTGAAACACCATTAGGAGTACTTCAGTAAAAGTTTCTGAAAATTCCCGTCAACAGCTTTGAGCAGGAGATCTACGTGGTGTCACACAACAGAACCACTGATATGCTCGAAATAATTCTGCTGGACCTTGTGGAGCATTCGCATTCGCAGCCCCCTTAAGAGATCCCATATTAGGTATCTTCAAAATCATGACACTTGAAATAGACTGGAATGTTCGCGTTTGTGGAGCAAATGGAAAGGCGACCGTAGCAAATGTGTAGTAAATGCCACATTATCATTCAGCTGAATCAGCTAAGGACATTCTTTTCTCTCATGTCTTAGAAGGAACAGATGCTGTGCTCTGTCTGTTCATTCTTGGTAAGGCGAAAACGGATCTGTGACAAGTGAAGGATAGCATATTCGTGTACATCTTACCCTCCTTCTGAACAACATCGCGTATTTCCTCTCGTTTTGTTGATCTGGTCACTGTTCCTCGCCAGATTCGGCTCTTAGGTTTCTAGTCAATGACGAGAGACAAGTCAACATTGGAAGTACTTTGCAATTTGGACATGACAGCGTTGAGACAACATGACTTATTCATATCCAAATTGTTACACACGTGACGCAGGTGGATTTGGCAAATATACCCTTTAAGCTAAAAGCTAGGGATGCTTTATGACTAACAAATTCCTTAACTTTAATATTATTCTCGTGCAACCAGCCAACTAATAACTCACAAAAACTTTTCATGATTGTAAAAGTAAGGAGACCACCTCCAAATTATATACAGCTGTCCAATCTTACTCTGATGGTGAAGGAAAAGTTGCTTCTAGGTCCTTTTCGTTGAACATAGTATAGATAGAATCTTCCAAAATGGCCCGGAGAGAACGCACTTGAGAAATAAACTAAAGATGAGAGATTTCGTGATGCTAAAAAGCATATTTGTCTAGTAAGATGTTTATCATTGTTGAAAACCCCTTTGTATGACTTGGTCATATAGGTGTGAGTAGATATAACCTTTACATAAGATTATTGATATCAATACAATCCCGTAGAATTTTGGGAGCACTACATATGTATATGTCTTTGACAATTCCAATGAAATTCTCTGGAATTTGTTGCGTTTATAGCTAGAATTTAGCTAGAATGTCCGGTGTCGCTGATTAGTTTAATGGCTTTACTAGCATCGAACTTATAGCAACAAAATAATTTACTATTTATCATTAATAGCAAACATTAGACACTGTGTACCATTGGTGAGATTTTTTAACGTTATTGCCTAACAAGGTCCATATTTCTACCGTTTTGACTAAGCAAGATATAACACATAAGTCCAATACTACTATTATAAAAAAACGTCTAAACCAAATTCTCTACAATTGACAGAATTGTGATCTAGTTATAAATTAAGGCTTGTAATATACATTCCCCTGCAAGTAATCTCTTGGGTGTTTTAACTTTTGATCTATTTCTAAAAAAAAGACTTAAACAAATAGGTTAAAAATTTATTGAGACCTCTTATTATAAAGCATAAGAGTATAATTTTTCATGGATGTTACCTCCTCCTTTTCCAATAGCCAGTTATATTTGTGACTGGTCTAGGATTCTCTTGCATACTTTCTAGTTTTGCTTATATGTGGAAAATATTAAAATATCAAAACAAGTCTAAAATCTAAAAAATTTTAATTCCGAACTTAAATTATCTTGCAAAAGCCTAAGTTAAATGAAAACCTATTAGAACATATAATCCACCACAGTATAGTGGTCATGAAGCATCTTCTCCATAATACTAGACTTTTATGAAGATTGGAAAATGACTATAGTTTGATAGTTTAAGGTTTTCAGTCTCTTAAAACTTCAGACCATGTAAAAAATGTCCTTACACTTACACTTCTTGAAAATATAGCCATATATTTTATCAGGCGTAATTAAGGTCTATTTCCTTAGCTTGATAAATTCTTCAACTTTTGGTTAGTTATTTGATTGACAACCAAGTATTGCATAAAGTCCAAACTTATGGATCTCCTCTTATGATTCTCATCAATCTTATTACAATTGGTATATCATATGGATGTTGTATATATAAAGTGATATTCTCAAGAGATCAATCTAACTTGTGTAGTTTATTAGGATGATAATAATCTTCCAACACCTTGTTATCCTATAGTGATCCAAACCAGATATATGTGCATTGATCAAATGTATCCTATATTCTTAGGAGCATAAATTTTCATGTCATATGATGTCATTAGAAAAATTAGAGTGGGCATTTATCTCTCTTCCAGTATTAATTATGATCAGTTCATGCAAAGTTTTGGTCATAGTTACAAAATGTAATTTGAAGAAAAGGAGTTTGTGATATTCTTCTTGGAGAATTATAGATGCACAACATCCAGTGTGATAAGTAAATTCTTTTTTAATGCAAGAGCTATGTAGGACTATAAATAATTGGGAAAGTTTTGAATTGATCTTAGAGTTTGTGGGTTGGCAAGTTAGGAGAACACAAAAGCTAAATCATATTAGGTACCTGTCTAAAGATAGATCCTTCTAAAATTAGATCATGTGATTACTAAGGTGGTAATCAAATAAGAAGAAAACTAAGCAATGATAGCCTCACATGTCAATCAAGCAAGAAGTAAAGAGCAACTAAAGACGTTAAGAAGAGTGGGTGTGATAATCCAATGTAGACCAAAAATTACTATAATGGTATGTAATAGGTTGTTCCCTTGAGGAAGTTCCCTTGAAGAGAAGTGTCACTTAATTGCAGTTTGTTATTATAATGTTCTTAACCTCTTGGGCAAGAAACACTCCCAAGAGGATAGTGTCATCCCTGGTAGCATACTATAACAAAGGGAAAACTATAAGATCACTTTCACTACAAATTAAGTCCAACTAATTCCTGAAGGTGATGACTCACTCAACTCCAAAGGAAAATTCACCTCAAAGACTTTGATCCCAAACGTTACATACTACCCTTGCCCAGAAGGCACAACTCTAAAGGCATCTTTGCATTGGCCGAATGTCCTTGTTTCTTTATCCTACAGTACTTTCATCACTATAACTTAGTCTTGGTCTGTCCAAACATTGCTTCACTCATTCAAAAACCCTCAAAAATCACATACTTTGATAAAGCACAAATGTATCTTTCTACACTCCAACAATTGTGTTCCTACTACAAATTTCCTCACCACTACTCAACAAGACATTCCACACTACTCAAGATTTAGGCAAATAGCAACAAAGGACTTGAAGCTCTTTCACTAAACTTCTACAGAAAAGAATGATCTTGATTTACATTGGGCTTAAGCATCAAACACTTTCTTTTTCTCAGCCCCAATAAGATTTAATGGTGGAATTATTCAAAAGATCTCTTGCTTACATCTAAAATGATTCTTGTCCTATCCTATCCTAATAACATGTAAGTTAATGGGATGCCTTACATGTGTTAGAAGAAGTATCAAGTCTTCCCCAAAGACAATTTGACATTCTAATCCTTTGGTCTTACACCTCCAAAGGTTACATATGTAAGAAGATGTACAACTATGAAGGCCTTTGGACTGCTTCTTACCCAAAGATTCTACAACTACAATGACTTCTTTTAGTGGAGTGTCCTTGGCGCTAAGTTCTATTGCAAGAATTACCTTTTCCTTTAAGGTTTTTGATTATTGCATCAATCATTTCATTTTATAAGTTATTTATTATGCTAAAGTGTCATCCACCTAGGTTAATTCCATATTTGAGTGCTCTCAAAGTTGAATTGCCAATTTATCCAATTTTGATCTACTTATTTCTTCTCCTCAAGCTTCTAGACTTGTAGCTTTAGCTCATGTAACTTTGTCTTGGTCATTTTACCTTGAGTGATCTTCTCTAGAACCTCCACTAATTGATCTTGAACTTATTTTATCTGCTTGAGGATCATTGCTTTCCTTTCTTTTGAGTCATTATGCAAGGCCCCACCTCCTACTTGACTTCTTCCATTATTTAGGGTCAATCAGCTGCTCTTTCCTCCTTTTCCTTCAGTTTGGTAGCCATCACTTCAAGTAGAACAACCATTTTGCTCTTGTATTATGTGAATTGCACATTGAGGATCACAAAATATATCTTGGCCTTTTGTAATTCCCTTTGAATGCCCACCACTTCCTTATCAATGGCTGTCATCTGCTCTTTGTACCCTTTTTTCCTACCTTTGGCCTTGATTCAAAGGGCTCTCAACTCTCCTTGCAGTTTGCTAATCTCTTCTTCCTTTTTTGTTCAATCTGCATGAAACAAATTGTTTTGCCTCTTCATCTCAAAATTCTCCTATTCTAGTGTATCCGTTGTCTTTGCTTCCTCCTTGTATATGTTTTGCATCTTCTCTATCTCCTCCTTCACCTTGACCTGCTCTGCACTATCAAGTAAGAGTTCTTATGTAGTCTTTGGACAGGAGAGGTGTAGTCGGTGACATCTTTGTAGGAGTCTTGGTATGTTGCAAGATCTTGTCCATCAGCTCCAAGGCCAACCCCACCAAATGTATGATGAACTTGGATCCATCAATTATTAGGGCTTTGCATTCTTGGGACAAGCCTATACTCATTGTTGCTTTT
This sequence comes from Lunularia cruciata, assembly GCA_948567375.1. NCBI lineage: Eukaryota > Viridiplantae > Streptophyta > Marchantiopsida > Lunulariales > Lunulariaceae > Lunularia > Lunularia cruciata. Next base: position 9,173,462 of record OX419760.1, read on the forward strand.
ACTGCACTCAAAGGTTTTTCCCTTCATCTTTGATGTCTATCCTATCTTCTCCTTGACCTTGAATTGCTTGGGCTCTTCTTCTTTATCTTCCTTCCCATCCCTAGCCTTGGTTCCAAAATGCCCTACTTCTTGGTTGTAAGTTATGGTGTCCTTTGACCTGTAGTGTACCTTTGGAGTTACTCACTCCTTCAATACAAAGACCTTCTTGCTCCTTCTGGTCTTTGGTTGGTTGATCTTCTTTTGTGCATTATCCTTCCTTGTTTGGATTAAACTGCACATCTCCATATTGGTATGCTTACTTAGATCCAGATGCTCATTATTGTAGGATGAGGGATTTCTCTTCTTCCTCCTCTTCATTATAAATGTCTTTGGCTTCTTCCTCCAATGATTTATTGGTTCTTCTTTGGCATCTTTTTTGGTCCCTACAATCTTGCAGGTGCCAACCTCTTCTTCTTCAACAGGGTCATTTCTACTTCATTAATTTTGCTATCTATTTATACTCCTTATTTGCAAGGTGATATTTTAATATGAGTGCCTTACGTTTGGGATGTGAAGTGAAGTAACTCATTTGATGCAAATATTTAGGAAACTTCTTTCTCTTTGCCTTGGTCAAAAAATTTAACACCATGTAGAAATGGATAGCAAATGGTGCAAGGTAGGTTATTCCACCATCTTTTTCCAACTCTTTGAGCAAGCTCTTGGTTTGCATATAAAACATATGAGCCCAATTCATTTTTTCTCCTTGGTACGTATATTTGAAGAAAATGGCTTGGTTGTTGTTAAGATAGGTTGTTCTCTTTGGCTTAAACAACATGATAACTGCATCCACTATTGTCCTTTGGGCAACAATCTTGTAACTTTCCAGCCTCCATCCATTGTTGGTCCTTGATTATTGAAGGAGGCAGTGAGAATCTTGTCCATGCATCATCTGAACTGCTCTATTATATATCAATCATCATTGTTGCAGGCTGAAAATTGTCTAGGGCAAGAATATTCCTCTAATTCTCTTTTATCCATGCAAACAGATTTCCTTGGAGTTCACTTGGCTCCTTCTCCTCCCAATATCTTATCTCTTGGATAATAAAAGCAGCACTCAGTTCCTAGTTCTAGAGCAAGAAAGCAAGGTGCTTGCTTTGGGTTATTTCATTGCTACTATACACTACCTACTAATTGAGTAATGGTGCACAAAGGATAACATTACATATCTTCCTCCTCTACTTTGGGTGTGAATGCCATACTATTTTTCTTATCAAGCTGGTTTGGGTGCAAAGGCAAAGGTTGGACAACTACAAAGAGATACAAAGACTTGCCAAGACTTGAAATCCCTTAGCTCACTTTGGACATGAGACTAAAATCAATGAGCAAAAAATGAAATTTATCAATATGCACTTCTTTTTATAGCTTAATTTTTTAGTCATCATTTTCCAACGGCCAAACACATAGTTGTTTGCATGAGCAAACACAACTCCAAAGGAAACTTCAACTAAGAGTGTTCCCATCCTAACAAACAATTATTCTACCATCTCTTCATAGTAAAGAGAGAAAGCATTACAGAGTTGGAGTTTGATTCAAATAGAGATTATGATACTAAAGATTTGGCTCAGATTTTACCTTTTAGTAATATGGATTTGGGTCTAAAGTGGTTATTGTAACTTCCTACAAGTTATTACTTTTATCAAATAATATAATCCTATTTGAGGAAGTGTAGTATGATGTTGAGCAAGATTTAATGCCACTTGGACATAAAGTATAAATTGAGAAGATAGAATTTTTCTTAGTTGAGCATAACTAAGGTAACAAACTTCCCAAACCAATCATGTTAGTATAGCAACTCTTATAGTATAAAATTAGACTTGGACATTGTGAATTTAAAGGTTGAAAACAAGATACTAATAATGATTCCAATCACACATCATGATACACTAATGTAATACTCCAAGGACAAGAAAACTCTTCAAGAGAGATATAAGAGAGAAAACATAGATTTTATACTCAATCCTTTGATGCCTCAAAGGAGCACCTTCTCTTTATTATACAGCCAATGAGGATCTCCTCCAAGGAAGCTCCACCATAGGATTAGGTACATGGATAGGTGACCTATCAACAAGCTCCACTCTTAGATTACTTGCTTGGATGGGTGACATGTCAGTCCTGGTCCCATCTGGTTGGTCAAATAGGCTTTGACAAGAGGGAATCTTCCTATAGGAATCTCATAATCATGTAGTGAGGTACCATGGAAAGCTCTCGGCAAGACAAACCAAGGGGTGGGAAAGGCCAACCTTTTCTTTATTGGGGAGGGGGAGTTTCTACAATTTCAAGGCCTAATTCATCTATTTAGGCCTCCGAAATTGCCTCTAAAGTTTTCAAGTCTATTTTGGCTTCTACTCTATTGATAGAGTTGCTCTTTTGGTGAGACCTCTATCTGATCTAAGTTATCCATCATATGTAACATCCTTCAAGATGTCACCACCCCAAGTTTCACCTCTATCATATGCCTAGCTATTGATTTTAATGTTTCCAAGCATGTTTCAATTTCTGGCCTATTAGTAGAAGTACTCTTTGGTGATACCTCTAGTTTATCTACTTAGTCCATCATGTATAACATCTTTCCAAATGTTACCAAACCAATCTTCATCTCTAGATCATCAATCTAGCTGTTGGTATTACAACTAACCACATTTTCTTTTATCCATGATAAACACCTTATTCAAAGCCAAAGCCAATGATATATTTGCTATAATATACTATATTGTATTAAATATATATGTTGATATTGTATATTATATATATTTGACATATTTGATATGTGTTAAAAAGACAATTTTATAGAGTCAAGTCATGATAATCCAATACATTTCCATAAAATTTGAGATTTAATATTAATTGTGTATTTTGTATTGTGTATCATGGTGCAGACAAGAATAATTTAAGCAAAAAATAAATCTTATATCTTTTCCTATAGCAAATTTTTAGGATATGGATAGTAGGAAGAACACTTTACATGGTGACTTACCATTGTGTATGCAATATTTTAGGAAAGATTATATAGTAGGTACTATAAGAGAGCTTGAATTATATTCTTGAGAAAGCTCAATGCTATGATAGATGGTTGTGTTGGATAAGTATCCTTAGTTTCTAGGTTTGTTCTATGAGAATAGCTGGATGTTTTCTCAAAAACTGTTACAAGATAGTTTAAAATACAAGGGTGTATAATCTCAAAGATCATTTGTTCAAAGGAGAAGTTTATAATTGATGCAAAGCAAATGTGGATTTTTTTGACCACTTTTTTGCAAAAATACTTTTTAAGTTTACTTTTATGTTCTTTCTCAAGCTTATGCTAAGCTATAGACTTGTCAAGGCTAGAAAGTTACTTTAAGTGGAAGTCAATTGTATTTGGGTAAGAAGGATGACCACAAATAAGGAAGTGCACACAAAAGAATGAACCCAAAGAAGGTAAGCCAAAAGGAGGTCCTTGTTGAAGTAATGCAAGACCAAATACCTTTGCAGACACCAAAATTTGGCCTAAGGACCTTTGTCTTGGAAGACCTTTTGGCCCCAAAGGAAGTACAATGGTTTGAATGTGCCACCACTAGCAACAGTTGCATTGAGAAATGTTGTTTCAAACCAAAGCATTTGCATGTGCTGATTGAGATTGCCACAATTCAATCATTGAATCTAGGTAACAAACAAGCTAAGGAAATAGAATTGAGGTCAAAGTTATAAATCCTACATTGTTTGCATATCAAAGTTAGTTACAAGCTTTTACAATAAATTTTTGCACCTTTGGTGTCAATTTTGTAACAAGCATTTGTGGTGAAACTTCCCTTTGTGTGTGAGAGAGCAAAATATATAATAGGGTGAAAAGGGAAAAATAATGAGCATGCTAAGGCATCACATGTATGTGCCTGAGGTTATTCTCAAACCACCAATAATGAATAAGTGAGGCCTACATTGTAGAGTAGAGGTCATCTATAGTAAGAAATTGGGCTTCTTGCTACAGAAATAGGAATTGAGACATGTGAGAATAATTCAATAAATTAGAGAGAATAAGGATCCTAATATTGTGAAAAAATATTTGGATAATTTGAGAGGAAATCTATTTTCCTAGACTAAGGAGCACTAGAAAGACATTCTCAAGAAATTAGAGAGAATAAGGATCCCAATATTGGTAATCTAAGAGAAAGTCTATTCGCCTAGACTAAGGAGCACTAGAGAGGTGTCCTTGGATGAAAGAATTCACCACCAAGAACAATGACCATAGAGACCCAATGGTATGGACTAGTGAAGGGCTTGGAAAAGGGTTTTGAATACATCCTTTGACAAACCAAAGACTAATAATGGGTAGGAGTAGCAAGTTACAAGGACTATGCTTGAAGCATTATTGTTGAGGTGATCATGAAGTTATTTGAGCCAAATTCAACAATCTACCTAAAATTAGCAAAGCAATCTTCTTTGAGTTCCTATACCAAGGAGAGCAAATGAATTGGACATACATGTTCTGCAGCCTGACCCAAAGCATGTGTGGAGACATGAATAAGGATGGTGGGATGACTTCGGGGAGAAAGTGAAATGAAGGAGTACCCAAAGCCAAGGTCCAGCACTCAAGGCCAAAGGACAAAACCAACCCAAAAGTGAGATCAAGGCCAAATGAGGTGAGGAGAACAAAGACAAAGAGCCAAAGCAACTCAAAGGATAGAAAGAAGATAGGCTTGATATCAACGACAAAGAGGAAGAGCTTTTGGAGGTGGAACCAAAAATAGTGCGAGTAACTTTCTTCCAACTTGGGGAGCATCAAACCTTGATAAGAAAAGGATAAAAATTTGTGACATATTTAGTAGGTCTGCTCTTGGAACTTATGAAGTAGATTTTGCCAATTTATCAAGACTCATATCCATACATCACCACTGCACTTCACTTGTACAAAGGCTACACAAGAACTCCTCCTTGATAAGTGCATAGTAGGCCAAGGCAAAGGAAGAGATAGAGAAGACATGCACCTTGCACAAGGAGGAAGCAAAGAATTCAAATGAGCTAGTACTAAAACAAATTTGAGGCAAAGAGATAAAATGCTACACTTCATGTAGAATGGACCAAGCATGAGGAAGAAATTAGGAATTTGCAAGGAGACTTGAGAGGCCCTTAGCTCAACAACAAAATTAAGCAACAAGTGTATGAGGAGCAATTAAACATAAGGGATGAAGTGAAGAGTATCTAAGTGAAATCAGAAAAAGCCAACATTTGCTTGATAAGTACAAATGTATAGTTTAGCAAGTACTATAGCAAAGTGTTTGTCAAATTAGAAAGGATTTCTATAGAGTTGAAGAAAAAGAAGGAGGAGAAAGAAGCAGATTTTCTATGTAAAAGACCAACAAGAAAAATAGAAGAATGGGAGACCAGAGTGAAAGAGCACATTGGGACTCTTGAAACTTGGGCTTTGGTATTCATAGAGAATATACAATGCTCTTGAGAAGGTTCTCAAGAAGCTTCCTAAACCCTAAACCCTACTCTAAACCCCATACAAGGCTCTTGAAAATTTTCTCAAGAAGCTTCCTAAAAGCAATCTTCTTAGAATGCAAGCTAAGCTAATTGAGAAACTTCTCAAGAAACTTCCTTCTAGAAATTGCCTACTTGGCATGCAAGTTAGGCTACATGGGAAGATTTCCAAGAAGCTTCCTTCTAGAAGCCATCTACTTGGCATGCAAGCTAAGCTAGTTGGTAACTTCCCAAGTAACTTCTTCCTAGAAGCTATCTATTTGGCATACACATTATTCAATACTTGGAAGGTACCAAGAAACTTCCTAGATGCTTCTAAAATATACTTATCATTTTGGCTAGTTTAGCCTCTCTTTTTTTTTTAGTCTCAACTAACTTGTCTATGAACTCCATATTGTTATATATTTCCCCACTGCTCGTTGGTGATGTCCTCATCACCATGGAAGCTTCAATCTCCTGATGGTTGTTTGTGCATTATGGAGATGAGAAAGAGGCTCCCAAGTGGCATTATGAAAGGGATACCCTTTCCAAAGGACATTGTACTTGGCATGTTGGCAACGACCTTGTTGAATGTGGCAATGTGCAAGGATACAATCACCTTCATACTCCTTATGATCATTAATAATAACAGGAGGAGGAGTGGTTGGACATACGTGGAAAGGAATATGGATTATAAAAAACTTTGAAATATGAAAGAAAGACTAGATTTGCTCATTAGGCAAGGCATGTTGATAAGCAACATGAGAAATGATTTGGGTGATATCAAATAGACCTATCCAATTAAGAGTGAGTTTACAAACTTGGGTACCAAGTGGGAGGGGTAGGCTACTAGAAGAAAACATGATCTTATCACCTAGTTGAAAGGTGAGATCATGACGATGTTAATCCACATATTGCTTTTGACAAGTTTGAGCAACAAGGAGATGAGATTTGGCTTGCTGTAGGGAGTGGGATATTATGGTCAAGAAGGTAGAAGTATGAGGAACATGAGATGGACGAAGAGCAAGAAAGGAATTTGGAACAAGTGGATCTTGGCCAAAATAATGGAAGAAGAGAGAGAATCCAATGCTTGCATGCTTGGGGTTATTATGCGTAAAATCAAGAACCACAAGGTATTTATCTCAATTGGTATGGTGAACATTAAAAAAGGCATAAAACATATCCTCCAAGGTGTGATTTGCATGTTTTGTTTGCAAAGTTTAAGGATGATAGGCAATGGACAAAGCAATCTTAGTGCCAAGTAGCTTGAAGAGTGCTCGCCATAATTTACCAATGAATTGAGGATCACATTTGGAGATGAGTACACAACACATCCATATTATCATATATCCATATATCCATATTATCAAAGTAGATCTAGGCCAATATTAGAGCATCTACTATATCAAAGGTTGGTGCCAAATCAATTTTCTTACTAAGCTTATCAACAAACACCATGATTGATGTATAATCTTACTTTGTCCTCAATAAGGATATGATGGGATCTAAGCTAACATGTTTCCATTGAGCAGACGGGATGGGAAGTGGTTGAAGTAGTCCACTTGGTTTCTATTTATTGGCCTTGTTGCCTTGGCAAATCTCACAAGATTGGACAAACCCCTTGTTCCATGTTAGGCCACCATCATTGGTATTGTAGGGTACCCAAGTTCTTGTCCACACCCATGTGACTAGTGATTGGTAAGTCATGGGCTTCTTGAAGGTGCACAAAGTGTAGATCATCCTTGGTTGGAACATAGATCTGATTCTCATAGAATAGAAGGCTTTCCTTGAAGGAGAAGGTTTTGTATTAGTTTTAATGTGCTACAAGACAACCTTGTACCATTTGAAAGAAGCGGTCTTGTTCTAAAGTGATCCTAAACTCAATTTGGACTTTTGAGTCATTGACATTGTCATGACTCAAAAGATTTTATACCATGATAAGAGGTTTAGGAAGAGTCTTCAAATCAGGTCACTGTGATAGGGCATCAGGGATGATATGTACCCAAGTTTGATGTCAAACAAGTACAGTTGTTCCTCCCATTGATGATGTTGAATCTTCATGTGCTCCCAATGCAATATTTGCAACAAAGGTCTTTGATTGGTTTGGATTGGATGATCACTTATTTCTCCAAAGGATAATAGCTTTATACCTTGGTAGCATAGACCATTGCTAATTGTTATTGATCTTTAGTAGAGTAATTCATTTCTATGGTGTTTAGTTGGTGAGACACAAAGGCAATGGGATGTAACCTATCTAAAAAAAAATTTGCAACACAATTCCAATGGCAAAAGTTAAAAGCATCAAAATCAAACACACAAGGTAGTTGTGGATCATATGGTTGAAGAATGGGTCTTGAAGACACCATATGCTTCAGCTTCTTGAATTTTTCTTTGTGCTTGGTGGCCCACTAAAAGCTTGAGGTCTTTTCCAAGAGATCGGTCAATGGTGCGGCCATATGAGCATAGTAGTGGATGAAATATAGGTAAAAACTTGCCAATCCATGACATGCTCATACTTCTATGGCATCCCTTAGAATAGGCCAATCATTAATAGCCTTGATTTCTCCTCTTCCATCTTGATCCCCTATGATGAGACCTTATGACCCAAGAAGGTAACTTCCTTCTAGCAAAAGGCACACTTTTACTTCTTATAGTAAGACTTCCATTGATGTACTTGTCTTAGGAATTCTTGCATATGTTGTGTTTTGCCTTCATCTTGTTATTGATTAAAATATCATCCAAGAACAACCCAACATACTAGTCCAATAGCTCATCCAACACTCAATGCATTTAATCCATGAAGATTATTGGACCATTAATGAGCCCAAAATGTAAAACTCTCTATTCAAAATGATCATACCTTGTGCAAAAGGTAGTCTTCTCCAAATCCTCTATACCAATGGAAATCTACCAAAAGTTGCTTTGAAGATCCAACTTGGAGAAGTATTGTGTTCCACTCAATTGATCAAGCAAGTCATCAATTCAAGGTAAAAGATATGTATTCTTCATTATTATTTTTATTGAGGTCACAATAGTCAATACAAAAGTGAAGTTCTCCATCCTTCTTTGGGACAAATAATACCAATACCACCAAGGAGATGTATTTTTTGTATGAAATCCCTCTCCAATAACTCCACAAGTGTTGTTTTAAGCTCTTCAAACTTTTTTAGTGAGAGCTAATACATTGGTCTACTCATAAGAGTACTTATTGATAATAACTTAATCTTAAAGAGCATACCATGATTGAAGGGTAACCACTTTGTCAGATCATCCAAAAATATAAACTCTACAAACTCCTAAACTATCTGATCAACCATTGCTTGATGAGGTTTTTGGCTCTCATTACTCTCCATGTGCAATTGGCTTGATCTACATTGTAAAAATAGGAATATCTTCCTCCAAAACTTACTCTATGGTTACTTTACTAACAAAATTCCCATCTTGGGCCTAATTATTCTTAGATGTCTTACACAAAGGTGCCAAACAACCTAATTGGTAATTTTTACCTTGGTGTTGTACTTGAATTTGCCATCAGGTCCAATCAAATTGAATCTTATGATGATCAAGCCAAGGCAAACCTAGAATGACATAATAGTGTAGTGGTGCTACTATAAACCTCATACATTCCAAATATTCCTTCTCAATCTTGAATTTAATAGGATGTGAGGTATAGAATGCAAAACCTTTTCTACAATCCATCATCAATCTGCTTCTAATTACAAGCTTGATAGGAATATTTAATTCCTTTGCTAATTACATGGACATACAATTCTTTGAACTTCCAAAATCAATTAAGATCTTACAACTATGATTAGATATCATACCCTGCAAGTAAAGCAAACTTGTATAGGTTGAGCTTTCAATCCCATTGGAATGAATTAAGTTCCTAAGAGGTTGCTTAATCACTTCTATTAGGATTCTTTATTTCTTTGATCATCATGCTCCACAAACTCCATTTGGGTGATTTTTTAGTGTCATCTATTCTTGAGTGGACTTTCAGCAATGCAATGCTCAATTTGGCAACCAAAACAAACCAACCACCATTTTTTTGAGGTCTATCTAATTTGCAATGCCTAAGTTGCAATGCCTAAGTTGCAATGCCATTAGACAACATATGCAATATCATTGGACATCATCAATCTCCATTGATGCCTGCTCCTCTACCCATGTGCAATGTGTTGGCATGTTTTGTGAAGGTCAAGGTCAAGATAAAGGTATTTCAACCAAGGAATCAAAATGCTCAACCAATTGCATTTCTTCCTCCAAGTGCTTGGGCTCCCACATGGTCACTTCCAATTTGGTGCATGACTTCAAGCCCCTTACAAATTGATCCAAAGCTTCAACTTCTAGTACATTTGGAATTTTTGCATTATGGTGTTCTAGGATTGAATGATGTAGCTTCTCACAAACCCAATCTACTTCAACTTTGCCAATCTACTTCAATTCTTCCAATTTATATTGTGTAGCTTGTGTAGTATTTATAGCTTGGAATCTCCAAATTATTATGCTCTTGAATTCTTCAAATGTCAAGACTGATATAACAAACTACTATTTAGCTTACTCCACTTGCATTCACCACCATAGTTTCACCACTCCATCCAATTGGCTTGAAGCTAAGAGAATGTGGCTTTGTTTATCTTGAAGATTTGTAGCTTCAAAAAGACGTTTTCTATCAAACACAAAATTCTCCATTATGCCCAAGAGATTTTTGCCTTCAAATACCTTGGGCTTTGGAAATTATATTTGCTCTTCTCCTTCTCAAATGGTGTTCTCTCTACATGCTCTTGTCATTGATGGTCTCTTTCTTCCAACAATCAAGTAAGGTGCTCAATTTGTTATCACATAACAATGATAACTTTGGGTATTGCCACCATAGCTACTCCTCTATCAAACTACCTATATCTAAGTTAACATGTAGATGCAACATGTTGTAACATTATGATGATTGGAGAAATCTTAAGAGAAACACAAGGCTTCATCCCTTAATACTCCGATTTCCCAAAGGAGCACCTTGTCTTTATAATATAACACAAAGAGAATCCACTCAAAGGGAGATACACCCTTGGATCAGATATATGGATTGGTAATATATCAATCCTTGTCCTTTTAATAGTCAAACAAGTTTGACTAAAGAGAATCTTTAGGGAATCTTTTTGTAGGAAGCTCAGAATAGTATGGGTGAAGAACCGGTGGAAAGCTCTCAATGAGACAAATAAAGGGAGTAGAATATAATGTCTTTGTCTTTGAAGGGGCAAGAATTCTTCATTTTTAAGGCCTAATTCATTTGTTTAGGCCTTCAAAATTGGCTCTAAAGTTTTCAAGGTGTTTTCAACCTCTACACTATTAGTTGAAGTACTCTTTTGGTGACACCTTTATTTGATCTACTCAGACCATCATATATAATATCTCTCAAGATATCACCAAACCAATTTCTACCTTTAGATAATTTGTCTAGCTAATGATATTACAAGTGTCTACCATTCTTTGTAAGTTATGATCAAAAGTATCAAGGGTTCATTGGACAAGGTGATTGTATTCAAAAAATTCTACCCAAAGCATAAGATGATGAACTATGTGAAATGATGTTTTGGTAGAACATGGACACAAAAACTCTGAAGTTTTGGAGAAATGGATTAGGAGAATGGACTACCAAAGTGAAAGATCACATTGGGACTCTTGAATGAGGTAAACTCTAAATGCTTAGCATAAGCTTGGGCTTTGGTATTTATAGAAAACATACAAGGCTCTTGAGATGCTTCTTAAGAATCTTTCTGCTAGAAGTCACCTACTTAGCATGCAAGCTAAGTTAGTCAGGAAGCTTTCCAAGAAACTTCTTTTTAGAAGCCACCTACTTGGCGTGCAAGCTAAGCTAGTTGAGAAGCTTTCTCCTAAAGGTCACCTATTTAGCATACACATTGCCTGATACTTGGAAGGTACCAAGAACCTTCCTAGATGATTCTAGAATATATTTATAATTCTTGGCTAATTTGGCATTTTTGCTACTTGTTAGTCTTGACTAAATTATCTATAAACTCCATATTGTTACAACCTACAAATGAGGAAAGAGTTGATAGCCAAAGCCCAAGAAATTTTCATCAGCCTATAGGAGGAGAGGAAAAAGATTCTCCAATGGATGGAGAAGATAAAAGACCAACTTGTGGGCATTGCTAAGAAGGCAGTACAAGTAAGGCCAAATCACACCAAACTCCACAAGCAGAAGCTACAAATTCAAGCTCTAGAAGTGAAGGTCTACTCAAATGAACAACTTGATCAATTGGCAATTTGATTAAAGGAGCATATGGACCAAAAGTTTGTTGAATCAACAAATATGCTACTTCTCAAATTTTCAGACAATAAGGAGAAGATAGATATGTTGATTAGAATTTGTAGAGGTGAAGGTAGTTCTTTGCAATAGAGTAACCAAATTTCTTTCATAATTGAAGATCTTTGGGTGGTAGACCAATTGTAGCCAAAGGCTTAGATAGATGAAAATATTCTTAAGTGTACAAAATCTTTGGTAAATTTCTTTCATAATCAAAGATCTTTGGGTGGTAGATCAATTGTAGCCAAAGGCTTAGATAGATGAAAATATTTTTAAGTGTAAGACAACTTTGGTGCAAGAAGTACCTTTGTAGTGAAAAACCTTTATAATAGGAAAACTTTCATGGTGGTTGGAAGCTTTTGTAGCCAAAGACCTTTGGAGTCAAAGTACAAAGGGGATAATTTTACAAGAGAAGATTTGACATCTCCTTGTACACATGGAAGAAGCTTAATTTAACCACATTAGAAAAGACAAAATAGACAAGATTAGTGATAGACAATGCATATATAAATAGGAAATTTCCAATATTTCACCTAGCCATAGGTTTATTTGGTAAGAGGTAGGAAATGTGTATATGGCTTTGGTCCAATGTGATTTAGGTTTACTTTTTGGTAATCAAGGAAATTAGCAAAGAGACCTTCCAAATCTATATTAGTATTTTTCTACACATTGAGTATTGATTGAATTGCTTCCTTGAGTAGCAATGAGGAACCTTGAAGTAGGTATGCAAGTGCTTGAGTGTAGGGAGACATTTGCACTTGTCTTGGGAGTGTTTGATCCTTGGGGTTCCAAATTAGTGAGGTAATATATTGAAGGATTAAGTGTAACCTATAGCATTTAAAGTATAACACAAAAAAGCAAGTCAATAAATTGATGCAAGACTCAATTGGAGATGCACTTTTTGGGAAGTGTAGTAAGTAGCCTTTGGAGTTATGGTCTTTGGCGTTAAGTGACATTTGGCGCAAAATGAACCATCACCTTCAAGAAAAATTAGAGATAGATTTGCAAAAGAAATGATTTATGTTTTAAGTGCACTATATGGGATGGCACTACCACCTTCTTTTAGGAATAGTCCCACCCAAGACATTGAATAAGAAATAATAAGAACCACCATAAGTGATATTTCTCTTTACTTCTAGATATTTCCGACTAGTATCCTTGAGTGAACAACTTGTTTCTACTATTTTAATACTAGTATGTTGTCATAATTATCTTTTCTCTCTCTACAAACACATAAGGTGCCTAGTTGTGGATCTTATGTATAAGAGGTTGTGTGTAGATCTATTACTAATTGTTTGAGCCTACTTGTTTTTGCAACCATCAAACCTTCTATCCTATTTCCAATGTTTCTTTTACCATGGAGAGAAATAATGTGCAAACTAACTTGTCATCCCAACATGCATTCTTAGTTTTATGGTCATCACTTCCAATATTACCAAAGATGTACAAAGTACACCTAAAGACAAGGAACTTAAGTGCAATACCCACACACCAATCCAAACCAATTGGGTGTAGAATCAATCATGCAAAGCACAAAGAGGATCAAAACACAAGAAAATTGATAAAATAAAATCTCCATGATTTTGATAATAATATGCTTCAAAGACCTATTCTTCATCTAGACTCCAAGATCTGCTTTCAAGAGCTAGATTTTTTATGCCTTTTATGGGGAACTAAAAAATGCTCAAGCTGAGGTAACTTATTCTCTATTCCTCATATTTCAGAAATTTTAGACCCAATAGAAAGCTTATGAAATAATATTTTCAATGGTATGTTGCAAGTCTCAATCTAAGAACTACAACTCTTATGATACTCCCTTGAACTTTATCTAAGTTCTTGTGGTTCAAACCCTAATTTTGAAACCTCAATTGAGTGCTTGCTCCTAATTCTTGGTAAATTTTCACCACATTTTTAGCTCAATGGTACACATGATCCTCAAAAACACTCAAGCAACCTGAAAAGATCCACAATCATGATCACAAATTGGAAGAATTGATATTCAATTATGGTGGAAGATGGAATAACTTTGCTGAGCTTATGAAAATATTCCCAATAAAGTTTGTTACATCAGATCCAATATATCCATACAACTTATGCCAAGTAGATTAAAATTTTATTTAAAATTTTATTGGATGTACCCCTATCTAAACCTTTATGAAATTTAGAATCTAAAATCACCTTCAAACCCTAGATATGGATCAATTCCCAAGTTGAGCCAATTTGTGAGCTCTACAAACTCAAGTATACTTGATCCAAGACACTAAATTCTCTCTTAAGGATTTTAAATGAAAATTTTGCTTAGAGGTATAAACTCTAACCAGCAACAATCCTAAAAAATCTCATAGGTTGATTCAAATCAGAGTTTGAGTAGTGACCAAAACTCCAAACTAATCACAATCTCTACCACCAACCCTTTGATTTCAAGTCCTCTAACTTCAATTGCTTAGATTAGAGTTAAGGTTGGCTCAAAAGTGGTATTTCTTAGGCTCAATATAATCAAAAGCTTGTATGCTTGCTAAATCCCTTGACATATCATGAAAAAAAAATACAAAAGCTATTGAAATCCACCAAACAGTATGCATGAGTAACAATCAGATAACACCCCTCCCTCTCCCTCCCCTCCCCCTTCCCTTCCTTCCCCTTTTGCTTCAATTGATCAGAATCAGATCAGATTTACAATCAGATCACATCTTATGTTTTTGATCTTCAAACAATAGCCTCTCTACTCTTCTCTTCAACCACTATCTTTTCTCCCTAAATGCCCTTCACTAACTCCCTCAAAATTTTGAAATCTCACAACATCTCCATGCTGGGATCAACTCTTGCAATTTTGTCACTTGCCAATTTCTCCTTTGGACACATAAACCCCTCAACTTCAACTTGAACGCATTAAGCAAAAACATTTCCCTCTCATATAAAATCACATAAAGGATTAAGTTCCAAACTTTTCCATAAGTGAGCATAAGAAGGACAATAGGATAGGATTTTTGTCATTAACCCCATAAATGTACTCCCAAAATATATTACCATCCACTTCGGAGTGATCACTATGTAGAATCTAAAACCTGATGAGATAAAGATTTAGGAATGGCAGATAATGAATGCAAAACATCTCTTGTTCAAACTCATCTTTTGATGCTCTAGCTTGATGTCCATATTATGCCACAACTCTTACTCTCCAACATTCTCCTCCCACTTGAGACTCTTGAGACTTCCTAATCTATTGAGTCTCTGCTACCTACATACATCCGAGCCCTAAAAGAGGACAAGATTGTAATCCATGTGTCCAATCACTTGAATATACATAGATTAATGATGTGGCAAATCTATTCCAATACTCTAGAGATAAATAGCACTAGATTACCTTTTCACTTGCTAAGCAAACCGCAACATGATAAATTTGACACTCTTCTATTACATGGATGTTAGAGATTGAAATATAGCTCTTTGATTTGGCTAGTTTTGTGAAATTTGGCCAAATTTCTTTATAAATATTAAAATTTTGAAGATCTTTTGTATGTGAGGCTTATGCTAAATTAAAAAATACATATGACTATGCAATTTTTGCTAGAGGCAAGGGAATTTCACATACATGCTATATATTATAAAATTTATTATTCCTTTTATAAATTGTAAATTTTTCTTTGGTTGTCTACTTTTCAAAGATCAACTTTGTCATAATACATAATATTGTTTGAATCTATTCTTAGAATTGAATTTTTTAAGGTAAATGGATAAATTCTTTTGCATATCATGCAATAAATTTACCTAAGATCACCAAATGATTTGAATTTGAAGTATATTTTTGCAAAAACTGTTCATCACAAACTCTAATTGAGTTTCAAGAAAAAATTAAAAGAAGACAAAGTTTGCAAAGTAGAGTATCAAAAGCTATGACATTGGTGAAAGGTACTCAAGAATTATGAATGATGATGTGGATCAAATCAAGATTGTCATACAAAATTGAGCATTTCCTCCCTTAACCATTTTTTTCTGATAAATAAACTTTAATGTAGTAAATGCATTAATTTTCACCCACATTTACTATAAAATTTATGTTTATGCAAAATGATACAAGTCTTACTATTATTGGAATTTAAATTATTATTATTAAATAACATAGAAAATTTCTCTTAATATTTTATCTTTAGTTTTAAAAGAAAAGAAAATATAATATATATTTATCTTATTTTTTTACTACTTCTCCTTGGTTAAATGAGTATATTTGAAAATGATAAATTAAAATTCCTTTTATTAGGTCATATCAATATTAGTCAAATTAACAAAAAAATTCAAAAAGAGAAAGATGCTTGCCATAACCAACTCAACCTATTAGAGCAATATAGACACATATAATCCTAAACCAAACCTCATTTTAATTCCCAAACATTGAAACATAATTTTTGGCTAAAATACCCACATCCTTAGTACAAAAGATCCATGTCCAACCAACAATTCATGTTATTTTGTGTCAAAGTTCATCATAAAAGAAGGTTTGTAAGAATTTAGAGAAAACAACTACCATTTGTAATACCAATAGCTAGACATATGATCTAGAGGTGGAAATATGTTTGATAAGATCTAATCTAGGAGTATGTTATATATGATGGACTAAGTAGATCAGATAGAGGTGTTACCAAAAGAGTACTTCCACTAATTGGGCAAGAGCCAAAAACACCTTGAAAACTTTAAAGCCAATTTCACATGCCTAAACAGATGTATTAGGCCTCAAAACAGAAAGACCTTTTCCCTTGGGCCCAAGGCTTGCCTTCCTTCCCTCTCTCCTCCCCTCCCCCAATTATTTGTCTTGACAAGAGCTTCCCAATGGTACCTCATCCATGCAATTTTGAGCTTCCTACAAGAAAATTTGCTAAACATTCAAGTTTGACTAACTAGATAGGACAAGGACCAACATGTCACCCATCCAAGCAACTAATCTAAGGGCGGAGCTTGTTGACATGTCACCAATCCATGTATCTGATCCAAGGGTAGAGCTTCCTTTGAGGAGGATCCTCTTTGCTATATAATAAAGATAAGGTGCTCTTTTGGGGCACCGGAGTATCAATATGTGATGTTTTGTATTTTCTCTTTTGTGTTTCTCTTGGGGGTTCTCTTATACTTGGAGTATTACAATGGTATCAAAGTAGGTGTTTTAATCCAAGAGAGTGGATCACCTCTCTTGGAGGAACACGGGTTATTGAGACTAAGTAATTTTGAAGGGAGAAAACATAATGTAATTGATAGATTGGGGGTGTTTTAGATAGAAGATGGGATGGAGGTACTTGGAGGACAATTTTTTACACCTTGCTTTCTATTCTTGAATCCATTCCACATCAAGATTATGTACATTCAGCATGAGCAAGTGTAATATTCCAAGGACATGAGAACCCCATGAGAAAATGCAAGAGAAGAAACACAAAGCTTCACACTCAAAACTCCGATGCCCCAAAAGAGCACCTTGTCTTTATTATATAGCAAAGCGAGTTCCCTCAAAGTGATCCATCCTTGGATCAGATACATGGATTGATTACATGTCAGCAAGCTCTACCCTTAGATTAGTTGCATGCATGGATGATATGTCAGTTCTATCTTATCTAGTTGGTCAAACAAGCTTTGATTAGAGGAAATATTTAGGGAATCTTCCTATAGAAATTTAAAAATTGTGTGATTGAGGCACCATTGGGAAGCTCTTGATTAGACAAATAAAAGGGAGAGAATGCTAAGCTCGTTTGATCTTTGGGGAGGAATTTGCACATTTTTGAGGCCTAATTCATCTGTTAGGCTTCCAAAATTGGCTCTAAAGTTTTTAGCCTATTTTTTATTTTTTCCTTATTAATAAAAGTACTCTTTTGGTGATACCTCTATTGGATCTACTTAGTCCATCATATATGATATCCTTCTAGATGTTATCAAGCCAATTTTCAACTCTAGATAATATGTGTAGCTATTGGTATTACAGCAAGTGAGAATATATCTTGTTTATCATTTTGGAGCAAAGTTCATAAACATAGTGATAAATTCACCAAACCTATTGATTCTACCTATGGTGATATATGATAGAGAGTAGTATTTGATAATCTACATTCTATTATGATGTAATGGATCTAAATGTACCAAATCCTTTCCTTTTCAACTCACAAGTAGAAATTTGTTATGTGATTAGACCAAAAGTGATGTTTAGAGATTTTATAGTCTGTAATTTTAGTGATGAATATTATCAATGAGTTATAGCTTTTGAGGTCCCAATAGTCCATGCTCCCTCTTGAGTGATCATATTAACTCTCTATTGAAGAGGAAGTAATGACCTATTGTTTTTGGGTGTACAAATCATGGAGCCATAGTTGTAGGATCTCATGCAAGGAATGTAGGAGATGTTGAATGAGTTTTAGGAGATCAAGATGACAATGGAGGCATTGAAAAATCAAGTACATACCTTTAGGAATGATCAAGTAATGCAAGAAGAGGAACCATTCACACACCTAGCACCAACAATCAAAGCACCTAGAGAGTCACTCATGCCAATGACACCGACATTGGTCAACAATATCACATTGTCACATTGTTATTACAAATGAAGAAGACATGCAATATTAAGCCTTACAAGGGATAATATTCCATGGGAGTAATGGAAAATTGGATTTAAAGAATAAATTGATACCTTCAATTATTCACAATTGAGAACATTGATCATTTGTAGGCATGTTTTCATATGGCTACTTGATCAATAAAGCCCTCTATAGTATGTTGCTTGGGAATGGTTATTGTTGGTAGAAGGAAGAGAGATCACTAAGACAGCCATGTAAGAAGTGCTACTCAAGAATTTTCAATCTATGGATTCCATGCCGATGGTCCAAACTTAACTTTGGAGGAGAAAAAGAAGAATAGCATACAAGAGTATGTGGAGGTATTTTTTGATCTACAAGTTGTGATAACTGATGTGACTCCAACAAAAGCTCTTGAAAATTTTGAATGGGAATTAAAAGAGAAAATTTACCAAGAGGTAATGGTACAAAGTCCTCACAATATGCATTGCATGCGCTCAAAGAATAGTAGGGGCGCTTGGAAGAGGAGGAGGGGTAGTCTTGATGCAAAACTATTGGGTTGAGAGACCCTATTTTGGTGGAACAAATCCTATGGAATTGTACAATATTTGATTCCAAAACCAAGGAGTATGACCAATCAAAGGAGAATAGGGACAAGTTGAAGAAGAAGAGATGGAGTCCCCATGAGGAGAAGGTGCTCTAGCAAAACAATGATGTTGTTACAATTGCAGCCAAGTTAGGCACATAGTCATGCTTGTCATCCTAGAGTCCCTTGGCCTCCATATAGGTGACATTTGAACCATGGAGAGACAAATCAAAGAGGAGGATGTTGAAATCACATTGTAAAATAAAGATCACCAATAAATATACCTCATAAGATTACTTGCTCAATGGAGAAGAGTAAAGCAAGAGGAGGAAGAGGATGAGTATGCAAAGGTGGAGGAAGACAAATGCACAAGTGATTGTTGTAAATGGAGTCCTAGAAGGCAATCAGGTGAGAGTATTGATAGACCTTAGGGCAACAAACAATTTCTTGTCTTGCTCTATTGCAATAAGGTTGGGGATGGAACTAGAGAAGGATGAGAATGATGAAGTAGAGTTACCTAATAGTCAAACAAAGAAGATTGAGTCATTACCAAGAAAGGTACCACTCTTTGTAGGAGAGTCTCAAGAAGCAATTGAGTGGCAAATGATACAATTAGCTCATTATGATGCCATGGATGGAGCAATACAATCCCAAGGTCAATTGGAGAAAGAAAGTAGTGAGAACTAGCCAATGGAAGATCTTTGGGTTTAGAGAAAGATCACACAGGCCAGAACTACCTCTCTATGCCATAGGCATCACATCTATTAGTAAGACCAAGAGATGTTTCATGGGTCTAATAAGAGAAGTCCAGAGTGTATAACTCAATGCACAAATTCTTGAGAAATTGAAAGGTGTGGTCAATGTGCTTCAAGATGTCTTTCTAGATGATTTACCCTTAGGATTATGACCAGAAAAGAGAGTAGATCATAAATCAAGAACTTCTTGGGAAGATACCTCCTTCTAAGGCCCCATGTTGACTATTACCTCATGAGTTAGAGGAATATAAGGCTCAAATTGAGGATATGTTGTAAAAAGGGTTCATCCAACCCAACTTATCACCATATGGAACTCTTATCTTTTGAAGGAGAAGGATGGGACAATGCGCATGTGATTGACCACCAAGGATTAAATCAACAAAATATGAGGAACAAATACCCATTATCTTGCATGGATGACTTGTTCAATCAACTCAACAAGACAAATCACTTCACCAAACTGGATTTTTGGAGCGATTATAACCAAATCAAGATTGCAGGGGAAGATATACACAAAATAGCCTTTCAAACAAGGTATGATCACTTTGACTACTTGGTTTTATTGTTTGGCCTCACCAATGCTCCAAACACTTTCATGAGTTTGATGAATGACATATTTGTCCATACTTGGATAAATTTATTATCATTTTCCTTGATGACATCCTAGTCTACAATAAGACAATGACGGAGCACAAGCAACATCTACAAGAAGTCCCCTAGATTCTACAATAGAATCAATTGTATGCCAAAATCTCAAACAACAATTTTGGAAAATTTGAAGTAGACTACTTGGGGTATAGAGTAAGTGCAAAAGGTATCCAAGTATTAACAAATAAAATAGAGGTCATTCAAAAATAAGGTGCTCTAGAAGATCAAACTCAACTCAAGAGTTTCTTGGTATTGATGGGGTTCTACCATCTATTTGTTAAGGACTTCTCTAAGGTTATAGAACCTCTAATAGCATTACTTAGCAAGGGAAGAAGTGGATGTAGAGAACCACACAAGAATTGGCCTTTCAGGAACTGAAAGATGTACTACTATATGCACCAATCTTGAAATGGTATGACCCAAAACATCCACTCAAGTTGGCTATAGATGCATCAAGTGTTGAAATAGGAGTAGTCAAACAACAAGAATGGAATGATAGATGGCACCTAATTGTATATTTCTCTCAAAAGCTATCACCGGTAGAATGCAACTATCACACCACCAAATGAGAAGAGTTGTTCATTGTCCTTGTAACCAAACATTGGAAGCATTATCTTGGCAAGAAGGCATTTTAGTGGAAATAGACCACAAACCTCTAGTCTACCTCAAGACACAGAAAGATCTATCTTGTCAATAGATTTGATAGGCAAAGTAGAGATAATGGTTCAACATGACGATCACATATATGGAAGGCAAGAAGCAACTTATAGATGCATTCACCCAAATGCCTATGGCAAACAATCTGGTGGTAGAGGTCAAGATGAACCCAAAATTTTGTCCAAGGATTCTTGCTACTATAAAAACTGACCCATAAATTGTAAGAGCTCAATCATCCAAGGAATCCAAGGACGTAACTAATATCCAAGGACTCTCTCTTCATGATGGCAAGTTATAGATCTTGCATGCCATAGACATAAGAATCACAATCCTAGCAAAGTGTCATGATTCTAGCATTGCAGGTCACATTGGAGTGGACAAGACCTTTGATGCAATCAAACTACATTACAATTGGCCCAAGATGAGCAATAATATGACAATATATTCAAAGTTGTCTAACTATCAACAAAATAAAGCTTATAATCAAGCTCTTATTGGGCTCCTTCAAATCCTCCTAACTCCTACACAATGTTGGGAACAAGTAAGCATGGATTTGGTTTATGAATTACCAAGACCACCTTAGGATTTGACTCCATTGTAATCTTTGTTATTAGACAAAGCAAAATTATTCATATCTGTCCTACCACCAAGGATGTGACTGCTCTACAATTGGCTCAATTTTACTTAGTTGTTGTCTTTTTTTCACTATGGTCTATCTCGAGTGTTCTCATCATCAATAGAGGAACTCAATTTACTAGCTTGTTTTAGAGAACACTCTTTGGCATCCTCAAAACCAAATTGACCATGTCCACAGCTTACCATCCACAAACTGATGGACAAACAAAGCAAGCCAATTGCACTTTTGAGATCATGCTTTGGGTCTTCACCTTAGATGAGCAAGAGAGGTGAGGTACCTTACTTCTATTGGTGGAATTTGTCTATACAATTTAGCAAATGCATCCATGTAGGTCACACCATTCTTCCTCATGTATGGAGAGCATCCTTCACACCTTTGAGCTTGATGAAGATCTTCACAAGGGTTCAAAGGTTGATATTGTCAAGACTTTTGTTTCTAGAATCCAACAAGGTGTGAAGAATGCCAAGCACAAGAAGTAAATTGCCAAAATTGATAAAAATAATAAATAAATTAGTAAGTAGATGCATATTCCCGGCACATGGAGTGCAATGTTGGGGATCAAGTTTGGTTTTCCACAACCTACCTCACATTAGTTGGCCCTTGTAAGCACAAACCTCATTTTATTGGGCCTTTTCCCATTCTTTTTCAAATTGGCACAAAGGCCTACCACCTCGAGCTACCACCACACATAAAGATCCATCTAGTGTTCCATGTTTCCTTACTATGTAGATATGCACCATGACCACTGCACTTTCCTTCCATACAAGAAGTTAGACCTTGTCCAACACTATTTGATGACACCAAGAAATATGAAGTCAAAAGCATTCTCCAAAAGTGCATCTGTGGTACTTGCCATCCACATGTGGGATATCTTATACATTGGAAAGGGTTCCCATTGTATAAGGTAACATGAGAGCCAATAGCCAACTTTTTCCATGCACCAATGTTAGTGCAATCTTTTGAGCAACAACTTTGTAGTGAAGACATTGCGTCTTAAAAGGCAAGAGGTTTGTAATATCAATAGCTAGACATATGATCTAGAGGTGGAAATTGGCTTGGTAACATCTAGAAGGATATTATATATGATAGAATAAGTAGATCAGATAGAGGTGTCACTAAAACCCTAAACTTCCACAATAGTGCAAGAGATAAAAACACCATGAAAACTTTAGAGCCAATTTGGAGGTCTAAACAAATGAATAAGGCCTCAAAAATGAAGACATTATCACCCTTCTCCCCATTACTTCCCCACTATTTGTCTCATCAAGAGATCTCCAATGGTATCTCACTCATGCAATTTTGAGCTTCTTACAAGAATATTCCCTAAAGATTCCTTCCAATCAAACCGATTTGACCAACCATATAGGACAAGGACCTATGAGCCGGCCTATCTCTCACTGAAGATGAACCTTTGATGGCTATTATGGTAGTGCACCATGGACTAAGAAGGTTCCTTGCCTTGTGCATGATCACATCTTGTGCATGATCACATCTTGTGCATGATCACATCTTGTGCATGATGTTGGCCAAAGATGTAGAAATGCAGATGGCTAAACATCATTAGGACAAGAGTATTCATATTATTTTGTGGGAGTATAAGACAACCATGAAGACTTCCACTAGATATTCTCCATTTCAATTGGTATATGGTATTGAGTCTACCTTACCTATTCACTTTGATCTGTGAGCCGGCCTGTCTCTCACTCAGGATGAACTTCTGATGGTTATAATGGTAGCGCACCATGGACTAAGAAGGCAAGGAACCCCAACTCCATCATACTCCTCCAAGGCTAACACTCCAAGACTCAAGACATTTCTCACTAGAGAAGTCAATGAAAGAGAGATAGTTTCAAATGAAAGGATGATGAGTACCTCATCACCCCTTGTTTATATACTTGTGAAATAGTTACGCACCAAAGTTACTAACTATTGGAGTAACTCAAGTTACTAGGCTAAAAGTCAAATAAAGTCAAAAAGTATAAAGGAATATCTATCCACGTGGGCATATTCCACTAAGCATGTGATCTTATTTTGACCCAACCACTAAGTCAAATATTCCTTCACATGGGCTATCCTTGGACTATAGAAAATCCAAAACAAAAAAGCTTGCGGGCCCAAGAGTTCTCAACTCTTTTCTCAAAGCCAAACACCTAGGAATAATATCAAGTCAACATACTAGAATCTAAAATAGTGGTGCTCATCTTTTCCACTTCCTCTAAAGTAAGGTCCCCTCTATCTTAGCTATGACTAACTTTAGCTAATCATGACTTGTGAGCCGGCCTGTCTCTCACTCAGGATGAACCTCTCATGGCTATTATGGTAGTGCACCATGGACTAAGAAGGCAAGGAACACCCCAACTCCATCATACTACTCCAAGGCTAACACTCCAAGACTCAAGACATTGCTCACTAGAGAACTCAATGAGAGAGAGATAGTTGCAAATGAAAAGATGATGAGTACCTCCTTGCCCCTTGTTTATATACTTGTGAAATAGTTACGTACCAAATTTACTAATTACCGTAGTAACTCAAGTTACTAAACTCAAAGTCAAGTAAAGTCAAAAAGTAAAAAGGAATATCCATTCACATGGGCATATTCCCCTAAGCATGTAGTCTTATCTTGACCCAACCACTAATTCAAGGATTCCTTCACATGGGTTATCCTTGGACTATAGAAGAATCCAAAACAAAAAGGCTTGCGGGCCCAAGAGTTCTCAACTCTTCCCTCAAAGCCAAACACCTATGAATAATACCAAGTCAACACACTAGAATCCAAAATATGGTGCTCATCTTTTCTACTTCCTCTAAAGTAAGGTCCCCTCTATCTTAGCTATGACTAACTCTAGCTTATTATGACTAATGTAGAACCATCATTTATCTCTATATAAATAATATCTCTCAAGTACTTGTAATACCAAGCTAAATATCACAATACCACACATATGCACAAATAGGTGTTATAGACTAATGTAGAACCATCCTTTATCTTTATATAAATAATATTTCTCAAGTCCTTGTAATACCAAGCTAAATATCATAATATCACACACATGCACAAATGGGTGTTACAATATAGATTACAAAATCCTTAGAAGGTATCTAGAAACTTCTCATTAAGAAGCTTCTTAGGTGCTTCTAGAACATTCTATCAAGAAGCTTCCAGGATGCTACTAAAACATTTTTAAGATTCATAGTTATGCTTGGCTTATTTTAGTAACTTTGCTAACTCTATGTGATTACAATTTTGGCATTTGTGTTGTAATACAACTCTGATTGCAAAGTTAGAATTATCAAAATCAAACACAGAAGGTTTTTGAGGATCATATGGTTGGAAGAAGGATCATGAGTACATCATAACCTTTAGCTTCTTAAATGCTTCTTTGTCTTGTGGTCCACTCAAAGCTTGGTGTCTTCACTGCAAGATCCATTAATGGTGTGGCTATATGAGCACAATAAATAGTGTATGAATTGTTGATAAAAGCTTGCATATCCATTGGATCCTAATTTTAGGCCAATTGGTAATAACTTTGATTTTCTCCTCTTCAATCTTGATCCTCTTTGCTTAAACCTTATGGTCCAAGAAGATAACTTCCTTTTGCCAAAAGGCACACTTGGGCTTTTTGTACATATATACATTGCTACACAACAAACATCTTTGTCAACATCACACACTGTAGAAGCATAACTCACACGTAAGTCATACATGGACTCTAAAGTGCCACAATAATCAATTTGTTTACACAACTCAAATCACATTCAATCAAATCAGTACTTGATCTATCACTCCATAATCTGCCAACAAGTGGGCACTAATTATGGTCAAGCCACACCCACTCTAGCTAAGAGAATCTAAGTGACACTCGCCGGCCTTTGTCCACCATAGCCAGGAACTCAAAGGCTCAACATCAAAGAAGTGAGCTCTCTAGAGCTACACTTCAAATGTATACCCTTGGTCTCCAACCCTAATGGTCCAACTAATGGTATTTCCAACTGTGAAAATGGTGCAATTGATGGTGGGTCTCACCATGTAGTTAGTACCCAAAACACAAAATCTGACCATCAATAAGTAGTCTATGAGTAACTACCAAAATACTCTTGACTACCAATATTACTACTCTAGAGTCCAAGCAATCTAGGTGCAATGCTACAAGTGGCATGATAGTTATTGTGTGTATATACATTACTACACAACATACATCACACACTATAGAAGCACAACTCACCCAAAAGTCATACATGGACTCTAAGTGCCATAATTTCCACTCTAACAAGTGGTTAGGTTCCTCTAGCTCCAAATAGCCATCTACTCCAAGTATATGGTATACCCTATGGTGGGCAAAAGATCAGGAGGTCGGGTGCTATCGAGCCCCATCATTAGTCACTTGTTTGCAATCTATACCATATAAAGGATGAACTAGCTATAGGTCAAGTACATTTAGGGCATAACCATTGTCCTTGAGGAACCACCATGAGGAGAGGAGTCAAACATGCCATATGCCATCCTCTTGAATAGCTATCACACGCTGACATAGTAGTAGTTCCACCAAAAGAGCCGCATAACATACCCCGCAAGCCTACATGTACAAGTGCCAAGCTTGGGTCCATAGTACCATCAATGTTTGGGAGGTGGCATGGCAAATAATTGTGCACATGATCCTTCCAAACAACACCATCATATCCTTCCAACACAAGAACACTAGATGGCAAAACCTCACGCACTCTCAAAATAGTGCAGCATGTAGAAACATCAAGTGTCATCAGTGTTGTATGTTGTAGATATACATAGTTAGATGAAATTGATGGATCAAGAGTCTATAACCTCCTCCTTGAATGGTAGCATAGCGTAAGGTATCCCTATATTGAGCAATCATCAAGTTATCAAAGGCTATTGGCATCACTCTCCAAAAGATTTTTGCCTATTGAGAACATGCGCTCATCCATACATCTAGATGATCCAAGTCCAACACTATAATAACATCTTGATGAATGGCTATAGGTAAATCTAGATCTTGTTCATAGAGTAGAAATTAACAAGAGAAGGATGCTAAGGAGGTTTGCCAGTTGAACCAAATAGCCCATGGCCAACCAAAGTAACTAGAGATCCCAATCTCCCAAGTGACTTCTTTGCAAACCATATTTTTGCAATCCTCTCTTCATTGTCTGAACCACTCTCTCTGCTAAGCCATCTGCCTCAAGGTGATCTTTGGATGTAGTATGATGATCATTCAAAGCCTTGTCACACAAGAGTTGAAACTCCCCCAAGAACTCTATATCTTGATTACTCAAAACCTCAGTTGGTGCACCAAAATGACTAAGAACTTGATCCAAGAATGAGTAAGCCATCTCTTCATTGGAATTGTCAGGAAGTGCCACCAATTCAATCCACTTGGAGAAATGTTCCACCATCACCAAAATGTACCAATGATGTCTCATAGTCAATGGTAAAGGTCCAGCAAAGTCCAAACTCCAGCGGTAACCCAATCCCATGATAGGTAATAGGTATAACTACGGCATAGGAGCCTTGAATAGATGCTCTAACTTGGTCACAAACCACACATCTAGCAACAAACTACTATACATTGGTCTGCAAACCACACCACCAATAATGACTTTGGAGTAAGCTATATCTATGCTTTACTCCAAAATGTCTTAGCTTCTCATGAGCATGAAGGACCAACTATGGTCTTTGAGATGGAAGTGGTACTACTCTCATTCTACCATCCTCCCATACACAAAGAAGGTGTCTACCCTCCAATCTGAACAACTTGGCTTGTTGAAGAACATAGTCTCTCTCCTTGGCCCCAATTGTACCACCCACAACACTAGTGAAAAGATAGCCTATCATTATGACATCATCATGAATCCATCACTATGACATCATCAATCATCATTCCACTCTTTGGATCTGTGACCTCAATAACTCCTCTTGTATGCGCCAAAAGAGATACCACCAAAGCCTCAAAAAAAATATAGAGAAAGGCAAATGCATGCTAACCTAGCACCATCTCCTCATTTGTCTCACCATGCCAACGTGCTCTGGTCTGATCCTATTGACTAGGAGATGGGTTTCTACTCAACCTATCTGCATCATGGTTCACCACTCTAGGTTTGTGAATAATTGTGAAATCATACCTCTATAAAATCTCACACACTCTTATAAAACTCCTATAAACATACTCCTATAAAATCAGAGCCCATTGTGCAAGCTTCCTTGAAAGCTTGTCGGACTCCATCAACCACTTCATATGGCTGATGATCAATGATGAGAGTAAAAGGGTTACCAAATATGTAACATTGGAAATATGCTACTGCCCATATTGTTGCCAAGCACTCTCTCTCATATGAACTATACTTCACCTCCGTTGAATTGTTGGAGAAACTAACATAGGCCACCGCAAACTCCTTCCCTTCATCATCATGTTGGGTGAGCACTACTCCAAGTCCCAACATTGTCCCAACATACTCCAATTAGTGTGAACTTGAAATGGTCATCCTTTGATTGGTCTCCTCAAAATAGCAGCAGATGTCAACCTCTCCTTGAGCTCTACAAAAGCTCTCTCTTACTCATCTCCCCAACACAAATCTTATGTAAGCTTGGTCAGCTTCATCAAGGCCTTGCCAATGGCACTAAATCTTTTAACATAGCGGTGATAGAAGTTTGCCAACCCAAGGAATGCTTGCACTCTGCCTACATGCACTAGCCTCCACCTTGGTCTATTAAACACCAAATCCTCTAGGGTAGATAGTGTGACCCAAATACTCAACCTACTCATGTAAGAACCTACACTTCCTAAGATGTAATTTGAGTCCATGAGATCTCAACCTCTCAAACACCCCCAACAATTGTATCTCATGCTCCTCCACTATAGTGTTATAGACCAAAATGTCATCAATATAGCACCAAGCAAAATCCAATCCAACTAGGATCATTTCCATGACCCTTTGGAACTCAGTAGGAGCGTTCTCTCACCCAAATGGTAAGAACCTCCACTAATATAACACATCCTTACCGTGAGGATCAATAGCATAAAATATTGTCTTTGACTTATCCTCCTCCTTGCTCGGCAACTGATAATATCCTACTTGAAGATCCAAAGTACTGAAGACCCTTGCATGCCCAATCACATCAAAGATCTCCTCTAGTGTAGGCATGGCATACCAATTAGCCCTAGTCTATCGGTTGATAGGACAATAATCTCCAAACATCTACCCATTTATATAGTTGCTATGCGTATCTTTCTTGGTTGGCATCATTGTAGCTAATGCATACTCTTCATGTGAAATCTTCACCAAACCATCCTCAAAAAGGTCTCTACTCTGGCTCTAAATCAGTGATCTCTCCAAGTCACTATATCAATAAGATGTCAAAAAATTGGTGTATCACTAGTAAGCTCAATCCAAATACCAAATCCTTTTAGAGCATCCAAATCCTTCATATTGAAGGAAAAAAAACTTGTGTAGCCCCTCAAGAACCTCCAAACTCTCCGTAAGCTTCTCTCTTGTAAGCTTGGGTCCAAGATCTAGCTCCCAAGTATCCTATGTAATTGTTGTAGGAGTGGAAGACGTACTAACTTGCTACTACATGGGGCCCTTGGGAGTAGTAGTGTCATGACTCCAACCACTAGAGGTCCCAACCTTAGTGTGAAAAACTCCCTCTGATCTAGATGCAAGTTCCATAGTTGCATCCCAAGTAGACCAAGGGTGTAATCCAAGTAGTCCATGCTCACCTAGATGAAATCCAAGTAGACCACTCTCCCTAGTAGCCATTGGCTATGTCTTAAGAATACCCTATCCACTTGATCCATCATCATAACATGTGCCTAAATTGTCTTGATATGCACAGAGCTCACAAGTATCCAAGTGGTGATGCCTATCAAGTGCATCTTACATTGCTCAACCAAGCCAAGGCTCATAATCCAGGTCAAACAATTCAGGTCCATAGCCTAACCAAACACTTGATGCCTAGATGCCTCAGACACTATTGGAACAATAGTAATACTAGAGCAAAAACCCATTACCCGCTCTCTCATTGACGTTAGGCTCCACCAACTACTGTAACTATAAGTCCCAAACCAATCCAAGACCTCTTTCTCAAAAATTATGGGAGCTTGGGAAACTCATAAGTGTGGGAAAAGTGGCTCTAGGTTGTCTAACTAGGTTCACCACTACCATAGGTGACCTATCAACCACTACCATTATTTGAGACTGACACCTAACATCCAAGATGTCATCAACAATGATATGGTCTAATCACTAAATCCCATCATAAGTACATTATAGAACCTCTTTAGGTAAGAGGTACATCCACCAAAGACAAAGACAATGAGCTTGTGATCCCACTTTGGCAGCATCTAACAACACTGTAGGTCCTATCCAAAAATGGACCTAATGTGTTCTTGCTACTACTCGGGTACAAGAATCACCCATCAAAGTGACGTCTCCAAAATGTAAGCTAGAGAAATAGATTGATGAACTTGGAGATGTTGTAGTATTTGTAACATCTCCCAAAACACACCAAAATGGGGATCTTAAAGACCCAAACCTCAGCTAGTGCGTGTATGTACATGATATGGCCATCTAGAAATCACCAAATGAATGGAACCATGTCTCTCCAAATCATGCGCCCCTAGCAATGAAATGTTTGCTGGAAGGGTCTTCTAGTGACCCTTGATTGCTAACATTAGTAATAACTTAGGATAGCAATAGGCCAAGTGTACCACATGATGTAAAGAGACTTGCCTAGCAATCTCATCTCTCTCCACATACAAGTACCTTTGTACTTGTATACCCATTTGTAGTACTGCAACTAGTCTAATGCTAATCCCACCAAACAAATTCAATAGACATTTTGAATTTGTTTATCCTTTACTTGATACTACCAAGCAAATGAATGTGGTATCCAAAGGTGTCAAGGTAATTGACTCTAGAAGCTCATCTTCACATTGGTCGCCTAGTGGTACAAAGGCTCCACTCCAAGCATATTGCACCAATTGATCTGATCTGCAATGCCTCCTCAAAACCCCACAATGGAACATCCAAGGTAGATGGAATGATCTCACTTGTACTCCAAATTCAAGTGATCTCCTCTGGTACTAGAGTATCCTTTGCATGGGCATTCACCTCCAATAAATCACCATGCCAAGTAATAGAACCATTGAAAGTTGAAATTGATGTTGCCATGGTCCTTGACTGTAGTGAGCCAAGACTACTGCTATTGAAGCATATTGGTTGGCAACATACACGTCCCTTACTTGATCTATAGGAGGTTGTATCCTCCCAATAGTCAATACTAAAACCCATGGAGTACAACCTTACTCCTCCAACTAACACATCAAACGACTTAACTATGGTTGCAATGGCTTGAACTCTCACCATAGAGCTATCAATCGGATGACTAAGATGAATCTAAACAACCAACTCTCCATATGTGATGTATTGTGCAGAACCACCACCTAGAGATGTCTGGATCTGAAATAGATACCTCTCCACATCGGTCTTTCACAACTCCAAATCAACAACCACAGCCTTTCCCAACATAAGGGGCTCACACCAAAGTCTAGTAAGACACTCTATGGTGTTTAGACCTTCCTTGAAGGTCCCACCAAAAAAAAATTCCCCTTTGGTTATCCAATAAGACAACTCCAAGTGTAAATTGTGCTTGCTCAAAGGCCGGTCTAGTTAGTAACTCCTCCAATCTAGCCATTGTTGCTTGCCATAAACCACTGGTCATTACGCGGATCCCATGCTCCTCAACCAAGTCAACTCCACTATGTTGTGCATATATATATCACTACACAACATACATCGCTGTCAACATCATACACTATAGAAGCACAACTCACACATAAGTCATACATAGACTCTAAAGTGCAACAATAATCAGATTGCTTAACACTCTCAACTCAACTCAACTCAGATCAGTACTTGATCTATTACTCTATAAACTGCCAACAATTGGGCACTGATTACAATCAAGCCACACCCACTCAAGCATAGAGAATCCAGGTGATGCTCACCGGCCTTTGTCCATCATAGCCAGGAACTCGAAGGCTCAACATCAGAGAAGTGAGCTCTCTGGAGCTCACTTCAAAACTATACCCCCTGGACTTGAGCTAGCACTAAAACCCTAACGGTCCCGCTGACGGCACACTCAAAGGTGCGAACGGTGCAAAGCAATGGTGGGCCCCACCGTGAAGTCAGTACCCTGAACACCAAATCAGACTATCGGAGAGTAGTCCTTGAGAAACTACTAGAATAACTCTAACTACTATCACTGGAACTCCAGTGTCCGAGCAGCTAGATGCAGAACTACAAATGGCATGACAGTTGTCGTGCGTATATACATCGCTACACAACATACATCGCTGTCAACATCATACACTATAGAAGCACAACTCACACATAAGTCATACATAGACTCTAAAGTGCCACAATCGCCCCCCTAGCTGGCGGTTAGGTCCCTCTAACTCCAAATAGCCATCTACTCTAAGTATATGGTATACCCTCTAATGGGCAAAGATCAAGAGGCCGGGTGCTATGGAGCCCCATCGTTAGTCACCTGTCTGCAATCTATACCATATAAAGAATGAACTAGCTATAAGTCAAGTACATCTAGGACATAACCACTGTCCCTGAGGAACCACCGTGAGGGGAGGAGTCATACATGCCATATGCCATCCTCTCGAACAGCTATCACACACTAACATAGTAGCAGCTCCACCAGAAGAGCCACATAACATACACCTCAAGCCTGCACGTACAAGTGCCAAGCTTGGGTCCATAGTACCATCAATGTTTGGAAGGTGGAATGGCGCACAATTGCACACATGATCCTTCCAAACAACACCATCACGTCCTTCTAACACAAGGGCTCCAGATGGCAAAACCTCGCGCAGTCTCAAGATAGTGCGGCCTATAGAAACATCAAATGTCGTCGGTGCTGTCTGTTGTAGATATACATAGTCGCCTGGATGAAATCGACGGATCGAGGGTCTATAACCTCCTCCTTGAATGGTCGCATAGCGTAAAGTATCTCTATGCTGAGCAATCACCAAGTTCTCAAAGGCCATTGGCATCACTCTCCGAAAGATCTCTGCCCGCTGAGAACATGTGCTCATCCATACATTGGGGTCATCCAAGTCCAAAACTACAGTAGCATCTTGACGAATGGCTGCAGGTAAATCTGGATCTCGTCCATAGAGTAGAAAGTATGGAGAGAAGGATGCTAAGGAGGCTTGCCGGCTGAACCAATAGCCCATGGCCAACCAAGGTAACTGGAGATCCCAATCTCCCAAGTGGCCTCTCTGCAAACCATACTTTTGCAATCCTCTCTTCACCGTCTGAACCACTCTCTCTGCTAAGCCATCTGCCTCAGGGTAATCCCGGGATGTAGTACGATGATCAATCAAAGCCTTGTCACACAAGACCTGAAACTCTCCCAAGAACTCTGTACCCTGATTAGTCAAAACCTCAATTGGTGCACCAAAATGACTAAGAACTCGATCCAGGAACGAGTAAGCTATCCCTTCACTAGACTTGTCAGGAAGTGCCACCAACTCAGTCCACTTGGAGAAGTGCTCCACCATCACCAAAACATATTGATGATGTCTCACAGTCAACGGTAAAGGTCTGGCAAAGTCCAAACTCCAACGGTAACCCAATCCCATGATAGGTAATGGGTGTAACTGTGGCGTAGGAGCATTGGATGATGCTCTAACTTGGTCAAAAACCACACATCTGGCAACAAACTGTTGTACCTCGGTCTGCATACCACGCCACCAATAATGACTCTGGAGTAAGCTATATGTACGCTTTACTCCAAAATGTCCTAGCTCCTTATGAGCATGACGGACCAACTATGGTCTTTGAGATGGAAGTGGTACTACTTGCACTCTCCTATCCTCCCATACACACAAAACATGTCTACCCTCCAATCTGAACCGTCTGGCTTGCTGAAGAACATGGTCTCTCTCCTTGGCCCCAACTGTGCCACCCACAACACCAGTGCAAAGATAGTCCATCACTAAGACATCATCATGAATGTCTCGCTGAACTGTACCAATATCTTCACTCTTTGGATCTGTGACCTCAATAACTCCTCTTGTATGCGCTGAGAGAGATACCACCAAAGCCTCTGCAAATATACACAGAAAGGCCGATGCATGCCAACCTGGCACCATCTCCTCATCTGTCTCACCATGCCAATGTGCTCCGGTCTGATCCTGCTAGTTGGGATATGGGTTTCTACTCAACCCATCTGCATCACGGTTCACCACTCCAGGTCTGTGAACAACCGTGAAATCATACTCTTGTAAAATCAGAGCCCATCGTGCAAGCTCCACTGAAAGCTTGTCAGACTCCATCAACCACTTCAGCAGCTGATGATCAGTGATGAAAGTGAAAGGGTTACCAAATAGGTAACATCGGAAATGTGCTACTGCCCAAACTACTGCCAAGCACTCTCCCTCATATGAACTATACTTTGCCTCCACTGAATTGTTGGAGCGACTAGCATAGGCCACCACAAACTCCTTCCCCTCATCATCATGCTTGGTGAGCACCGCTCCAAGCCCCAACATACTCCAATCAGTGTGAACCTGAAATGGTCGTCCCCTGATCGGTCTCCTCAAAATAGGAGCAGATGTTAACCTCTCCTTGAGCTCTACAAAGGCTCTCTCCTGCTCATCTCCTCAACACCACTCTTGTGTAAGCTTGGTCAGCTTTGTCAAGGCCTTGGCAATGGCACTAAGTCCTCTAACATAGCGGCGATAGAAGTTTGCCAACCCAAGGAATGCTCGCACTCTGCTCACATCCGTAGGCCAAGGAATACGTGCAATAGCCTCTACCTTGGTCCGCTGGACACCAAGTCCTCCGGGGTAGATAGTGTGACCCAAATACTCAACCTGCTCGTTGAAGAACCTACACTTCCCAAGATGTAATTTGAGTCCATGAGATCTCAACCTCTCAAACACCTCCAACAACTGTCTCTCATGCTCCTCCACGGTAGTGCTATAAACCAAAATGTCATCAATATAGCACCGAGCAAAATCCAATCCAGCTAGGATCCTATCTATGACCCTCTGGAACTCAGCAAGAGCGTTCTTCAACCCAAATGGTAAGAACCTCCACTGATATAACACATCCTTGCCATGAGGATCAATAGCCCAAAATGTTGTCTTGGACTTATCCTCCTCCCTGATTGGCAACTGATGATATCCCGCTTGAAGATCCAAAGTACTGAAGACCTTTGCATGCCCAATCGCATCAAAAATCTCCTCTGGTGTAAGCATGGCATACCGATCAGCCTTGGTCTGTCGGTTGATAGGACGGTAATCTCCACACATCCGCCTATCTGTATAGTTACCATGCATATCCTTCTTGGCTGGCATCACTGTCGTTGATGCATACTCTCCATCTGAAATCTCCACCAAACCAGCCTCAAAAAGGTCACTACTCCGGCTCTGAATCAATGTCCTCTCCATATCACTATATCGATAAGGACATCGGAAAACTGGTGTGTCGCTAGTCAGCTCAATCCGTATACCAAGTCCCTTCAGAGCACCCAAATCCTTCATACTGAAGGCAAAACAACTCGTGTGACTCCTCAAGAACCTCCAAACCCTCCGTCTTTCCTCTCCAATAAGCTTTGGTCCAAGATCTGGCTCCCAAGTATCCTCTGTAACTGTAGTAGGAGTGGAAGACGTACTAACTGACTGTTACACTGGGCTCTTGGAAGCAATAGTGTCATGCTCCCGACCACTAGAGGTCCCAACCTCTGTGTGAAAAACTCCCTCTGCTCTGGCTGCAAGCTCCACACGTCCTCTGGTTGCATCCCATGTGGACCAAGGGTGTAATCCAAGTAGCCCACGCTCACTTGGATGGACTCCAAGTAGACCACTCTCCCTAGTAGCTACTGGATGTGTCCCAAGAATACCATGTCCACTCGGTCCATCACCCCTAGCATGTGCCTGAATCGTCTCGATAGGCACAGGGCTCACAAGTGTCCGAGTGGTGATGCCTATCAAGCGCATCCTACGTTGCTCTGCCAAGCCAAGGCGCACAATCCAGGTCAAACAGTTCAGGTCCATAGCCTGACCTAACACCTGACGCTTGGATGCCTCTGACACTACTGGAACAGCGGTAATACCGGTGCGAAAACCCATCGCCTGCTCTCTCTCTCATCAACGTTGGGCTCCACCAACTATTGTAACTGTGAGTCCCAAACAAGTCCAAGTCCTCCCTCTCGAAAAGCATGAGAGCTTGGGAAAATCATGAGTGTGGGAAATGCAGCTCTAGGCTGTCCAACTAGGTTCACCATTGCCATAGGTGACCTATCAGCCATTACCACTGTCTGAGACTGACACCCAACATCCAAGATATCATCAACAAGGATGTGGTCAAGTCGCTGAATCCCAGCATAACTACATTGTAGAACCTCCCTGGGTATAACGTTTGTCCACCAAAGACAAAGACGATGAGCCCGTGATTCCACTCTGGTCGCATCTAACAATACAGCAGGTCCCATCCAAGAATGGACCTGATGTGTACTCGCCACCACTCTAGTGCAAGAATCACCCATCAAGGGAACGTTCTCCAAAAGGTAAGCTGGAGAAACAGACTGATGAACCTAGAGATGTCATAGTATCCGTAACATCTCCCAAAACACACCAGAACAAGGATCTTGAAGACCCAAACCGCGGCCCGCACGTGTATGTCCCTGACATGGCCATCCAAAAATCACCAAGTGAATAGGCCCATGTCTCTCTAGGTCATGCGCCCCCAATAAGGAAATGTCTCCTGGTAGGGCTTCTGGTAACCTCTGACTACTGACATCGGTAATAACTCCGGATACCAATATGCCAAGTGTGCCACATGATGTAGAGAGACTCGCCTAGCAGTCTCATCTCTCTCTACATACAAGTACCTCTGTACTCGAATACCCGCATGTAACACCGCAGCTAGTCCGGTGCTGATACCACCAAATGACTCCAATAGGCATATCCCCTCTACTCGATACTGCCAAGCAATGAGTGTGGTATCCAGAGGTGTCAAAGCAATCGCCTCTGGAGGCTCATCCTCACACTCATCCCCTGATGGTACAAAGGCTCCACTCCAAGCCTACTGCACCAATTGATCTGCATGCTGTTGCAATGCCTCCTCTGAACTCCACAATGGAACATCCAAGGTGGATGGAACAATCCCACTTGTACTCCAAAGCCGAGTGATCTCCTCTGGTACTAGAGTATTCTCTGCATGGGCGTTCCCTCCAACAAGTCACCAGGCCAAGTAACTACACCGCTGAAAGCTAAAACTGATGTTGCCATGGTCTTGGACTGTAGTGAGCCAAGACTGCCACTACTGAAGCATACTGGTAGGCGACATACCCGTCCCTCACCAGACTGCCAACCAGGTCTATAAGAGGTTGTCTCCTCCCAATAGTCAATGCTGAAACCCATAGGGTATAACACTGCTCCCCCAACTAGCACATCATATGACTTGGCTATCATCGCAATAGCCTGAGCTCTCACCACCGAACTATCAGTCGGATGACCAGGCTGAACCTGGACAACAAGCTCTCCACGTGTGATGTACT
Organism: Lunularia cruciata; assembly: GCA_948567375.1. NCBI lineage: Eukaryota > Viridiplantae > Streptophyta > Marchantiopsida > Lunulariales > Lunulariaceae > Lunularia > Lunularia cruciata. The sequence continues at coordinate 9,210,673 of OX419760.1, forward strand.
GTGTTAAACCACCACCTAGAGATATCTGGATCTGAAATGGACACCTCTCCACATCGGTCTTCCGTAACTCCAAACCGACAACTGCAGCCTTCCCCAACATAAAGGGTTGTGCAACAGAGTCTAACAGGACTCTCTATGGTGTATATACCTTCCCTGAAGGTCCCACCAAACAAAAAATCCCCCTCTGGTTATCCAATAGGACAACACCAGGTGTAAACCGCGCTCTCTCAAAGGCCGGTCTAGCTGGCAACTCTTCCAGTCTAGCCGCTACTGCCTGCCATAAACCACTGGTCGCTGAACGGATCCCATGCTCCTCAACCAAGTCAGCTCCATTACCAACCACCTCTGCTCTAGTAGTAGGAACTGCACCATCCCTACTCTCACACAATGTGGTAGCCAACCATACTGGGGCTGGGTCAACTCCCAATGTAAACATGTCACTGGCTGAAAACAAAGGATGCAGCATAATCAGCTGAGCCGCCCCCAACATCATGCTAGACTCAGTTTGTGTAGTAGTAGGTGGCTGACTAGTAGGTAGTCCATCATGTACTCCATCACCACCTACCACACCTGCACTGGGATGTCTAGGAACCATGGATGTTGTCTGCAATGCCTCAGATAGCGTGAAAGACTGGGGAAGTCTGACCTATCTCCCAACCTCTCCTCTTTGTGGGTCCAACTCCACTGATGCTCCTCTAGGCTCTGGAGCACGTACTGCACTCCTAGTCACTGGTGCAGATGCATCCACCTGTGCTGCTCTGCACATGAAGTCCAAAGCAGCCCTATCACCAGCATATGAGGTAGAAGCCTCAGCACCCAAATCTGATCTCCTCTGAGCAATAGCCATCCTAGCCAATCTCTGCTCCAACTACTCAATCCGAGTAGCCATAGCTATGTCAGAAGTAAGAGTAGGTATTGCACCCCTACTAGGTGTAGATCCTCTACCACCACCTCTACCACCTCGTCCTCCATGAACTGGAGCTCATGTACTCCCTGCCATAGCAGCCCTACCACTCCGTAACTCCGGGTGTAGGTCAAAACATCGGTCACTAGTGTGACCAAATCTGTGGCAATGCTCACACTGCCTCTGTGCTGGCTGTGATGCACCAGAGGTATCAGGTCCGCTGCCCTAAGTACACTCTCTCCTATGGTGAGGTCCACCACAAGTCCAACAAGCAACACCACCACTCACTGGCTGCTGCTGACCCGAAAATGAGGGTAAGGGTCTAACTCCACTAGGCCCTCCACTCGCTCCATAGGATCTGGGCTGTCCACCCTGTCCTCAAAAACCAACTAGGCATGGTGCACTTTGCTGCACTCTAGAAGAAGTCACAACCGTGGATGAGGTCTCCCTACCAAATCCTGATGTCACCACTCTCTCCTCCACCATGTTGAGCTCAATATGCTCAGCCAAACCAAAGACTACTGCCAAAGTGGGCGAAGTAGCCTGCAACAACGTAGCATCATGAACTCTACGTCGCAACTCCCTATCTAGTATCCCATGCCAAAACTGGACTGCCTGGGCCTCAGTAACTCCTTGAGTGAAACTGATCAGCCGCCTCATGCGAATGTATGCCTCGCGTAGGCTCTCTCCAGCCTTCCGCTGGAACTCCTGCAAGCTCCTCAGCTTGTCAGTCCGCACTCCCTGGTAGTTCTGCCTCAAACATAGGAAGAACTCCACCATGGGGTTAAACCCCGGTACCACACCACCTCCTGCAGCAGTACCTCCACTCGTAGTAGCACTATCTCCAGCAAGTGCACCTCCACTAGCTCCACCAACACTACTCGAGCTAAAACTTGTAGGTACAGCCGACCTACTCGTGGCCACCGAACTTGAAGTGATAGAGACATAGTTCGGAGACCAATATTGTCTCCATAACTCGATCTCCTCCAAATGAGCTCTCTTGAACTCATGGTAGTTATCCATTGGCGGACCCTCCAGATGCTGGAACAACCCCTTCCATGCCATGAAGGGTGTGAACAAAGTCGGGTTCCGCATCTGCTGCAGATCACACCAACTATCAAACTCCTGGATGAAGTCATCCAACTCAATGGTACCCACTGTACCAGAGTAACGCCTAGGGCCTTTGGAGGCCCCATAAATCTTATCCATGTCCCACAACAACGGTGCGGACACACCAAGTGCACTCTCAACTGAATCAGCTCCTATGTCGAACTCCAACTCAGAGTCAATCTCCTCCCTCACTGGGACCTCAGATATAGGCTGATACCGAGCACCACTCCAAGTAAACCCATTGTGTACTGCAGGGCTAACTCCTCTGGAATCTCCAAAGAACTCTGTCGTGACCACGTAACTACAACAACAAACCCGAACCACCAACCGCAACCGCAAGTCGCAACCTCAAGTGCCCCACCAAGTGCCAACACCACCACGTGCCAACACCAACTAAACACCACCTACTAATGTAACTCTAACCGAGATAACTACACTAGGGGAAGGGCAACCTGTAACCTGCCATCATAACACGCACTCTCATGGTCTACAGGTCATCACTTCATGCCTCACCGAAGAGAAACAAAGGTAGTCTAACTGGTCATCACTCCAGCCTCACCACCGAGAGCACACCAGAGCACCAACGCTCAAAAGTCAGAGCACCTCATACAAACGTGGTGCACAAACAGGAAGCAGAGAATGAAGGGGATCCAATCACAAGAAATCTAAACAAAATTCCTCCATCTCATAACACAACACGAGACTGACTCTGCCACCATTTGGCATATGACATAAGAGCAGTTCGGATCTAAGTCCTAAGCTACTAGGATCACCAAGAATGGGATCAAACTGTCTCTCCTAGCCAAAGCTACATGTGTATAGATAACAGTGGCACAGTCACTAGGACAACAAGTGAGGGTGGACCAGTTGGCTAGGGCACCAGTCTAGGAACAAGAGATCTAGGGATCAAGCCCTATTGCACACAATCTAGCAGGAAAGGTAGATTTTGCCAACCAATGACCAAGATCTACTCTAAACTAGCTAGCCTCACGCCAGCAAGCTGGCTTGGTGGCCCTTTTGGCCCTTCTAGGCCTTCGTAGCCTCTCATAGCCCTAGGCCTCTAAACGCAAAAATTCAGCCAAATGAGGCCTTTCTTGTTGCCACTTCGAACATCCTCCAAAATTGGCAAAACTCCTCCAAACTAGCAAAACTTCTCCAAATCTGGCCAAACAGCAAAACTCCTCCAAATCTGGCCCAAAATCTGACCTAAATCCCAACCAAAATCTGACATAAACCCTAAAGATGGCTGTCCGCCAAATCCCCCGCTAACTTTCCACTCGAGCCAAATTGACAAAACAGGTTTTTCCAAATCACAATTTCATGAGAAGAGCTTCCCAACTCCACCTTCAATTTGACTTTTTGAGCACAACTCGCAGCAAATTAGTCTTGCCTTCACCTCTTGAGCTCAAAATCACAACACTGCTCGAAAATTGCTCCTTCTTTGCTCAAAATTTGGCCAACGCTTCCGCACACCATCCACCTAACTGCCAAATCTGCATCACTTGAACAAGCTTCTGCACACTAGGGAAATACAGAACTTGAATCGAGCTACCACGATCCACCAAGCTTGGAGATACCACCAACACTCAACGTTCTTGCACCCAATTTCCCCCTGACTTCACTTCTCTGATGTAATCAGATTGCTTAACACTCTCAACTCAACTCAACTCAGATCAGTACTTGATCTGTTACTCTATAAATTGCCAACAATTAGGCACTGATTACAGTCAAGCCACACCCACTCAAGCATAGAGAATCCAGGTGACGCTCGCCGGCCTCTGTCCACCATAGCCAGGAACTCGAAGGCTCAACATCAGAGAAGTGAGCTCCATAGAGCTCACTTCGAAACTATACCCCCTGGACTTGAGCTAGCACTGAAACCCTAACGGTCTCGCTGACGGCACACTTGAAGGTGCAAATGGTGCAAAGTGACGATGGGCCCTACCGTGAAGTAAGTACCCCAAACACCAAATCAGACTGTTGGAAAGTAGTCCCTGAGAAACTACTAGAATAACTCTAACTACTATCACTGGAACTCCAGTGTCCGAGCAGCTAGATGTGGTGTGACAAATGGCTTGACAAGTATCAACCACCTCTGCTCTAGTAGTAGGGGCCACATCATCCCTACTCCTACAAAGTGTGGTAGCCAACCAAAACACTAGGGTTAGGTCAACTCACAATGTAAACATGTCATTGGTTGAGAACAATGGAAAGTGCATAATCAGTTCAGCTGCCCCCAACATTGTGCTAGACTTAGTCTGTGTAGTAGTAGGTGGCTAATTCATAGGTAGTCCATCATGCATCCCATCACCACCTACCACACCTACATTAGGACGTCTAGGAGCCATGGATGTGGTTTGTAGTGCCTCAAAGAGTGTGAAAGAATGGGGAAGTCTAACATGTCTACCAACCTCTCTTCTATGTGGATCCAACTTCACCAATGCCCCTCTAGGCTTTAGAGCACGTACTGCACTCCTAGTCACTACGGCAAATGCATTCACTTGTGTTGCTCCGCACATGAAATCTAAGATGTTTCTATCACCTACATGTGAGGTAGAAGCCTCAACACCCAAATTTGATCTCCTTTGAGCTATAGCCATGTTAGCCAATCTCTGCTGCAACTGCTCAATCTAAGTAGTTGTGGCTATATCAGAAGTAAGGGTAGGTACTACACCCCTACTTGGTGTGGATCCTCTACCACCACCTCTATCATCTCGTCTTCCATGACTTTGAGCTCCTCTACTACCTGCCATAGCAACTTTACCACTCTATAACTCTCGGTCAAAGCATCGATCATTAGTGTGACCAAATTTGTGGCAATGCTCACATTGTCTCTATGCTAGTTGTGATGCACTAGAGGTATCTATCCACTACCTTGAGTTCACTATCTCCTATGGTGAGGTCCACCACAAGTCCAACAAGCAACATCACCACTCATTGGTTGCTATTGACCCAAAAATAAAGGTAAGGTTCTAGCTATAGTAGGCCCTCCACTCGCTCCATAGGATCTGGGTTGTCCACCTTGTCCTTGGAAACCAACATTGCATGGTGCACTCTACTGCACTTTGGAAGAAGTAATAACTATGGATGAGGTCTGCCTACCAAATCTAGATGTCACCACTCTCTCCTCCATGATGTTGAGCTCAATACACTCAGCCAAACCAAAGACCATTGCCAAAGTAGACAAGGTAGCCTATAATAACATAGCATCATGGACTCTACGTCACAACTCCTTGTCCAGTATCCCATACCACAACTGGATTGTTGGTCCTCAATAACTCCCTAAGTAAAATTGATCAGCCATCTCATGCAATTGTATGCCTTGCGTAGGCTCCCTCCAACCTTCCATTGGAACTTTTACAAGCTCCTTAGCTTGTCAATCTACACTCCCTAGTACTTTTGCCTCAAACACTAGAAGAACTCCACCATGGAGTTAAATCTAACTACTACACCACCTTCTATAGTAATACCTCCACTCGTAGTAGCATCTCCAAGAGATCCACTAATGCTACTAGAGCTAGAACTCACTGGTACTACCAATCTACCCTTAGAAACCAAGCCTAAAGTGATGGAGACATAGTTTGAAGACCAATATTTTCTCCATAGCTCAATCTCCTCCAAGTGAGCTTTCCTAAACTTATGGTAGTTATCCATTGGTGGACCCTCTAAATGCCAAAACAACCCCTTCCAAGCCATGAAGGGTATGAACAAAGTTGAGTTCCACATCTACTATAGATCACACCAACTATCAAACTCCTAGATGAAATCGTCCAACTCAATGGTACCCATTGTACCAGAGTAATTCTTGGGGCCTTTGAAGGCCCCCTAAATCTCATCCATGTCCCACAATAATGGTGTGGACACACCAAATGCACTCTCAACTAAATCAGCTCTTACGTCAAACTCCAACTCAAAGTCAATCTCCTCCCTCATTGGGACTTGAGATATAGGTTGATGTTGAGCACCACTCCGAGTAAACTCATTATGTATTGCAGTGCTATCTCTTCCAAAATCCCCAAAGAAATCCATCATGACAAAGTAAATAGAAACGGCAACCCGCAACCAAAACCACCGCAAGTACCAACATCACCAAGTGCCAACATACCAACCAAATGTCATCGATGAATGTAGCTCTAACTATGACAACTACACTAGTGGAAAGGTCAACATGTAACATGTTATCACAACACACACTCTCATCGTCTACAAGTCATCACTTCATGCCTCACCAAAGAGAAACATAGGTAGTCTGACTGGTCATCACTCCAACCTCATTATTAGAGCACACTAGAGCATCAATGCTCTAAAGTTAGGGCACCTCATACAAACATGGTAAACAAGAAGCTGAGAATGGAGGGAGTCCAATCACAAGAAATCTAAACAAAAACCTTCCATCTCATAAATCAACACTAGACCGACTCTACCACCATTTGGCATTTGATATAATATGAATTATCTACTTCCTAAGCTACCAAGATTACCAAGAATAGGATCAAACTATCTCTCTTAGCCAAAGCTATGGATGTATAGATCACAATGGAACAGTCACTAGGTGAAAAAAAGTGAGGGTGGACCAGTTGGCTAGGGCATCAATCTAGGAACCAAAGATCTAGGGGTCAAACCCTAGTGCGCACAATCTAGCAGAGTGGGCAGATTTTGCCAAACAATGACCAAAATCTACTCTAAACTAGCTAGCATCACGCTACTAGCTTTTGGGCCCTTCTAGGCCTTTATAGCCTCTCATAGCCCACAGCCCTATACTCATTGGTTTCCAACCCTAATGGTCCCATTGATGGCACATCCAATGGTGCAAGTGATAGTGGGCCCCACCATGTAGTCAATACCCCAAACATGAGATCTGACCAACAAGTAATCAATAAATAACTACCAAATACTCCTGACTACCAACACTACTATTCCATAGTCCGAGCAATCTAGGTGCAACACTAAAAATGGCGTGACATTTTTTATAATAGAATTTATATTATTGGAATCAACTTAAGACTTCTTGTACATGGTTCTTGTATTTTATCTCTATCTTATTGTAAATTACAATGGCATCCAAGAACACTACCACACATTGATTCAGTAGCCCTTCTAACATATGATGTATTTAATCCATGAAACCTATTTGGATTTTTTATAATAGAAATAAATATTATTGTTATCAACTTAAGACTTCTTGCACATTGTTCTTGTATTTTGTCTCTATATTATTGTAAATTAAAATAGCATCCAAGAACCCTACCACATATTGATCCAATAGCACCTCTAACATATGATGTATTTAATTCATGGAATCTATTGGAGCATTAATAAGCCCAAATGGTAAAACTCTCCATTCCAAATACAAATACCTTGTACAAAAATTAATCTTTTGGACATCTTCACCATCAATTAGAATCTACCATTAACCACTTCAAAGATCCAACTTAGAGAAATATTGTGCTCTACTTAGTTGATCAAAAAAATTATCAATTTGGGTAAAGATATGCATTCTTTACAGTTTTTTATTAAAGCCTTAAGAATCAATTTAATATTAAAGCCTTCCATCCTTCTTTGGTATAAATGGTACTAGTATTCCCTAAGGAAATGTGCTATGTTATATGTTATCCTTCTCTAACGCCTTGATTATTTGTATTCATAGTTCTTTTAACTCCTTTACAAAGAGCAATTAGATTTGTGTATTCATTAGAGTACTATTTGGCAATAGCTTGATCTTGAAGTGTATAACTCAATCAAAGGGTAACCTTTTTGGAAGATCATCAAGAAACATATCTACAAACTCTTATACTATTTCATTACTCTTGTAAACTCTTGTATTAACCACTTCTTTTTTAGGCTCATTATCCTCACCAAATTCTCTTTTATCCATAGGTTTGATCTACATAATAAATAAGAATAGCTTCCTTCCAAGCTTGTTCTATAACCAATACATTGAAAAACATCCCATCTTGGAATTGATTGCTTTTATGTGTCTTTCTCAAAGGTGCTTGACAATCTAATTGATTGTTTATATCTTGGTGTTGTACTTAAAGTTATTATCAAGCCCAATCAAATTAAATCTTATGACATTCAAGTTAAGGAAGACCTAAAATTTTATCACAGTGCAAGGGAGCTATTATAAATCTCATGTACTCTAATACTCTTTCTCAATCTTGAATTAAATTGGATGTGAGGTATAAAATGTAAAACGTTTTTTATTATTTGTCATTATCAGCTTGTCATCTAATACTAGCTTCATAGGAATACATAATTCCTTTACTAATTAGATGGACAAGCAATTCTTAGAACTACCATGATTAAACAAAATCCTACAATCACAATTTAATATCATATCTTGCAAATGAATCAAATTTATATAAGTTGAACCTTCAATCCTATTGGAAATCAAATTATCAATAATAAGCTCCATTTCTTCCATTGAGAGTCTTTCTTTTTCTAATCATCATGCTTCAAGAACTCCATTTGAGTAATTTGTCAAGGTCATCCATTCTTGCTTACAATGCAATGTCCAATTTGGCAACAATAGAAGCAACCATCATTTTGCCACAATTGTTCTTAATCAACAATGTCGAGTGGTTTCTATTAGATTGCATCAATCTCCATAGAAATGTGCTTATTCACATGTGCTTGATATATTTGTAAGTTTTGTAAATTCAAAGTAAAGACCAGGTTGTAGTAACCAAAAAATCAAGACACTCGGCTAAATGCATAGACTCTTCCAAATGGCTAGGTTTATGCATGGTTAGTTCTAGTATGTGGTTTCAACCCTCTCACAAATTGATCAAGTCTTTCTTCTTCATGGATCTTTTGGATCTACATCATTTTATACTAGAAATGGACAATATAGCTTTTAACTGATTGGAAAAATGGAACCAATTTGCCTCAATTTTTCTTATTGATCTTGTATAACTTATGTAGTAATCATTGCTTGGATCTTCTAATTATTTCATCCTTAAATTCTTTCAATATTACAATTGAGATGGTAACAAAATATCATTGAGTTTGCTCTACTCAAAATCAACACTATATATTTTTCATTACTTCTAATTGACTCAAAGCTAAGAGGATCCATATTTGATAATCAAGAAGGTTTATAGTTTCAAAGTAGCATTCACAATCAAATACAAAAGTTTTTACAACACCTAATAAACTTTTTCACTCAAATACTTTAGGTCTTGGAAAGGGAACTCAATCTTCTTTTAATTGAAGAGTTACTCTTTCTCTCTCTATTTGCTCACATTGTTAACCATCATGATCTTTCTCTTTTGATCATCAAGTAAGATTTTTATTTGCTGTTGCATAATAATAATAACTTTGTACATTGACTATTTCAAAATTCTTGCTCACAAATATATCTAAGTTAATACATAAAGGTAACACGTCTACTTTACTCTCCATAAGACAAATAGAAAATATCAATGGTTCATCAAACAAAAGAATTAAATTTAAAAAATTTGTAGCCAAATCATGCAAGGATTAATAGTACATAGATATGGAATCCCAATTTAATGGAAATTTAATTGTTGCTCATAGATTCTATCTATCCCATTCTTGCTCTAATAACGATGTAAAAGACTAAGGAAAAAAATTGGAGAATGTAAGATCAAATTGAACTTCTCAATTGGTTGAAACTATGAATGACTGAACTAAGCCCAAGCTTTGGTGTTTTTAGGTAACTTAATACAAAACTCCAAGTGAAGCTTCAAAAGAATTTTCCTTCTAAAATTTATCTTTCTTAGAGTATAAGTTAAGTTAGCAGGTTAATTTGCATACAAACTACTCAATCCTTTGGATATTTCTAGAAGTTTCCTAGATGCTTCTAGAATATTCCTAGAATTTCTAAATATATGCTAGTTCTAACTTCCTCTTAACAAAATTTAGCTTTTATTAGTCAATATCATTACAACCAAAGACTCTCTTGATCTTCCTATCATTAGCTCTCAAATGTGATAGGAAGGTCAAAGAAAGGAGAATTGCGCAAAGTAAGTAAGTTAATCGATGAGCAGTACCAGAGTAGAGTGTACCAAATGCCACCTACAAATCTCCTAGTAAAGAAAGCTCATCCACATAAAGAATACCCTTTGCAAGAGCATCATCTACAAAATGTATGGCAAATCCTTAGGTCTTATTAGCATTTCAAGAATATGTAAGCTATTTGTAGATATGATACACCCCTTTGGAAGCTATAGGTGAAGAGAAATATCTAAAGGATGCCATGCCTTACAGTTTGATACCTTGACTCTCAAGCTAACAAGATGAAGCTCAATAGTCAAGTGGTTAAATGCCTGCCTATTCTAATCTATAGGGCATATAATGTCTATATCATCTACCAATGGAGAAATACACAACCTAGCATAGCCAAATTAGTAGATAAGAGCTCTAAATGTCTTGAAAATAAAATTTTCTTACATGATTCATTTGCTATGTACCAACAATTAACTCGAAGGCAATGACGTCTTCCTTTGAGAAACCTTGCTATTAATAAAAACAAAGAAGGAGAGTTATAGAAGTACCGCATCAAAGGAATAAAACTTACCAATAATATATTGGCCTCCAAAATATAATGTACTTATTAAATTAACTATTCCTAATTATATTATTTTTCAAGGAAAATCAGAATGCTTCTAAATTATATTACCTAAGTATATAATGTAAAATAATAATATTTATTGAAAAAAAAAATCATATTAGTAATTATAATGAGATAGTTTGAAAATATGTCATTACAAATGAGATAGTTTGGAAAATAAACCAATGTAATGCATGCAAAAAAATTACAAATTAAACCATATTATGAAATAATTGAACCTATTACAGGTATTTCATTATACTGTCTTAATTTGATAATTTTTTCATTAATAAAAAATGGAATAATTTCCATAAATATTAATAAGACATCTTATAACAAGATGTGGCATAAATTTAAAATATTTACATATTTTTCTAAATTTTCCTTAAAATCTGGAACAAATAGTCAACTAAGATATAAGAAAACTTAAAATTATAATTTGATGGTTTATAGTTTTATGGAGCACCTTCTTACACCTAGTAACTCTTTACACTAATATCTATGGAAAAAGGATTGATTTTGCAACAAGATTAGTACCTTGCAAATGATTATTTTCTCTATTATATCAACCAATATTTAATTATAAATTAGGTACTCAAATATATAGTCAAACTAGTAGGACCTATGTTTTCCATCCACAATATAACTCACTGAAATTATCTAGGTATCCAAAGTACGTTAAGACAGTCCACCGGTGGAATATACAGAAAAGGTCTAGAAGAGGATATCTATCATACTTTGAATGGAAGGTGGATCTCACCTCAAGTCATCCCAAGTACTACCCAAGGAATTGTGTCAATTGAGACTCTAATCAAGGTTCAACCTTCTGCTTTTTGTAGTGTGATATGGTCAATAAATCTTAGCAGTGTCTCTATACTAGTGTAATACTCCAAGGACAAGAGAAGAGAGGAAATATAGATTTCACACTCAAACCTCCGATGCCCCAAAGGAGCACCTTCTCTTTATTATATAGACAAAGAGGATCTCCTCCACAAAAGCTCCACCATAGGATTAGGCACATAGATAGGTGACATGTCAAAAAGCTCCACTCTTGGATCATTTACTTGGATGAGTGACATGTCGGTCTCGGTCTTATCTGGTTGGTCAAACAAGCTTTGATTGGAGGAATCTTTTGGAGAATCTTCTTGTAGGAATCTCAAAATCACGTGGGTGAGGTACCGTTGGAAATCTCTTGATGAGACAAAGCAAGGGGAAGGAAGGGCCAACATTTTCTCTATTGGGAAAAACTTGCACATTTTCAAGGCCTAATTCATCTGTTTAGGCCTCCAAAATTGCCTTCAAAGATTTTAAGCATATTATGGTTCTTACTCTATTAGTAAAAGTTCCCTTTTGGTGATACCTCTTTCTGATCTATTTAGTCCATTGTGTGTAACATCTTTCAAGATGTTACCAAACCAATTCTCACCTTTAAATCACATGTCTAACTATTGGCGCTAAGGTTTTCAAGTCTATTTTTGGTTTCTGCCCTATTAGTAGAAACACTCTTTTGGTGAGGCTTCTATTTGATTTATTTTTTCCATCATATATAGCATCATTCTAGATGTTACTAAAGTGAATTTCACATCTAGATCATATGGCTAACTCTTGGTATTACAAACCTCCCTCCTTTTAAGACGCAACGTCCTCGTTGTGCAGTTGTTGCTCAAACGCTTGTACCAACATCGTTGCATGTGTCAAATTGGCAGCGGGCTATCAGGTTGCCTCATAGAGGAGGTAACCTTTCCATTATACCAGATAGTCCACCCGTAGATGGCGAGTACCATGCATGCATTTTTGGAGGATACGCTCTACTTCATATTCCTCCGTGTCATCAATGAGTGTCAGACAAGGTCGAAGGTCTTGTGTGGAATGACAATGGCCCAATTGGGGAGCATATTTGCATAGTAGGGAAACATGGAACACTGGATGGATCTTCATGTGTGGTGGTAGCTTGAGGTGATAGGCCACAACGCCAACTTGATGAAGAATGAAAAAAAGACCCAATAAAATGAGGTCTGAGCTTATGAGGGCCAACTAATGTGAGATTGGTTGTAGATAGCCACACTTGATCCCCAACATTGAACTCCATGTGCCTACGGTGTGCATTGGCATACTACTTTTGTCAATTTTGTGCAATCTGCAATCTATACTTGGCGCTCTCCACACCTTGTTGGATTCTAGAAACGACTCTGTTGACTGCATTGACCTTGGTAGCCACCGGACAGATCTTCATCAAGCTAGAAGGTGTGAAGGGATGCTCACCATACATGAGGAAGAACAGAGTGACACTAGTGGATGCATTCACCAAATTGTTGTAAGAAAATTCCACCAAGGAGAGTAGGGTGTCCCACCTCTCTTGCTCTTCTAAGGTGAAGTCGTGCAACATGTCTTCAATAGTGTGATTAGCCTACTCTGTTTTTCCATCTATTTGTGGGTGGTAAGCTGTGGACATGGCCAACTTGGTTTTGAATAAACCAAAAGTGTTTGCCAAAACAAACTAGTGAATTGAGTACCTCTATCAATGATGAGCACTTGAGACAAGCCATAGTGAGAGAAGACTGCATCTAAGTATAATTGAGCTAGTTGTGGAGCGGTTGCATCCTTGGTGGTAGGGCATACATGAATTATTTTTCTGAGCCGGTACACAAAGACCACAATGGAGTCAAACCTCAAATGATCTTGGGTAATTCACAGACAAGATCCCTACTCACAAGTTCCCAACGTTGTGTAGGAGTGTGGAGAGGTTGAAGGAGCCCTATAGGAGCTTGATTAGAAGCTTTGTTTTGTTGAAAAAGTAGGCAGCTTTGTACTTAGTCCATCACGTTGTTGCTCATCTTGGGCCAATAGTAATAGCATTAGACTACATCCAAAGTCTTGTCCACTCTAACATGACCTACAATGGTCAAATCATGAGATTCCGCTAGAATGGTGGTGCATAATTTTGGGACATTTGGGATCCATAATCTGCCATCATGAAAGGTGAGTCCTTGGGTGTTGGTAATGCCTTTGGATGATTGCGTGCTTATAATCTATGGATCAGTTTTTGTAGCAGCCAAAATCTTTGGCCAAAATTTAGGGTTAATCTTAACCTTTGCCACCAAATTGTATGCCATTGGCATGTGAGTGAATGCATTTGCAAGTTGCTTCTTACTTTCCACGTAGGTGATTGTCATGTTGAAGCATTGTCACCACTATGCCCACCAAATCTAGTAACAAGATAGATCTTTTTGTGTCTCCAAGTAGACTAGAGGTTTGTGGTCTATCTCTATTACAAATGCCTTCTTGCCCAGATAGTGCTTCCGATGCTTGGTTGCAAGGACAATGGCAAGCTCTTCTTGTTTAGTGGTGTGATAGTTGCGCTCTATCAATAACAAATTTTGAGACAAATATGCAATTGGATGTCATCCGTCATGCCACTCTTGTTGTAGGATTGCTCTTATTGCTACGCCTGATGCATCTATAGCCAACTTGATAAGATGTTTTGGGTCATACCACTTCAAGATTGGTGCATGTAACAAGGCAACTTTCTATTCTTGAAAGGCCAACTCTTGTACAGTTCTCCACGTCCACTTCTTCCCCTTGCCACGTAGTGTTGTTAAAGGTTGTGCAACCTTAGAGAAGTCCTTGACAAATCGACAATAGAATCTTATCAGCCCCAAGAAGCTCTTGAGTTGAGTCTGATCTTCTGGGGAACTCTATTTTTGAATGACCTCTACTTTATCTATCAATACTTGAATGCCCTTTGGACTTACTCTATGCCCCAAGTAGCTTACTTCAGACTTGCTAAACTCGCACTTTGAGATTTTGGCATACAATTGATTTTGTCTTAGAATCTGGAGGACTACTCATAGATGTTATTTGTGTTCCGTCATCATGCTATTGTATACTAAGATGTTGTCCAAGAAGAAAATAACATACTTATCCAAGTATAGATGAAATATATCATTCATTAGACTCATGAAAGTGGCAAGTGCATTGGTGAGGCCAAAAGGCATCACGAGATACTCAAAGTGACCATACTTGGTTCAAAAGGCAATTTTGTACACATCCTCCTCTGCAATCTGGATTTGATTGTACCCACTCCAAAAGTCTAATTTGGTGAAGTATCTTGCTCCATGGAGTTGACCAAACAAGTCATCTATGCGAGGTAAGGAGTATTTGTTCTTCACTGTTTGTTGATTGAGACCTTGATAGTCAATGCATATGCGCATTATACTGTCCTTCTTCTTCACAAACAAGACAAGAGCCCCATATGGTGATATGCTAGGTTGGATAAACCCTTTCTGTAGCACATCCTCAATTTGAGTCTTACACTCCTTCAACTCATGAGGTGATAGGCGATATGGGGCCTTACAAGGAGATGTCTTCCCCGTGAGTGTCTCAATTTTATGATCTACTCTCCTTTTTGGTGGTAATCCTAAGGGTAGATCATCAGGAAAGATATCTTGAAACTCATCCACCACATCTTTCAATTTCTCAGGAATCTTTCCATCAAGTTGTGCACTTTGACTTCTCTTATTAGACCCATGAAACATCTATTGTTCTTATAGATAGTTGCCATTCCTATGACATAGAGAGGCAGTTCTTGCCTATGTGATTTTTCTTTAACCCCAATGATTGACCATTGGTGGGTTCTCACTACTTTCTTCCTCCAATCTACCATAGGGTTTTAATGCTCCATCCATGCCATGCCTAAGATTGCATTAGAATGAGCTAATTGTATCACTTGCCACTCAATTACTTCTTGATATTCTCCTATAGAGAGTGTTACCCGTCTAGTTAATGATTCAATCCTCTCTATTTTCCCGTTAGGTAACTCTACTTCTTTGCTCTAATCTCTTTCTAGATCCATTCCCAATGTTATTGCAATAGAGCAAGACAAGAAACTCTTTGTTGCTCTTGGATCTAATAATACTCTCAATGGATTGCCTTCTAGGACTCCATTCACAACAATCAATTGTGAGGTTGCCTTTGGGACCTTTGTGCGCTTGTCTTCTTCCTTCCCTTGCTTCTCTACTTCCTTATTGAGTCAATAAGGCCACAAGGTACATTTACTGGCAATCTTTGTCTTCCAAAGTAATTTCCACCTCCTCCTCTTCAATACATCTCTCCATGTTGTTCAAAGATTGCATGTATGAAGGCTAAGGGTCTCTAGGGAGACAAGAACAACAGTTGGTAGATATGTGCCTAATACGGCCACAATTGTAACAACGGCATTGTTCTCCTTGAGTTCCTTCTCCTTGTGGGACTCCATCTCTCTGTTCTTCTATCCGTCCACGCTCTCCTTGAAGCGGTCATGCTCCTTGGTCTCAAAACCAAAGATTGCTCAATTCCATCAGTATTGGTCCACCCATGTGTGGCATTTCTGCCCGATAATACTGAGGTAGAACTACTCCTTCCCCTCCATCCAATGCTCCTACTATTCTCTACGCACAAACAATGGCTTCAAATACCGTGCAAGGATTTTGCACCATGACTTCTTGGCAAATCCACTCCTTCAACCCTTGTTTGAAATTGTCAAAAGCCTTTGCTGGACTCATGTCTGTTAATGTGACTTTAGATCCAAAAATGCCTCCACATACTCTTGTAAGTTGTTCTTTTGTTTCATAGTCAAATCCGAGCCATCTACACAAAATCCACCAATTAGAAGTTCTTTACCAATCCTTCTTGCATTGTTGTCACATTACCTCCCTTCTCTCTACCAACATGGATTGTTTCCCAGCATCATACCATGTGAGTGCTTTATTGGTGAAGTACCTAAAGGAAAACACGCTTGCAACATGCTATGAGATCTCTGTTGGGAATAATCTGCAATATTGATTCATTCTCAAGATCAAGTTCTCCACTACTCCCATAGTACATTTCCCCTTGTAAGGCTTGGTGTTGCAAGTTTTCTTCATCCGGAGTAGCAATCTGGCTTCATTGTTGACTAGGTTCGTAGGCATGGGTGCCTCTTCAAGTACTTCAATTGTAGGTACTAGGTTTTGAGATGGCTCTTCTTCTTGCATTGCTTGATCATTCCTGAGGATCTACACTTGACTTTGTAATGCCTCCATGGTCATCTTAATTTCTCAAATTTTGTTCAATATCCCTTGCATTCCTTGCACCAACTCCTACAATTGTGGATCATGCAACACTCAATTGCTACTGCCTACTTCAGTAGAGAGTTAATATGATCACTTTGGAGGCTGCACAAACTATCATGACTACCATTGGGACCTCAGATGCTATCACTCATGATAATACTCCTCACCAAAATTTCTAACCACAAAATCTCTAAACATAAGTTTCGGTCTCACTACATAACAAATTTCTACTTGAATGTTTAAAGGGAGAGGATTTGGGACATTCACATCCATAAAATCACAATAGAATATATATTGTCAAATCCTACTCTCTGTCGTATACCACCATACATAGAATCACCGGGTTTGGTGAGTTCATCACTCTGTCAATGAATTTTTCTCCAAAGTGATAAACTAACAATACTCTCATTTGCTCATGCTGGATGTACATAATCTTGATGTGGAATAGATCTAAGAATAGGAAGCTAGGTGCAAGAAATTTTCCTCTGGGTGCATCCATCCCATCCACTCTCTAAAGCCCTTCCCAAGTCTAGCAAGTACTTATGTTCTCCACCTCAAATTACTCGGTTTCAATAGTTTGTGCTCTTCCAAGAGGAGTGATCCACTCTCTTGGATTAAAAAACTTGCTCTGATACCATTGTAATACTCCGAGGACAAGAGAAGAGAGAAAACATAGATTTCACACTCAAACCTCCGATGCCCCAAAGGAGCACCTTCTCTTTATTATATAGACAAAGAAGATCTCCTCCACAGAAGCTCCACCATAGGATTAGTCACATAGGTAGGTGACATGTCAGAAAGCTCCACCCTTGGATTACTTACTTGGATGGGTGACATGTTGGTCCTAGTCTTATCTAGTCGGTCAAACAAGCTTTGAACAAAGGGAATCTTTTAAAGAATATTCTTGTAGGAATCTCAAAATCACGTGGGTGAGGTACCATTGGAAAGCTCTCAATGAGACAAAGCAAGGGGATGTAAGGGCCAACCTTTACTCTACTGGGGGAATGTGTACATTTTCAAGGCCTAATTCATCCGTTTAGGCCTCTGAAATTGCCTTCAAAGATTTCAAGCATATTTTGATTCTTACTCTATTAGTAGAAGTCCTCTTTTGGTGATACCTCTTTTTGGTCTATTTAGTCCATCATGTGTAACATCCTTCCAGATGTTGCCAAACCAATTCTTACCTTTAAATCACATGTCTAACTATTGGTTCTAAGGTTTTCGAGTCTATTTTTGGTTTTTGCATTATTAGAAGTAATCTTTTGGTGATAATTCTATCTAATCTATTTTTCCCATCATGTATAACATCATTCCAGATATTACCAAACTGAATTTTACATCTAGATCATATGGTTAGCTCTTGGTATTACAACTAGAGCACCAAAAGTGCCAACCAACTATATGGACTATTATGGTTTGTAGTTCTTGATACTTTAGAGTTCACAATCACAGGACTGAGACATTATAGTTACCCAAAATCCATCAAATGGACAACATTCCATTTTTCATTTACCCAAAATGCACCTGACAGATATACAAAGGGATTGTGTTCTAATATTATAGTGGAAATGGGCTAGACAAAGCTCTTACCTTCAACTCACCAATCTAATAATTAAGTCTAATACTTTGTGATTCCATTTGGAAATGGATATCCTTTGAACTTTTTAGAACATAGTAGAATGAAACTAACATAGCAATCCAAGTTCTATCTTTTTGATGATAAAAACTTTCTTACATACAAGAATCCATAAGAACTCATTTTGATAATTCGTCTTACTTATATTTTTTGCCTTGGATTACCCAAGTCAAATGGATAATTAATTTTGATTATAAGATATTATATATTTTATATGTTATTTATAATATTAAAAATCTCCTTTTTTCTAATTATAATTCTACTCCTTATTTCTTTTGTAATATCATTAGCTAGATATAGTATCTAGAGATAAAAATTGGCTTGAAATACCTAGAGGGATGTTATATATGACGGTCTAGGTAGATCAGATAGAGATGTCACCAAAACAATACTTCCACTAATAGCACAAAGGCAAAACAACCTTGAAAACTTCAAAGCCAATTTTGGACGTCTAAACAAATGAATTAAGACTCAAAAAATGAAAGATTGTTTCTACTCTAGTGAACCTTCTCCTCTAAGTGAAAAGCCATTGCTTTTTCCTCCTGGTTTGTCCCATATTGAGAGCTCTCCAACAATAACTCACCCATGCTATTTTGAGTTTCTTACAAGAAGATTATCCAAAGATTTTCTTTGGTTAAACTTGTTTGACCAACCAATACGACAAGGATAGACATGTCACCACCAATCCATGCAACTGATCTAAGGGTGGAGCTTGTTGACTTATCAGCAATCCATGTATCTGATCCAATGTGGAGCTCTCTTTGAGTGGATCTACTTTGCTATATAATAAAGACAAGGTGCTCCTTTGGAGAATTGAAGTATTGAGGGATGAAGCCTTATTAGGGATTAGGTCGTCTAACCCTTGAGTATATTTGTTTGCATATCCAAGTAACTACTATCATTGAACTTTCTCTTATATTTATTTATATGTGTTAACTTACAAATAATTTGGCTAGTGAGTCATTCATACTCATCCTTTGATAGTGTAATTCAACTTACAATCAAAATTCAGATTTAACTTAACAATGATTTATACTCAACTTACAATACAACTCTAAATTACCTAAAAAATGAACTCAAATTTTAACTTGAATTTTATTGCCAACTTCAAGTGTTTTTTTCACATGTTTTTTAGAGATCAAATTATTATTTCCCATATCAACTCTCTTTCATACTTTGCAATAAAAATAATTTATATATTGAGAATTAAAATTATCCTAAAATTAAAATTACCAATGTTTATTTTCTCATAAGTTGATTTCTTATAAAAAGTAATGTCATCTTTAATCAAACTTCAAGTTTAAAAGAATATTTCAAGAAACTCCATGTTAGAGTTTAATTCTAGCTTGAATTCCTTAAGGGTGAGCTTTTTGTATTTCATATTCAATTAAGTAAATTTGAATTCCTTGGATGCATGTAAAAATCACTCTTTGATGTATTAAACAACATAGAGGATAGAGCTTTAGCCTGAGGAAAAGGTAAATTCTCTACTTTTGGAAGTAAAAAATTCTATCTAAAAGTGATTAATAATATACATTTTTATCTTTTTACTCAATTTTTTTGGCTTCAATTTTATTGAGAAATGAATTAATGAATAATAAAAATATTATTTTAAGACTTTCATCACCCAAGAAAAATTTAAGAAGTTGAAAATAAAACCCACAAGTATATTTAAAAACTTTATAAGAAAAAACAAGATTTAAAAGTAAAATAAGTTACTAAATTAAAAAAATTCATTAATACCAAATCTTATTTCATTCATTTCAAAAACTAAGGAATTATTATTATTATTGGCCATATATATCATATTATTAACTATCATGAAACATAAATTAGTTACCAAAATGCAATATTAAATATAGGAACTTTAGGTTTTAAGTTTTGTTCAAAAATGTATGTTTCCTTATAGACTTAAGTGGTCATATATATTTCTTATTTCTTTATCATAAAAATTGCGTTAGTTACAAAACCAAATAGTAAATATAAGAACTTAAAGTTTCCTTATAAAATTAAGAAGGAAAAGAGAGGAATCTATTTGCATCTTTTCTCAATTTATTTCAATTGTAGAATTTTATATGAAAATAAAATTATATATATGTAAAAATTTCTTTAAATATTTAAATTTGTATATGATTCCCTCATCTTTAAAATAAGTATGCATAAAAATTGAAAGTTGAATATTGATATCATATACATTAAAATGTAGAGCTAAATAAATCAGAGAAAAAGTAAGGAATTACTATTTTAATTGGCTAGTGATAATTAATTTGGATCTCATACAATATTGATTTTAGTATTTTATACATTGTTAAAATCTTAATGTGTTTACTCAACTATAATACTTCAATTGAGTAATTTTTTGACATATTCATAATATATTAACATTTAAGCATCAGAATTAATTGAACTCATAAAGTTGGTATCTTATTCATTTAATTTTTAATATTAATTCCAAGATTTGTAAACATTATAAAAAAGAATAACTGATCATCAACGCATGCAATATAAATCCAACAGGTTATTAAAAAGGATACTATTTTTTCTTTATATATTACAATAAATATAGAAATTTTGAGGATTATTATTGTTGAAGGTTCATTTAGTTTCTTTAGTTTAAACATAATGAAACTTATGGAAAATATATGAAATAAAAAGAAAGAAAGAATAAAATCATATTTCTCTTGTCAAAGATGATTTCATAGATTTTATTATTTCAATGACAAGAGACAAAATTCTTTTTGCTTTTGATGTATTTTAAAATATTCATGTAATGGATCAGTGTACTATCTTGTTATTTAAATTGCAAGATAAAGTGACATCTCTTCTTTGCATATGAAGTTCTTAGTTATGAACAATTTTCAACTCTACTTTTGAATGGATAAAGAAAATCCAAATCCTATAAATAGTCATTTATATGAATTAGATTTAATATTTAATAAATATTTAATATCTCTTTTCTACACTTAACACCTAAATGTTTTGAATGGGAATGAAATCCATGAAAATTATTTTA